>BSBK01003840.1:1200000-1592500 GCA_027943335.1 Chamaecyparis obtusa
ATATCCCCAGGATAGGTCAAGTTTGGTGACATATCCCTGATGTTTTTGGATGAAACTTTCATAGAACTTGCAACTATACCTACTCTACCCAGATCTGATCTGACGACTCTGTGTAAGAATTTGCAAATAGAAAATATTGAACCAAGGATCTAGAGGTTGAAGAAAAGCACAAGAGAGAAAATATGAATGCAATGATGGATTGAATAGATCCAATAAATTCACCTTGATTGAATTGATGAATGAATATGTTGTTATCAAATGATTACATAATAGGCCTCCTTATATAGGAAAGATGATATGAGAGAATGATAAGGAGCTGATAAGCTATCACCTATGCTAGGTGTAATCACATGTCCACCAAATGTGGATCATCCTCCATTATGAAATAAAGTATGTGCAATGGATTAGGATGATAATGTGATAAGAGCATGAAAGGTGGATCTCACACACAATGAGGTATGTGAAGACAACTATCACACCAAAAGTGGAATTTCTCCTACACCATGTGCTTAATAGATGTGCACACTCCTAGGTGTCTCAATCACTAACTACTATGCAATGCATTAACCTAAGTAAGATTAAGTAAAGTGTAATTAGGAATATTTAATTACACCAACACCCCCCCTTAAGTGCAACTTAGGGGAATGCACTTAAACTCACAATGCAAGATGGGTCCCGACTACTAGGCCATGTTAGGCACCCATGTACAAGATGCATGAAATGCATAACTCTCATAAAGTGGAGAAAGAGGGAAGACCTCATGGGAAAAACCCTCACCCAAAAAGAGAGAAGAAAACAAGATGCATGGATGGATGGAGTGCTCAAGACCCCCCAAGAACTACATACATCATGTATATACAAAGAATTATCCCCTCATAAGAAGGATAGTTGGAGACATGATATCCCCCCCATAATGTAGAAGCTCCCAAGTTGATGAAGAGTACCTACAAACAATAGATAAGCTAATGCTTACAAGAAACATGTCTCCCCTTAGGAAGAAATAGATACATCAAATGATGAAGAAGCCAATCATTGTGCAAATGGAATGAGAAAAAAGATGTAGATCTCCATGAATGAATCTCTAAAGACTAAGTAGGAATCTCCAAGCTCAAATAATCTATCACATCATGTGACAAATCAAGTGAAGAAGGAGAATAATCAAGTGCACCAATCTCCAAAGAAGGTGAAGAAGTATCCCCATCTATGATGAAACTGTCATCAAGGGAAAGAGAAACCCCCTCATGCATGTCTTCCAAATCTGCATCATGAGAATCAACAAATGCTGAAGATGCATCCAAGTAGTCATCACATTCTACAAGATCTGAAACACTATGATTATCCTGCTGAATAGTAGAGCCCATGTCTAAAGAAGCAGGAGGTGGAGGAGTAGGAAGATCAACACTTGTCTCAACAATAAAATGATTGAAGTGCCCAAAGTTCTCCTCATAATTATCCCTTGGCAAAGGGATGGGTACATTATGTATATCATCATCATTATCAACAAAATTAGAAAAGGAATACAAGTGGGATGTATGATCAACAACTCCCATAGCTATGACATCTCTAGTCTCCATGTCCCTAATGTAGACATAATCAAGAGTGAACTCAATAATTTTACCTTGTGCCCCATGTGTAATTTGGTAAATACAAAGGAGATTAGTGGTCAAGGATGGTACACAAAGAACATCATTAAATGTCCCTTCTCCCATAGGAATAGAACCTTTCCCACAAACTCTCATGAATGTGTTGTTACCCATCAAAATATTAGGAGAATTACAAGGCTCAATAGAAGAAAACATATCCATAGAAGATGCCATATGATGTGATGCACCTGAATCAAGAAGCCATTTACCTTGTTCAGGATGTGTGGAAGCCATGAGTGCTTGTCCTTTACCTTTATCTTTGGATGATGATGGAGATGCAGAAGCTGCCAAATGTGTAGAAGGAGTAGACATTGATGAAGGCAACTTAATGTTTTGTTTCTAAATAATGTGAGTTAGCTCATCAATCTTCTTTTGAAAACACTTATGCTCATCATGTCCTAACTTTTGACAATATGCACATTTATCTCTCTTTCTTCTAGATGATTCCTCTCTTGAAGAGGACTTGGATTCAGTACTTTTTGGTGAAGAAGATTCATTACCTTTGTCATGAGGCTTAGGATCCTTATTGTGTTTCTTTTCTTTGCCATTAGAAGAATTTGATGTAGACTCACTTGCAATTAATGCCTGATGTGTGGAAGGCTTCAACTGACCCATGTGTGCCAACTTTGCTTGTTCCCTTGTGAGTTGCACTGCAAATTCATCAAGAGAGGGCAATTTGTATGCACTACCAAGAGCATCCATAGTAGCATAGAATGTAGAAACAAAGATAGAATAATCAGGACCAAGCTTGGAAAGAATAGAAAAGATCAATTGTTCATCCCCTTTAACAATGCCACATGAAGAAAGCTCCAATCTAATAGTATTGAACTTAGAGAAAAAATCTTGAATATTGTCAAAATCACTAGGATTAAGACCTATGAGATCATTCTCTAATCTAAATTTCCTCATTCTATCAGGTTTACCAAAGAGTCCTTCCAATGTGCCCAAGCATCATGAGGATGTGTGCAAGATGCAATATGAAAGAGCAAGTCACGAGAGATGGATGATCTAAGAGAGCCAACTGATTTATCCCTCTGATCAAACCATTTTCACCTTTCTACAACACCTGTTTGAGGTTCTTTATCCTACCCAAGAGTCATTCTAAGTAATCCAAGACTCAACAAATGATCACTGAAAGAAACTTTCCATTCATGGTAGTTATATGGAGTGAGGATTTTAACCTTTGAATTATCCATATTGCAACCAAATAATGAGTGATAACTACTGATAACTCCTTCAAATGATTGATACAAATCAGAAAACTCAAATCCAAGGATTAACCAAGTGCAAGCATAGCCCCAAAATGACCTATTTTTTAAAGTGATATGTCTACACAAAATCACTCAAATTTGATTATAGATCTGGAAAGTAGACAAAAAATCATGCACTTTCAAAAAAAAATTCACCTCAAAATGCTACCGTATGTGCCCAAATGAAGCCCTGGAAGTTGCAAAAATCAGGAACAAACAAGAATAGTCAACAAGATCTGCAATTTATGACAAATTAGGCCACCAAAATGCAAAATCAACACCACCACTGGAAAGTTCAAGAAATTCTATCTAATTTCAAAAAAAATAGCACCTAATTTGGAGCCCAGATGACCAAGTTATGGCCTCTCAAAGTTGGACTGTCAAATCAAAAATGCAAATGGTGAAGGCAGAGTAATTTCCAAACCCTGATGATGTCAAAAAATTGCTAGGTTAAATTTGATGGTCATACGATCGTTAAAAAGACCCAATTTGCCCAGTTTTGATAGCTAGATGGCCGTCAATTTTAGGATAGTACATAAGGTGATGTCAACAAAAATAAGCCCCACGGGCTGACGTGGTGGGTGATTGGATGGTCTATACCATACAGCTGAATGATGTGGCAGATTCATATGTTGGCATGGCACCGTACCCTATGTGGCAGTTGAGGTGGCAGGGGCTGACATGTCGTAAACGTGTCTACTGCCGATTGGGTTCTGTCGAGCTGAGGTGGCCAGTTGACCGGGTCGCTGACTATCACATGGTGGCTACATGTCCTCAGGTGTATAGATGGGGTAGCTGAGGTGATGCTGCATGGTGGTGATAGGTCCACATGGACTACTGATGTAGCGGTAGGTCAGACATGGAGGAGCGGCAAAGATGGGCCACTTCGGGTGGCGCATTTGAAAGAGGCCGCTTCAGGCGGCGGTCAGCAGGGAGCACAGATCTCGGTTAGAGCTAGAAGAGCAGTTGCGGATGAGGAGCAGTGGTGTTGGAAGAGCAGCCATAGATGAGATCTATCAAAGTTGGCCACCAGTGGATCTGCAGAGAGGAGTTGCTTGGTGGTGAAGTGGTGGCGGTGTTGTGGGAAATAATCCCACAGGCACCACGTGCAAGGCATTTAAGCCTTTAAATATGAAAAACAACCCAACTTAAAATAAAAGAGAAGCTCACCCTGTGGTGAGCTTGGGTTGTGGCTTCGACCTAGTCTCGCCTCCCGCTCGTGTGTGATGATGTCACAATGATCGAGGCAGTCGGATGCTAGGAAAATTGCGATAGGAAATGCAAAGGGCACGTACCAAGCCCAATATTTGCAAATTTTTTTTTTGAAAAATACAGAATTTAAAAAAAAATAAATAAATTATTTTTTAATAAAATCATACTTTAGAGGTGCAAATCGGGCTGTACGGCTTGATTTGCAAATTTTTTTTGCCTTGGATTTGACTTTCATCAAATATGGGCGAGTTTATAGTCGATTTTAACCAAAATAGCCTCTCAGACACAATGGTGAGGTTAGATTTGGTCCAAGACACCTCTATCGTATGCTGGTTCTCAGATCTGAGATTTGGACTTTCAAAGCTTGCATCAAGATCTCTTCAAATCAGCTGATCTAAACACTCCAATGGCTCTGATACCATGTAAGAATTTGCAAATAGCAAATATTGAACCAAGGATCTAGAGGTTGAAGAAAAGCACAAGAGAGAAAATATGAATGCAATGATGGATTGAATAGATCCAATGAATTCACCTTGATTGAATTGATGAATGAATATGGTATTATCAAATGATTACATAATGGGCCTCCTTATATAGGAAAGGCGATATGAGAGAATGATAAGGAGCTGATAAGCTATCACCTATGCTAGGTGTAATCACGCGTCCACCAAATGTGGATCATCCTCCATTATGCAATAAAGTATGTGCAATGGATTAGGATGATAATGTGATAAGAACACGAAAGGTGGATCTCACACACAATGAGGTATGTGAAGACAACTATCACACCAAAAGTAGAATTTCTCCTACACCATGTGCTTAATAGATGTGCACACTCCTAGGTGTCTCAATCACTAACTACTATGCAATGCATTAACCTAAGTAAGATTAAGTAAAGTGTAATTAGGAATATTTAATTACACCAACAATTTGTATCCTATTTTTGCACACAAAAAAATGAGAAAAAGGTGGTGGAAAGAGGTTTGCCTTTCTCAAACCCCTATTTAGGAATCAACCTTGATATATAAATAAATTTCATAGGAATGTATGTAAAAAGGCAAATTGTTGATTTACCTTGCATAAACCCTCATGAACAAATGTAGAAATCAGTCAAATCCACGAAGATGCTTGAATGTAGTCAAAATAAAAAGAGTTGATCTTGGAATGTGATGTATAATCAAGAACTCCATCACAAATTCATATATCTATCATTTCCACTCCTATATCTTGAATGTAGATATGCTTGATAATCACTTGTAAAGAGGAGAGAGAAGGTGGATGAATGAATTGGTCTTCTTGCTTGATTTGAGAATTCATCTACTTTTTTATCATGGGAGAATAATTTACATAAAATGGAGAATATTGCATTGGATTTTAATGTTCTTAAAGAATTGGAGACTTGGAGATCTTGATCTTGGATGCTTACCTTCAAATCTTGAATCCAATTGTTCTCGCTTGCTTGAAATCTTGATAGCTTGATTTCAAAAAATGCTTGCATATAGTTTTTAGATACAAAATGAGGAGTGATAAGGGGTTATTATACTAACTCCATCATTTCAAGATTCAAATCTAATCTAGGCTTACCACAAATGAAAATATTGAAAAAGGACCCTAACATTGGACCCCAAAACCTAGGGATAGGTCGCTAGGCAAAATGGGCTCAAATTTTAGGGGGAGCTTGGGGAGAGGTAATAGGAGTAGGAGAAGAAAATAAAACTTTCTAGGATCAAGAATTACAAGCATTTAGACCACGAAATGGCTAAAATGGTGCCTAATAGGTCTTAAAGCATCCAATTATGGGTGATAACTTTTTAGGACTTGATGTGCCTATAAAATATCATATTTATATTCATTTATTATAGTACTTTAATGCATGTTTCAAATATATTTCCAAGTCATTTCCATATGTTACCTTGATTTATGAAGTATTAACTGTGATTAATGATTTATTGATTGAGATTTGTATATCTAGCTAGTTAATGCTAAATTGTGATGATTTATTATGATAAATGGTTATTATTAAATAAGTGTTTTGAGATTATTATTAAATAAGTGTTTTGAGATGATTAAAAAAAATTTGTGAGATATTCAAGAGTCATTTATGCCGCAAGAAAGAAGGAGAAGCAAGTTGACACTTGTCAATATTCAATAGTTGCTAGAAATGTAGAAAAAGTCAACAGCTAGTTTCAGTAAAATGAGCATATCTTCCATGTTTCCTAATGAAATCTATATTTTAAAAATGATTTGGAAAGATAAAAGGGAGGAGAAAAACCTCTTAAAAGAGTTTGATCTAACTCTCAATAATAAAGGAGAACCACTTGTTTGAAGTTGAATATAGAAAAAGTGGCAACAAAAAATCAGCAGACTTAGTAAAACTTCTTCCATTTATTGAAATCCGAGTTATAAATTGAAAAGAGGTAGGATATGATTTGTATTCTATTTATGAACACCAAAAAATCTCTAGAAAATCATATTTTCATTAAAGAGTCCAAACAAATTCTTTTCCAATCAACCAAGAAGACAAGTTGTAATAGGACTCTACTTCTTAGTCATTATTTTGTTGTTTCTTAGAAAAATAAGTATCTTCCTTGCTTAAAGGAATGATGGGACACATGTTAGATGATTTTTAGAGATTCAATAAAATTATATAGTCAAATATGTAATCAAGAAAATCAAGTAGCGAGTGGTAGATGTTAACTAGTTTTAGAGAGTCATCATTTGTAGAAACAAATCTATAATAACAGAAGTAATTTTAATAGAAGTAGTAGTTTATATATTCATGGAAGTGTACTACTTGTGTATGATGTTTTAAGCACTTGTATCAGATTTTAAATTATCTAAGAAAGGGCCACTTATGATAGTTTTCACCTTTGATAGTTATAGAAGTAGAACACACAACAAATTGTTGTGTTATTACATAGTTTCTTGTAGCCATTACTGTGCAACAAGATTTATTTTTTGGTATTGTCTATTTTTTAGTATTGTTTATTTTTGTCATTTGATCTTCTATACACAATGATATAATAGCTTAGAAAATCATATAGTGCATATACTTTGCAGGTCCATTTCAAGTATACATCCTCAAGTTAACAATTTAAATGCGCCTTCATAATAATGAGATAATTGCTTAGCATGGATATCCAATCCCTAAGTTATGGTTCTGGGGCCTACTTATTAAAACCATTAAAGGATAACAACATGAATATACACATATTATGTATTAGTTGCATCTTATATTTCGTTCCCTTAAAATGTTATAGAAAAATTTAAAGCATCCTTGCACAAACTCTATCGAATGACTACGATTGTCAATGATATAGTAGTGATACTCTCTTAAAACATTTCTATCATCCTCTATGCTATCATGTGCATGTATAAATAATATGTGTATAAAAATAGTTACTTGTTTAGAGTATAAATACATAGATTTCACTTCTTTTTTATGTTGTAATGTATAATTCTTAGAAAAATCAATGATAGAGACAAGGTACAAAGGGGAAAAGTGTCCTTTCATGACTTGAATTGTGTGTCTTATCATCGATCTCTATGTGTATGTGCTATGTACGCATAAACTATTTTATCTTGAAAAATCTTCATAAATTCAGCTACACGTATATCATTTTTTACTAACTCACATCTCTTCAATTCTTTTCCATCTTTAACCACATATATAATTCTTTTTCATCTTTATCCCCATATGTGATTGACTTGTATTTTGAAAAATAATTCTTTCCAATTTTATGTGTGTTGTCAGGATGTAGACATCACCGCAAATGTTGCAAACCACCACATTTAGCACAAGAAACTTTCAAACACATTATCTTACAATAATTACAGCCATCATCTCTTTTACATAATACACTTGAAATAAATTCTCTTGGTGAATTAGGAGGTGGTCATATACCACATTCTTGCAAAACATCATTAGTGTGCAAAGTACAACATAGATGATGATAAACATCATAATGCATGGAAAATTCAATGTGTCCTACAACAACATGTGGTACGAGCATGATTAATATTAACATAAAAAGGTTTTGTCATTTCAAAAAATATTTGACTAATTCTTATTTGAGGAAACCTTTGAACCAATCTTTCATAAAATTATCTTTGAGTCATATTCAAAAAGTGTTTTGGTTGTGGCTCATGATTTGCAGATCTAATTTAGTTTCTAACATCTTTTTGGTTAGGAAAAATCCTTGTGTTGTTATGAATTTTTTTTCAATTAATGTTCTTAAAGCATCAACAACAACCTTGTCTTTGCATGGAAGTGTACCCAAGAATGCCCAAAGAGAATTATTATTAGGATCCTCAATTTTCTCATGCCTCCCTTAGGCATCTCACAATGTTGTTATACTTATCTTTAATTCAATGAGTTTTTTTCATTTCCTTGCCCATTATGGTTGATGTGATAATACATTAAATAATATTAGAATCTTTAATACATGATGTCAAACCAATTGTTGGATATGCATCAAACAAATTTCTCACAATATTTCTTTTACTATTATTTTTGGATGATCTTAAGCCAAGAGTTTTCATTGTCTCTCTAAATTTCAAAATTTTAACCATTTCAACAATTAATTGGCATCTTCTAGTTTGATTTAAGCTTTCAATATAGTTATTCAATGTTTTTTATACCATTCTTCTACAAGTTTTTTTGGAAATTTTACCAGGCATTGACTTCAAAATACTCTCATCAATGTTAATTACATACTTTGGATTTCTATGAATAATTCTAGGAGGTGTTAAGATTTGTGCATGTTCTTTATTTACATTAGGTGCATTAGGTACATTCATTGCATCAAATTGAGTTGGTGCACGTTCATTGTTTTATTGATCATTCTTTGTGATTTCTTCTTCAATTGCATTAGATTTAATTGGTACATGAAATTGAGATGGCTTAGATGACATATTTTCTCCTTCCATTGTTCTTTATTCACACAATTTCCTTGTATGCTCCCTTTGCATTTCATTTTCTGCCTCTCATTTTTTTATTTTTCCTCTCTTGTTCTTTCCCATTTCTAATATCAATTGACCTAAATAGTATCATTTTGCAAATATATGTTACAAAACTTATACAACCAAATCGCCAAAATAACTATAAATTGTCATCATTTTTTATAATCAAAAGTATTAAACAATAAAATAACATTGAACAAATAAAATAGTAAGACAATTCAATCATTTGAACTCATATTAAATAAATTCATCTCTTAAATTATTTCAAAATTTCATAGAAAAGTGTAAGAAGTTGCACTGGTCCCTTCAACATGTTGCAAAAGTGTTGATTTGGTTGTTGATAATGCGATTTAATTGAAAACAATGCGATTGGGTTATGTTTAGTCAAAAATCATTCACATAGTTAGTCTATAAATGCCCAATGTTCATAGTGTATAAATTCCTAATGTTCATAGTGTTAGAAACCCATATGATTTTTAATCTTATGAAACACGTTCATATTATTTTCCCCAAAAACAAATCTTAAAAAAAAACAAGGGAAGTGAGAAGACAAAAGGGAGATGGGAGAGAGAGATGAGGTAGATAGATATAAGGGGTGGAGAGAGAAAGAGGGTAATTAAGGGGGAATATATGGAGAGAGGGAAGAAAAGAGAGAGAGATGGTTTAAGAGAAAGAGAAAGAGAAAGATGGTAATTAGGGAGGGGTGTGAGCTAAGGTAGAGAGAGAGAGAGAGAGAGAGAGATAGAGAGAGAGAGATAGAGAGAGAGAGAGAGAGAGAGAGAGAGAGAGAGAGAGAGAGAGAGAGAGAGGAGAGAGAGAGAGAGAGAGAGAGAGAGAGAGAGAGAGAGAGTGTGTGTGTTTAGCTTCAGAATGCCCACTTCTTGTTATTTGTAAAGCCTTATTATGACTTCAAAATATATAGTGAAGGGTTTTAGCTTGGACATTCCCCTACTCCTTGAGCATATTACTCATAAAAAACTCAAGTTCACTGGTATTTCCAAGTGGATAATATTTTTTAGTAGTTTCACCTCTTTGAAAGTATTTCCCCAATTCTAAAACTTCATCATAGACTAAATATAGTGACCTTTCTTGCCTACTTGATAGAAAATACTATATGTATATGTATATGTATATGTATATGTATGTGTGATATGGGAAATGTTTATCAAGGGTAGATCCCAACTTCCCATATAATTAGAATACAAAACCTCCCCTTAGGATAAATCTAATTAGCAAAACCCAAAAGGATGAAGGGATGCTAATGCATGATCTAGCAAAAGGGGTGATTTTGTGGATTCTGTGTACGTATATAAATGTATGTATATGAAATGTAAAGTATCACAAACACTTATGAAATGATAAAAGAAATGATAACAAACAAGATATGATAGCAGATCTAACGTATCAAAGTAAGGAAAATAATAATGATAAACTCACCTTGAGGGATAGGAGAGGACAAGTGAACATCAAATCTAGAATTGACTATCGAAAACCTAACAGAATAAGAAACCATTATAGATCTAATATCCCAAGACCTATAATTCCTAACTATGAAATTTGTAGACCCTCGGGATAATGCCAACTTGGGACTCAACTTGGCCTAGTCCCAGAGGCATAGAAATTGCTAAATTATGTAAATGATCAATCCCTAGTTCCAAAAATATGAGAATCTAAATCTGCAACTTCGTCACCTATTCCTGCACACAATAAAGAAGGGGAAATTAATGTGGAAAGGGGCTTGCCTTGGTCAAGCCCTTGTATAGGAACTAACCTTGAAATAAAATAAGTAAAGCATGTAAAAAAATACAAATATAAGTATTCACATTTTTTGTAAAACCCTCATAGATGGAAATCAGAATCTAATAAATCCATGAAGATACATGTATGCTTTCTTGAGATGTGTTATAGAATCAAGGATGTCCTCACAAATGAAATGGATCTACAATTTCCAAATCCTAGATCTTTAACGCATATATTCTTGATCACTTCAATGAAGAAAATGAGGAAAGAAGGATAGATACATGGATCTTCTTTCTTGCTTGTCAATTCCTCTACTTAGCCATCATGGAAGAGATAAAATTGCATTAATGAGAGAATATTTCCTTTAAATGGATCCTAAATGGAAGAAGACTTAGAGATATCGAATTGGATGCTTGCATTCAAATATTGAATTCAAAAGAGCTTGATTGCACTTGAAATCACCAAAATTCACTTGCACAATAGATTTCTTATAATGTGATTGCATATGGATGGATAATTTCATAATAGTGGATGTCAAAATGAGGAGTTGTCATGTCCTTTTATACTCATTTTGGGGTTCAAAATTGACAAGCCGACTACAATTAAGATTGAAAAAATGAAACACCCCCGCATTGGGCCTAGAGACCACTAAAAGTAACCCCCTAAGGATAATGTCAACTTCAACCTAGTCCTCAAGAAAAGGATGACTTTGGCTTAGTCCCAGAGAGGCAAATTTTTAAAAATGGTCTCAGGGTTTGGGAAGACTTTCAGGGAAAGAAGATAAGAGAAGTGAAAAATTAAACATAAACACATTCAAATCTCAAAAATCAATAAAATGAGACCTAATAGGTCCCTAGAGCTTCCAAATAAATTGGTGCTAGCTTTTTAGTATGATACATTTAGGCCCCACTTTAGCAGGAGTATGAGGTAAGCTCATGCTCATGGTAAAGTAGATCAAATGCATAAGATGATCTTATCAAGGTCAAGGAGACTTGGAAACATCAAGCCCCAAGTGACTTAAGTCCTCATCAAATCCAAAACTAAGATAAGAGAGACATCTCTCTCTCTCTCTAGAGTGATCACCTTATCCTAGCAAGATTGTGTGTCTTACTATGAACCACACAAAGAAGGCACCACAAAAGATCACATTGAAAGTTCTAGCAGGTTTGTGTGCCATGCTAGTCAATTCATCAAGGATCTATCCTTAAGGAAAGTGTATCCAATAAGATATCCAACAAAGGAATGACCTATCCTAAGGGAAGGTAAGCTTACTTAGGGGTCAAAAATAAAATGATGATCTATCCTTAAGGAAAGTGTATCCATAAGAGATCCAAAAGAGTGATTTTTCCTAAGGGAAGGTAAGCTTCCTTAGGGATCAACAAGAAAAGGAGGATCTATCCTTAAAGAAAGTGTATCCATTAATACATCCTAAATGTAGATCAACATTGAAACAATGTGTGTGTGTGTGCAAAATGTGAGTGGAGTATATTCCCCATGTTAAAGCAATTGAAAATGTCATAATAGGAGCAATTGCTTTAATAGATCATACATGCATCCACAAGATACACTTCCATTGTGAAATGCCCCCAAGAAAGGACAAATCAAGATAAATGAGCATATGATAAAAGAGAGCACAAAAGGGATCTACCAATTTTGGGGTCAAAATGATCATATGATAATAAGTGTAATATTATGCAAAATGAAATGTCATCATCCCCCAAAGGAAGTAGAAATACAACACAATGGAAGAAAAGAACACAAGAATTACAAAGAAGAGTCTTTTTGGAAAAACATTACAAAGACCAAAAAGAATAGGTGTCTATCATTTTTCATCATCTCGATCAGACAACACAACAACACATTTATGAACAGTGGCATGGGTACAACATAACATGTAAAGACATATAGAAGAAGAGAGATACACATAGAAGAATGTTTAGGAAGTTTTGATTCCTTTATCATCTTGCACCAATGGAGCAACAATGGTCATTTAAAGAATTCTAAAAAAAACATGTAACAAGAAGCACATCATGAGGGAAGCACATTACAATAGGAAAATACATAGAATCCACTACACAATAGAATCAAGTAAAGCATATTGTCTTCCCCCTCTCTCGGTCTATATTGTTTAGGGAAGGTGGTAAACTTGCAAGAGGAGAAAAAATCAAGCACAAAAAATTGAGCAATAGCTAGCTCCAAACAAGAACCATGTTGTGAGGATAGGTCATTGTGTTTGTTACTAGGAGTGATACATAATTGTTGTGAAAGTATAGCTGGTAAATCATGATCAATATCAATAGTCTCATACATCTCATCAAAATCACTAGCATGAATATTATTTTTAGTATCATGAACATCATCATCAATAGTATCTTCATCATCAAGATTAATTTTAATGGGATCTAAGATATGAATAGAATTTTCATGTTTGTTAATTTTTACTTGGTTTAAGTTTACTTTCTCCATAGGCTCAAGCATGGTTTGGTCAAAGGGAAGTGAAGTATGAGGAGGTGTATGAGGTGAAGCAATATTTTTAGAAGCACCTTGACATGATCTAGCATGACATTTACAATGATGATCTTGGAAAAGATTATTGAGTTTGGTCTTTCTAGAAATTTAGTTTGGGATAGTATCAATCAACATCGGGTCTTTTCTTATTTAGGAGAAATAATAGAAGGAACCCTGCTAGGTTGAGAGATGATAGGAAGAGGATGCGTATAAGAAATAGGAAAGTGAAACAAAATTATATAGATGAGGTATAGGTGGTGTAGGAAGAAGTCCATGTCCAAGATCATCCTTAGATTTTATAAGCTCACAAATCTTTTTAATCTTGTAGGCTTGGTATGATCGACAAAGATAGTCGGGATGGGTTTGGGTGGGCGGAGGCATGGAATTCCAATAGAAATCAAGGTCAACTGAGTCTCGAGGAATGAAAGGATGGTAAAGACTATGATTAATAGTCACAATCTCTCCATTATGAGAAAATTTAACATATTTATGAATAAGAAAAGCCACAAATTTCATGGAGGTAAGCCAAAGAAGACCAAGTTAAACTTTAAATTGATTAGAAGTGGAATGGAAATGAAAGTAGTATCTAAAGTTTTACCACCAACTTCTACAAGAAATCAAAAGGAACCATGTGAAGGATAAAGGAAACCATTGCAATTTTTAATCAAGACATTAGATTTTGTCATAAAAAGATTTTTATAATTGCTTACTAAAAAGACGCTCTTCAGTTATCACATTCATCATGCAAGTTGGATCAACAAGAGTACCATAGGAAGAAATGCCATTAACCCTAGAGACAATGTAGAGAGGACCATCGAGTGTTTTAATTATCTTAGAAGGATCAAAGGTAATGCAAGAATGAGATGGAGATTGAGGTTTAGTTTTAACATGCTCAACTTTATATTACAACATAGTTGGCTTTAATAACTTTCTCATCATAATCAATGCACTGGGAAGAAAAAGGTTGATCAATAGTATTGGTTGAATGAGATGGAAAAATATTGGTGTAGATTCATAAATTTCAATTAGGAGGTGCAACTAATGTGTTTCCATTGTTAATGTCAGTGTCTATGGATATAGCATTAGAATCAATAACGTATTGAACAAATTTTTTGAATTGAAAAAACTTTTTAGTATCATGACTGGGATGATGATGGTATTGATAGAAAGCTTTGGCATCAAAGTATTTGGACTTAGGTTAGGAGGAAGTGTAAACACATTATCATTAATTAACTTCATATTCATATTATGCAAATATTCTGAAAGCTAAGTATAAGTACGAGAAGTAAAGTCTAAAAATAGATGAAAAAGAAGCCACACCTTTGGATGTTGGTGCTACTTGTTCATAAACAATGTTGGATGAATTGTTGATTTTAATGCAGTTGTTCGATTTCTAAAATTTGTTGAAATTGGATGTGACATCACTCTTATCAATGGGAACACAAGCCATTAGAGTGTTTCTCTCAAATTGACTCACTTGAAGTTGATAATGATGAAGCACTACACACAATTGTGAAAAGGAAGAAAACTCAGAAAGAAGAATCTTATCTTTAATGTCTTTTTGTATATTAGCAATACAAATGCATTGTCTATCAACATTAGGCACATGATAAGAAATTTGAGTATGAAAATGCTTAAATCTACCAATGCAATTACTAACTTTTTCTTTAACAACTTGTTTACAATGCATTAAATCCGTCAAAGAAATTTTAGGACCAATATTGTTTTGAAATTGTTGAATGAAAGAATTAGCAATCATGTGGAAGGAATCATAGGAATAAGGAGGAAAATAACAATGCCATTTCAAGGATTTATCTTGGAAGGTTATAGTAAACAAATTTTCCATAAACCTATGGTCATGAGAGAAATCACTACACAAGGTTTGAAAAGTTTTGACATGAGCCATAGGATCACCCTTACCATTATAAGTTTCAAGATGAGGAATCTCATTAATTTGTGGGATAAAAACTTGGATAATATCCATAGGCAAAGGACTATAAATGTCAAAAGTAGGAATGTTGAACTAGGATTGAGTCATAGAAGAAATTTGTTGTTGTAAAGAAGAAATAGTTTGAGTTGAGTTGTTGATAGTGGAATTAGTAGAAGAAATGGTGGGAGGAGAAACATGAAGCATGTTAGGATAATTGTTGGAAAGGAGATTTGAATATGAAAAAGGAACATTATGAAAAATAGACATGAATGAAGGAAAATGAACATTTGAAGGAATAGAAGGAAGAATAGAATTGGGAAGACTCACATGTGTAGGATTGGAAGTTTGAATTGAATTTTTTATGAGAGGTGAAGCATAAGTGGAGATGCTAGGAATAGAAGATAGAGATAGGTAAAGAGGTTTCAAAATTTGTAGCAGGTGCAACAAAGCCTAAATCTTGAGCATATTTTGTAAGAGGTTTAACATTGGTGTTAATGAGATGATAAATGATATGCAATAGGTTAAGACCATGTTCATAATGGTGAATAAGTTTCCTTAATCCTTGTACATTGAAAAGAGCCTTAGGATTATGGTTTTCCTGAGCTAGCCATTGTTCAAACTTTTCAAATTCATGGCTAAGTTTTTGGACTTGAGAAGGAGGGACTCTTAATGATTCATCTTCATCATAGGAATAATGAGAAGAGTTGTTCTCCATGATAAGATTAGGATCACTATGATTCATGTTGGTGTCATTAAGATTCTTAGGAAAGAAGGGAGGTTTAGGATCAAAATAACCCATAAGTCTACAAAATATTCTAATCAAAGTGATAAATCTCATACACAAGGGAATGGGATGAAAGATAAATGCAATGAATTTGAAAGAAATATGCAAATCAAGAAAATTTAACTATCAAATTTAAGCATATAACTATGAAATATGAAACTATGAATCTAATTGCATAAAATGTAATAAAGATGTAATGTAGGTAATGCATACAAATTAGGTCTAAATATTTAATTACAAATATCAATGCACAAATAATATCTAAATAAAAAATTAGAAAGATAATGCATAAAAGGGAATCTAACACCAAGATCAAAAGAGGAAATTTCATACATCGGGTTCACCAAAATGTGATATGAGAAATGGTTATCAAGGGTAGATCCCCACTTCCCATATACATTGGAATACAACCCCCCCCCCCCCCCCCCCCCCCAGGCCAAATTTGACTAGCACAACCCAAAAGGATGAAGGGATGCTAAGGCATGATCTAGCAAAATGGGTGATTTTGTGGATTCCCTGTATGGACATAAATGTTTGTATATGAAATGTAAAGTATGAAAAACACTTATACGATGATAAAGGAAATAATAACCAATGAGATATGATATAAAATATAACATATCAAAATAAATTCTAAAGGGAAATAAGAATGATGAACTCACCTTGAGGGCTAGGAGAGGACACGTGAACTTCAAATTTGTAATTGACTGTCAAAAACCTATTTGAATCAGAAACCGTTCTGGATATGGAACCCTGAGACCTATAATTCCCAACTATGAAATTTTTGGACCCTCAAGATGATGCCAACTTGGGACTCAATTTGCCTAGTCCTAGAAGCATACAAATTGTTGAATTTTGGAAAGGATCAATCCCTGGTTCTGAAAATATGAGAATCTAAATCTACAACTTTGGCACCTATTCCTGCACACAACAAAGAAGGGGAAATTATTTTGGATAGAGGCTTTCCTTGGTCAAGTCTATGTATAGGAATTAACCTTGAAATGAAATAAGTAAATCATGTAAAACAAGACAAATGTAAGTATTCACCTTGCTTGTAAAATCCTCATGGATGGATGTTAGAGTCTGATAAACCCATGAAGATACACATTTGCTTCCTTGAGATGTGTTGTATAATAAAGGATGTCCTCACAAATGAAATGGATCTACACTTTCGAAATCCTAGATCTTGAATGAATCTATGCTTGATCACTTCAATGGATAAGAAGAGAAAAGAAGGATGGATGTGGATCTTCTTTCTTTCTTGTGAATTCCACTACCTGACCATCATGGAAGAGAGAAACTTCCATCAATGAGAGACGATTACCTTTGAATGGATTTTTAATGGAATAAGACTTGGAGATACATATACATATACATATAAATATACATATACATATACATATACATATACATATACATATACATATACATATACATATATATATATATATACATATGCATATACATATACATATACATATACATACACACACATATACATATACATATACATATACATGTACATGTACATATACATATACATATACATATTTTACCCTTTCACATGATTTCATTTCATTTTAGGATCGGGACCTTGTTTGGACTATTTGTGTGTCTGTCTCTCACTTTGTGTGTGTGTGTGTGTGTGTGTGTGTGTGTGTGTGTGATGTTACTTGTGGCATCTTAGTTTTGGTTTTCTCATGATGACTATAATTCAGACTCTATATGATTACAATGATGTTTTAAGATGATATGGACACATTCTAGTTATGAATTAGTACATATATGTTTTTATTATGATATATGATGTTGGTTATTTACATGTTTATGGTTAATTGATATACTAACCCTTGATACTATGTTTATGTTAATACTTGGTGATTATTCATGTCTGATATGTCTGTATGATGTGGGAGGAAGTCATAGTTACTCATCCATGAGGTCCACATGATTTCTCCTTCCCTTAATTGATTGTTATTTTCTAACATGACTATATGTATATGTATATACACATGCTTCACTTTGTGGTGCAACTTGCAAGTATCATGTATTAACTCCACCTAAATTAGCATGTCTGAGTGTGCCCTCATATCCTTAATGGTGATGAAAAGGGAGATGACATTAAGGTCCAACTATTGAATTAGCCCCAACCATCATCCTATGTAAGGATGAGCGTGACTTGAGTTTTCCCATCCAGGTTGTTAGGTAGATGATCCTAGATATCTTTATAACCTTGTTGTCTTGATTGGTTTGTGTTGTGCTTGGGAATGTCATTTTGATCATTATTCTTGTGTTGCTGAGTTATGACTTTCATGCTTGTGTATAGTACTTAATAATCAACTTTATTAAATTAATGAGGTGAGATAGCATTGTAAATTTTAATAGCATTATTAATTATTATTGAAGAGGTCACCGTAATATAAGTATTATTACAATCATCCACACCTATCCATTCGATGGGCCCCTACCCTTGCAGATTCATAAGCAGGCTGACCTATTAATCGTCTTTACGAATATAGACTCTCAACTCAACGGCTAGGGCAACATGGTGGGCCCCTATTTGATGATATTTTTTTAAAATGTTAATATTGTATTTTGTTATTATGTAAGTTAATATAAAATTAAATAAGTTGGTAAGTGTAAAAAGGTTAATTTAATTATTATTTGTTAATACTTTAAATATCATATAAAAAAAATTGATAAAGCAAAGTATGATAATTTATCATAAAAACACTGTTCTTTTTATATATAAAATAATAAAACAACAATAAAATGAAATAAATATATAAATATAAAATCGAAATGAAGTTATGGGTTATTTATGAAATTTAATAAAAAAAAATTTTGTGGCATAGTGGTTGTAAGAAGAAATTAATGAATTTAATGTTTTTTCTTTTTGGGGAAAAATTCTTCTAGTGTACCTTTTGGGGGAATTGAATTTGAATTAAAAGGAGATTGGAAAGGGGGAAATACATGGAAGAATTGGGGGTTTTAGGAGGTGGAGAAGATTTCAAGGTTTGCCTTTTTATGTTTTCTGATCCATTGTTCTAGAATTGGGGATATTGGTGGTGATTGTTTAGTTGGGCTGCATTTTGGGCTGATTAGGGCTGATTAGAGAATGACTTATTGCGATTGTGTTGACTCTGTATATGTCATTTTGAGGTAGGGTCATTCAATATCTTGTTTCATGCATTCTTAGTTTCATGTAATAAAAGGAAAAACAAATTGGTGAATCGTTGATTTTGTGCATAACTTATTTTCAGTTTAGAAATTAACTTTTATTTCATCTTCTTCCTTCTTCATTGGCATGTTTGAATTTTTTATTTTGGCATGAATGCCTCTAGTATTTTTCTTCCAAATCTAATTTCTATATTAGTGCAAGTTCATTTCTAGTTGCCTACTCTCTTTTGCTTTGTTTCCTCTTCCAACCAACATGAGTGTCTCTTCCTATTTTGAATCAACATTCGTTCTTTTCTTTCCTTCAGCATTTGTCACTACATGCCATTGAATTTTTCATTGTAGTTCCTTTTCTCTTTCTCCTTGGGTTATTTGGGGATTTAGTTGGAAGTTCAAGCTTTTTCCTTTACCATATGCATTCATCCTTAAATGCTAGTCCAACACCTTTGTAATAGTGGCATGGTGGATGCAATTTTGATGAAATGGTTCAGCATTGGTAGATCACTCCAATGTGTTTACATTATTTTACATAGCATTGGCCATGCATGGTTTGTTCTTCTACCTTTACCTTGCCTTGTTTTAACCTCTGCCAATCAATCCATTTACTTCTTTGGAATTGTGTCTCCTTGTCATGGCTTTTGCATCGCTAGGTTGGGCATTTTTTTTTCTTTTTTAGTACTTTTCATTGATTCAAATTATTGCCAATACAAATTTAGTGATGTCGACTCTTTCCTAGGTTCTACAATAGCTTAATTTTTAGTTTTATCAATGTTAGACACTGGTTTTTTTTATTAGATTTGTTATACTATGTTTATATTTCATTTATTTTTATAAGGCATTTTATGTATAATTGTTTGATGGTATGATGATGTAAGCTGTTATAGGCTCATTAGTTACCAATTTATTTCCCCTAGACATTGCATTTTTTTGGGTTCCTCTCTAGATCATTCCTTTCAGTGTTTGTTGATTTAATTTTTTTCCCTATAATGAGTCCTCTTTGTTGTTGTTCAACCCATGAGGAGCATCTATTCATATATGTTTTCAGATTTCGTTATAAGGAATATGTTAAAGGATATGAGTTTATGATTCTTTTATGCATATATTGTATGCATGGATTATAGGTTTGTATATATTTTTTACATGTTTTTTTAATGGAGGAATTCATATATGTTTTAGCTAGTAATGTTTAGCATGAATCTAATTATTATTTTTAAATCTCATCCCATAATATTAGTTTTTTATAAGGAATAAAAATATAGATTCCTTAGAATCTAAAATTAGTTAAAGGCTAGTCTTTATTTAGTTATGAACTATGTTAGTAAAGTTAGGTTAATGTAATTTAAATAGGTATGAATTTTTTTAAATACTTTCTTTAAGCAATAAAAAAATGTTATTTAGTTGTTAATTTATACTAGTTTATTGTACTTGTTGTAGGCAATACTATTGCATTCACCTATGTACAATTAATGAATTGTTTTGTACCAATGAAAACTAACTATTTTTTCTAATTTAGATTTATATAAATTTAAGATGTTTATTTATTAATCTAATATATTATAAAAATTATTTATCTCAAATATGATTCTTTGAATTGTTTTGGTTGTATAGGAACCCTTTTTTTAAGAATTGCAACATCACCACATCTTGTGCAATTTAGAAAGAAGAAGAAAAATCCATCCACAGACCAATAATAAAATGTTGTTTATTTATTGCTAATATTAGTATGTGGAACCTTAAATGATCTAACTCACTTCGGCTAGGCCATGTGATGTTCATATATAGAAGTTCATTTGTTTTGACTATTTTTTGTCAGTTTAACTGTAGTTCATTTTTTGTTGATAAACTTGCTATATCTAGTATTGTATGTATGTGTGTGGGGGTCTTCTTCTTTTTCGTGCTTTCTATTTTTGCAACATTATAATTGAAACTTGTTTCAACAGCATTGGAGATCTGTGGATTTTAGGTTTATCCATAGATAATGATTCCATCCAGTTTACATATTGTTCAAGGCATTGCTGGTGACTTCAATTTTTTTTTGGGTTAATTGCATGAGATCTTGTGGGCATTGCAGGATGCCTTGAAGTATTTTTTGCATTGATCTCATGAAACCTTGTGGTTATTACAAAAAAAAAAAAATTTTTAGATTAATCTCATGAGATCTTGTGGCCATTGTACAATGCATTTAACTGTCTATCATCTAGATATACATTCTCTCTAGACAATTTGATGATATTTCCTTGTTTATGCTCTAAGAGCATTGTAAATGCCTTAAGTTTTTGGCATTGATCTTAGAAACTTGTGTGATTGTTTCAGGTTTTCTACTGTACACTCTTCTAAAATGTACGGATATATTGACTTTACATTTATTCCTAGACAATAACATTCACATTTGATCACACATTTTCTAAAATGACATTACAAGATCCTTTGAATTTTTGGCATTGATATCATTAGGCCTTGTGTGTTATAGGATTTTCCCTTGGAATATTATTTTGTAATGCACATTATCATCCATCAACTAAAACTTTTTCCTAGATTTATTATAAATGGTACAATAAGGAACTAGTTGCTCAACTTCACAAAGGGGTTAATAACTAGGTGCATTACTCAACTCAGGGATTGGATATCCTATTTGAGTACCTATCTTTCTCATTATGAAGGATCATTTAATCATCAACCTAGGGATGTGAGCTTGAAATGGATTTGCACAATTTATGCACTAAGTTCCTACTAGAGTCATGCTATCTCTAAGCTACAAGAAGTAAATGCTTGAAAGTAACTCTATTCTATGGTTGCAGGAAATAAATACTTGAAAAGAACTTAACCAAAATAATTGCAAAATAAAATAATAAACTGAATTCATGCAACTAATTGATACAAAGTTGAGGTTGAATTAGACAAGGACTACTTTGCCTGCTTTGGCTGCAGAAACAGTCACAAGAAATGACTTCCAGTGGCTGCAGGAACATGCCAACTCCAGAATTGAAACCAGATATTATAGGAATGAAAACTAACACTAAGTAAGGGCTACAATTGGGGCCCCTTGATTGAGTGAGTCCATAACTCATTTACAAACTATTGATTCTCAAAACTTCATCATTTATTCATATAATCAAAATGGTACTGATTACATTCATGAAAAATTGAACTTAGATAAAACATAATATGCTCTTACAAACTCACTCTCTTCTCGCTTGCTTCCGTGGGAGAGTAACTACTTATTTATAAGAAAAATAACTATTAATTAACTGATCACACCATAAAAATAGGTGAACTCACATTATTGCATATGATGTTTATATGACTAGACCATGCCCCCTACTTAAATAATGCCATGTGTCCCCACATGGAAAAATGACAAGTTGAACAAAATAATAAATGCAATATATATACACATTATAATAGAATTATGGAACAATAAATAAATCAAGTGTAAAATAAATATTACTACGTACCTTGTGGATCATGTTGAATGCAGGTACCAGTTCATCATAGTGTGATGACATATGTCTAAATGTATGGTTGTCTGAGGGGTTGAAGTGGAGTGATGTGTTGTGTGAAAGATACATGGAATGAAATAGGATTAAAAAGAATTTATTACGAACAAAATAATTTCTAGAGAAAAGGAATTTTTATTATGGTCTGCATGTCATGGTGATGTCAAAGATAAGCTTCATATAGAAGGATTTTACCTTTGGTTGCAAGAGAGTCTTCATGTTGCTATTTCTTGAATTTCTGAAGGAGTTATTCCTTGTTGGTTAGTTTATGGTAGAGGTGAAGCTTGTAACCATTTACCAAAATCTTAAACCACACGAGATCAATGGTTGTCAATTGAACTGCATCATTGTCAAATACTATTTCAATATCATATGGCCTAAGCCATCATGTGTTCAACTTGCCCTAATTTTCTTGAAAGTGAGAGTCGTATAGAAGTGCCCAGTCACCATTGGAAAACATTTTGTTCTTAATGTGATTATCATGCCACTTTTTCCTTTGAATTTGAACTAATTCAGTGTGTTGTAGGGCTAACTTCCTCATTTCATCAAATGCATTAAGTTGCAGGATCCTTTCTCATTGTGCTATAGGAAGGTCTATATCTAATTCTAAGGATTTCCTTACAGTTTCAAAATCAATGGGTATCATGGCTGCATTTCCATACAACAACTCAAAGGGTGTGAAACCTATTTTGGTCTTCCAATTAGTAGTTATATAAGCCCACATTGCCTCAAGAAGTCTATTGGACCAATTTGATTTGTGCAAGTAGACTGTATTTGTAAGAATAGACTTTATTTCCCTATTAGTTATCTATGCTTGCCCATTTTCTTGAGGATGATATGGGCTGGAATTATTGTGCCATATATTATATTTGTCCATTAGGGTAGTGATGAGTGTTTATGTAAATTGTACACTCGGATTTGTGACCAACACTCTTGGAACTCCATATATGGTGAAGATCTCCTCATACAAGAATTTTGCAACTCAATTATCTTTGGCATGCTTCATTTCTCTTACTTCCACCAATTTAGTGACATAATCGGTACATACTAGGATGTAAGAGTTCCCATTTGATGTTGGATATATGGGTCCAAAATAAATCATAACCCCATTTATCAAAAGGTGTGACCACTACCTGAGGGTATAAAGGAATTTCATCATATTTTTTAGGCCTTCCTATCCTCTGACATCTATCATAGTTCCTAGTATAGCTTTTTGCATCCTTGTGTAGTGTATGCTGGTAGTATCTTGTTGTTAAGACCTTAATTATTGTTCTTTTTGGTGAAAAATTACCCCCACATGGTTCATCATGGCATTCATGGAGGATTTCATAATTTTCATCCTCCCACACACATCTTCTCATTGCCTGAGCAGGTCATGTGTAGAACAAGTAGTTTTCTATCCTAGAAAAGTTAAAACGTTTCTCAACCAACAATCTCTTTTCCTTAGGTGAGAAATAAGTAGGGATTTTGTTAGTAGCTATATAATTGGCAATAGAAACATACCAAGGAGTGTCATCATAGATATAGAACATATTCTCATTGGGAAAATGATCATCAATAACCTTTGAGTTATCATCGGTCTAAAATCTAGACAAGAAGTCCGCTACTACATTTACTTTTCCTAGTTTATCAACTATAGTTATATCAAATTCTTAGATAAGAAAAATCCGTCTTGCTAACATTCATGTTATTGACGGTTTATCGATGAGATATTTAATGGATGCATGATCAGTATGCACAAAGATGTAATATCTAGTGATATAATGGCAGAACTTAGTGAGGGCATAGATAAGAACTAACATTTCCTTATCGGTGATCATATAATTTAACTTAGGGCCTTGCAAATTCTTGTTGATGAAGTATATAGAATTTTCAATCGTACCATCCTTTTTTCCTAAAATTTCCCCTACAACATAGTCTAATACATTTGTATATATGTGGAATGGTAGTGATCAATTTGGGCCTTTGAGAATAGGTGCTTGTGTGAGAACATATTTGAGTTGCAAGAAGGCCTCATCATAGGCTTGATTCTAGTTGAAATATGAATATTTTACAAAAGAAGAGTATATAATGATCCTATCATCTTGCTAAAATAATTTATAAATATCTTATAGTAGCCAACATTCCCTAGAAAGCTTCTAACATCCTTTTTCTTTGTTGGAGTAGGAAGGTTAAAGATAACTTCTATTTTAGCAGGATCTACTTGTATACCAGTCTGAGATATATAATGTCCTAAGACAACACCTTCTTGCATCATAATAAAACATTTTTCACTATTCAAAGATAAGTTTTGTTCCTCACATCTCTTCAAAAATTTTCTCAAATTAGTTAAGGATTCCTCATATGTGACATCACAAGTTGTAAAGTCATCCATGTATATTTCCATGCAATCACGGGAGATGTCTCAAAAGATACTGATGATTGTTCTATGGAATGTGGCTGGTGCATTGCAAAGGCCAAATAGTAAAATGTAGTAGGCATAGGTTCCCCATGGATAGGTAAATATGGTCTTCTTTTGGTCCTCAGGTGCAACCTTTATCTGATTGTAACCACTATACCCATATAGGAATGAAAATTACTTCTTCTTTGCTAGTGAATCTAAGGCTTGATCAATAAAATGCAATGGAAAGTGATCTTTCTTAGTAATAGTGTTTAACTCTCTATAATCCACACAAACTCTCAATTTTACCTCTTTCTTAGGGACAATGAATAAAGGTGAAACTCACTGGCTATCTAATATTCGGTAAATAAAACCAACATTTAATAGCTTCTCCAATTCAGTCTTCACTATTTCCCTTAAGGTAGGATTCACCCGTCATTGAGACTGTCTAATATCCATGCTATACTCATTAATATAAATCCTATGGGTACACAAATTAGGATCTAACCCTTTCATATCCCTATAGTTCCAAGAAAAAGCATGTTTATGGTCTTGTAGTAACTTAGTTAAAGACAATTGTTGTTCCTAACTAAGTTTATTGTTTATGTTCAAACAACACCCTAGGGAAACTGTGTGATGATGATAATCACCTTCATGAAATTAAGATCAAATAGCAACAATTGAAAGTAAATAAAATGCAAATCTAATTAAAATTGAAACTAAGATCTATAGCATCTCATGGCTCTCTAGAAAGAGGTGGTAAGTGAAGCTCTCAGCTCAAATCTCCACTAGTGACACTTCTAAAATGAGAATGTATGTTGCTATGCTTGTATAAGGCTTCTAAAATGATAGTTCTAGCTCAAATTGACAAGATATAATGCAAATTACTCTAAAATGCTCTTAGAATGCTCTCAATTGCTTATAGTAACAATGCTTTGCAAATAAATTTCTAAGATATCAATTGCTCTCAAAATGCTTCATATTTATAGTAAATTCCCAAGGGTAGGGGGTGGAGTGAAGTAATCATGATTTACCTTAGGTTGAGTCAAATACTTTGCTTTGTTCATAAATGGGGGGACAATTTAAAGGTTTGTCTCAAAGCTTTGGACAAAAGGACAAGATTGAGTGGTTGAGATTGAAACTTTCAAATGAGTGATTGAGATTAATCCTTTTTTAGTGATTTATGTCTTTTTGTCCTCAATTCTTATTGGTTGCTCAATTTTGTTGAAAGATATTAGGAATGATTAAATTTAATTAATTAATTAAATTTAGCCATGTAAGGGTAATAGGTTCATTTTGATTTTTTATTTAAACAACTATACACTTAATTGATTAAAATCAATTATGTATTGCTTTTGGCCCCTTTAAGCTTTGATTTAATTATTTAACATCCTTATTTGATTTTTTCTTTGCTTTAATTGATTTTTGTCCAACTTTATTTAATTATATCCTCTTTAGTTGATTTGATCCCTTTTTTATTGAATTAATGCATTTTGATGATTTTGAGCCATTTTATTGATTTTTGCAATTTTAAAAGCACTTGTCCAATTTTGCGTGTCTACAAATGCCCCTCTTTGAATTGACATATGAAGATCATTGATTCAAAGATTCTTTTGAGTCCTGATCACTTTTTCACTGATCATTGATTCACTGATATGCCTCTAATACTGATCGATATGATTGCTGCCTCTGATATGATATGATATGATTGATGCCTCTGATACAAAATTTTTTGATGCCCCACTGATTCCATGATGTTTGATTGCAACTTCAATTTGATACCCTGATGCCCCCTCAAAAATTAAAACATATTAATTTCTTGATTTGAAAGATTTGATGATGTTTGATTCATTGAATATGTTTTCATTTCTAAAAACTTGATGATATGCTATGCGTTAAAGGATGCCCCAGTTAGTTTGATATGTCAATAAATGGGTCTAAGGCAATTTTCCACCTCCAAAATTAGGTCAAAATAACTTAAATAGGTTAAAAAACCTTGTTTTACTATTCATTTTTACTTTTCTCTTTGGTGATTTTGCTCTGATCCTGCGGTGAATTTTGAGATGGTTGTCCCTATTTGAGAGCATCGATTCGAGAGGTGTTGGAGATATGTGAGGCCACCTGATTATGGACCTCCTGTAAGTTATTTCAAACCTCATGTTTTCATTTATTACCCATTTATGAGAATTTATTGCAATTTCTTGTTTTATCATTGCCTTTAATCTGCAAATTCACGCCTAGGATCATTTTACTGTCGCTTAGACCCTTTAACTATCGTATCTGTGATTTTTGCTCATGCTTCCGTGTAGTTTAATGTCACTTAATAAAATTTTATCCTCACCTAGGAATAGGATATTCATGCCTACAGCTAGGTCAAAATGCCCCTTTTCATATATGCGATTGCTTAGGAAACCCTAGTGATTTTACTGTCACCTAGGCCACCTTTTACTGTCACCTAGCATGATTCAATGTTGTGTAGCATAAGAACTATCACCTAACACCCGAATAATATCGCTTCACATCTTTTTGCTATCGCTTAAGAGGAATGTCACCTGGGATGATTAAAATCATGCCTGCAGACTGTTGAAAAAAAAAATTATACTTTTTTCACACTTGTACTTGATTTTGTCTAATGAAAAATTTGATGACTTTCAATGCTTGAGTCAAATGATTAGATTAGGTCTGTTGCTTTCAACAAAACAAATGGATTAGGATATCAGGATAGTGTTACTAACGAATGTGATGTGTCAATCCGATTAGGATAGGATATTGATAGGATAAATCAATCAGTGTGAAAACCGATATGACTTGATACTGTTGCTTCGTTCTCAAGACATAGAGAAATGAACAATTGGTACTTGGTGTGATTGCTTGATACTTTTGAAAGACTTTGATTGACTTGAGATAATTCCTTGATATGGTATACTGATATGATTCCTTTGCTTTGCCAACAGGCAAACTTTCCTACCTTATACATTCGGACAATGGCTTCTTGGGTCATTGATTTGGGCCAGACTATTACAGATGCCGAGTTCCACGTGATTGAGTTGTGTGGTTTGAGTTTTCTCCTTGATCTTCCATGGTTCCAGCTGAACCATGGTTTACTTACTACAGTGGTGGAGCGATGGTACTCTGACCACAACACATTTCATTTGCCTTATGGAGAGATGATAATCATGCCTGAGGACATGTATCGATTACTATGGATCCCATGCAGGGGAGAGGTAGTATATTATGATTCTACTGTCTGCCAATGAGTGTTCGGGGACAATTCTATTAATGATGGTGATACAATCACTTGGCCTTAGTTTGCTTCCTTTCCTACCTTGCCAGTAGTACTTGGCCTATTGATTGGTGGTTTACTTCTTCCCAACTGACAAGGTCATGGTTTTTTTGTTAGATGGGGTAGGATATTGGAGGATTTGCTTACTCATCCTCGATGTTTCGATTGGGGGTCCTGCGTCCTAGCATAGTTATATCATGATTTTCATGAGGTGGTCTATCAAGTGAGTGCATCTTTGTCAGCTGGTGCAGTGGCTCTTTAGTTGTGGATATGGGAGCATCTTCCCATCACTAGGCCCATTTCTGACAGGGTTCGGCCTCAGGGTTTTCCCTATGCTTTTCTATACACTAGGATGGTTATCCAACATCATTTGGGTCATTTGGATTTTTGGTGATGATAGATAGATGATCTAGATCAGGTTTTATGGAGACCATACAGGGGTTGCGAGTTGTGGAGGGAGGATGATGATGAGTTACCATATATGTTTTCCCCTCGCTAGATGATTGGTCGCACTACTACCATTATTGAGTGCTTATGCTTTGGTAGAGTTTCTAGATAGTATGGTTGGACATAGGATATTCCATAGGGTACAACACTATATGCTCGAGTATAGGTAGAGAGATCTATGTGGGGTCCTCTCATTGATTATTAGTTTGCCTTAGATCAGATTACTGGTATGGTTTATTGCAGATGGGAGATGCTTTCTGGTGTGGTAGATGCAGGTATGTCTCGCAAGTTTTCTGATTGGTGGGCTTGTAACAGGTTTACTTGGTTCACTGATCCAGCAGAGCCTATCCCGAGTCAGGGTGATGGAGGTGGTGGTGTAGGTGGTGGTGGTAGACGATGGAGATGAGGAGGGCAGAGAGATCCTCCTATTATTTCTAATCAAGGATGGGTGCGAGATGGTCATGCGAGGGATAGAGATTGTGCTATAGGTCATGATGATGCATGTGATAGATAGCCTAGAGCAAATAGATAGCAGAGAGCTCATAGACATCAGCGATAAGAGAGACTAGCTCATGTTGATGCTACTAGGTAGATTCCTGGTGGATTGGATCCTTTGGTTCAATTGCAGAGGGTAGCCTTGGCTCAGTAGGATGATGATGTAGCACAACAGGATCAGGTTTTGGCACAACAAGTGCCTATATAGGATCAGCAGCCACAGGATCATGGATAGGGTTCATAGGAAGCTCCTACTATAGGTGATGTAGTACGAGAGGTTCAGTCTTTGAGGATAGATATGTCCACCATTGTTGGGCGTTTAGATTAGGTTGTCACCTTGATGCAACAATTTATGTCAGCTATGGTGCAGAGACAAAGTGGAGCGAGTACTTCACAAGCTCCTCCCCCACTGGATGGTAGAGGTCTAGATGGATCTGGTCCTACAGGATCTTGATATCTTTGATGACAAATTCACTCATGGTTGATGTACTTGTATCACATGCCATGTTTTTGATTGATCAGACCATTTGATGTACCCCTTTGTATGACATTGTATCTTGATATTTTGAGTTTGATGGATCATTAATGAACACTTTTTTGATGATATATGATGATATACTCCTTGGTTCTCCTTGATGAGTTGTTTATGAGATTATCTTTTATGCAACTATATGATGTGTTATGCATTTACTTTAATTTATGCTATGGATGTAGTTATCTTATTTTATGATATAGATAAATGATGCAATGATGTATAGATTTATGACATGGTTTCCTCTTTTCTCAATGTATGGATGCAAAATGTTTTATGAAAATGCCTATGGAAATGTCCCTTTTGTTTTGAATTTTTCTTTGTATGCAATGCAATTTTATCCTTAACTACATGTATGCAAATGATGTATGGATGTTTTTCTCTTTTTCTGGTATATGGATATGATTAATGATTAACGTTATGCATCAATGCAAAAGATAATCTCTTTTTCTTGTAGTTTGATTGATCTAATCAAGAGTAAGATGTTTGATGGAATCCCTCATTTCTTTAGTGTTTTGACTAACCAAGAATATTGATGTACCCCCTTTGCCCTTGGAATATTAACCACAAACAAATCCAATTACTCTAACTCTAATATCCCAAAAATGGGCTATATGTTCATTAACCTCCTATATCAACACATCGAATGAAATTGACATCAAAGTCCTAACCTAAGGCACATCTGAACATCATCAAATCTTAATTGATTATCTCAAATTCTGCATCGGGGAATATTCTTAGCAACATTCCTATTTATCATAATTATCTTTAATTTAATAATTATTTGGCGATAAATCCTATTTATCCAAAAGTTTGATTAATTGAATATTTTGAATATTTAATTAATTAGATTTAATACTGCCACTTAATTATTTAATTGAATTTAATTATATTTATTATTATTATTAAAATTTGACAATAAATCAAAATTCCTATCATTAATTGATTAAATTCTTATTTAATTAATTAAAGCAAGTTGTCATATTTAATGATATTATTTTGGAATAAAAGTTTGATTTAATAATTGATTAACCCATAAATCAATTGTTTTTTTTTGTTTTTTTTAAATCAGTTAAGTTGGAAATAAATCACATTATTTATTTATTTAATTCATAATCATTATGCACATTCAAAAAATAGTTAAACTTGAAATCAAAAAATCAATTCAAGTTGTTTTAAAAATAAACTCAACTCTGATTTGAGTTAAAAAGCTATTTTTGCATGATTTTTTGTGAGTTAACTATCTTTAATTCCTTGTTGACTCAAAAATCAACTAGAGTGATTTATGGCTTTTTCCATGCATCCCCAAAGCCTTGGATTTCTATAAAATCAAGGCTCAGCTCTTCATAATCATATCTCAAAATTTGCAAACTTATGCTGGAGAATTGGCATCTGAAGAATTGAAGCCTCTTTGTGAATCAACAAACTTTGTGAGATCATTCATTTTAGCATATCATTGTTAGATTAATTGTATTGCATATCAGTTTTTCATATAGATTAGATTTCATATCATTTTTCATCATAATTGCACAAAAAAACCAAAAAAATAGATTAATTTGCATCTAATTCATATCTAGATTCTGCATTCAAATCCTTCGTTTAGGTGTCATCAAGGTCACTGATCTCGATCCAATCTGAGAATACATACTCGCACCTACTAGAAGGCAGTAAATCACCTGGTTAGTTTAGTTTCCATTTCACTACACGATTTTGATTTCAACTAACCTCTAATGTTTTACTGAAGTGTTGTGTCTATAGACAGGTACAAAATTCACACACACATTTTTGGCACCCACCGTGGGGCCCTGAAATGGGTTTCCATTCAATTTCTATCAATTTCTATCATCTTCTTATCATTTTATGTTCCAAGCTACGATTTTTAATTTTTGTCCATACAATTGTCGTACAAGTTTTGTCAGAAACTTGTACCAGGAGATACCCACTATTGTATGACAGTTGATTTGATTGAGAATCATACCATCAAGATCACCGTGTCATTTGGAATCTCTATTGTCGTATGATCTGGTACCCAGTGTCGTACGAGTTTTTGGACTATCATCTGGGAGGTAACCCACTATCGTATGAGTTTCAGTGCCAGGTTTCAATTGTCATTTCACTTTTTCAAGCAGTTTTCAATATTTGTTTTTTTGATTTGGACTAACAGCTAACATTAACGATTAAAATTTGTTGTTGCTGATTGATTTCTGCTAATTTTGATTGGGAAAAGCGTAAGAATTTCTAAAAATAGGTAAGAATCTACTAAGCGTGTTGCGAGGAATTTAGGTAATCTTTTTTAGCTGATACCATTTCAATTTGGATTAAAAAGAACCCTTGTGTGTCAAGCTTGTGTGACATTTATTGCTTTCATATCACATATTTAATTTTGGGCTATAAAAATGAACATAGATTTTATTTTCAGCATCTTTGTTACACATAGTAAATAGGCCCTATGAACATTATTCGTGGTTCTTGAGAGAGTGGGTTTCCAGTGAAACTCCTCTCAATGAAGGAACCCTTGTAGGTAGGGAGGATACTGAGGGAGTCTCACGTTCTACTTGATTTGTGCGTCTTCAACTTTTGATTGATACATTCTCTCTCCAGAGAGGTTGATAGATCATGAGTGGTTGACATCATAGATCTTTGTGAGATAATCTTGGTCTTAGCATGTTAGATTAATCTGTCTGCTTTGTTTGGGTTAAAAGTGAAAAGGCTAGAGGATTATGCTCTACTCCCTTTTTGGGTAGTACCAGAATCCTTGAATCTGGAACTAGTCTCCATGTGGTATATTTTGTGAGTCACCTTTAGAGAGAGTTAACCATAGTGGACATTCCCTTAATTGAGTCAACCACGTTGACAAAACCTCAAGTGGTAATAGCCATTTTCTCCATGGTAGTGACAACCGCTATATAAATGTCCTTCTGAAAGAAATCTCCACAGGTGTCATCTCTTGTTGGGTTGTCAGATCTCCCTAGCAGATCCTGAAGATTGAGTTCTTGGACTGTGTCAAAACCTCAGTGTGCCTAGATTGGAGTTCACCCTCTTGAGGTCACAAAAGTTGCAGAGTCAGACCATTACTAAAAACCCTAGTGAGGCCAAATTTTCATTTTTCTAGGAATATGTGTGTTATTGCAAAACTTTTTGGAACATACATTGTTAGCACTCCTAGGGATTAGCACAACTCAGTCACTTGATTGTTCATGCATAGGGTTTCTTTGTCCCCTATTCATTATTTTTAGACGTGCTTGAAATCACTTGCTTGCTATTTTGCGTGCCTATTTATCTATCTGGTTATTAAGAACAAATCAATCCCCTACAATCTTCAAATCTGGACAGACAATTTTGTGAACAATTTGAAACTAAAAATCTCAAAAATTGCAAAATCTGATGTCAAACACCTTTCTGGAGTCAAAAGTCATTTTGTAAAGTTAGAAAGGCGTACGACTTTTAGCTATTGTCATTTTAGAACCCCTAGATTGTCGTATGGTATATGGTACATTATCGTACGAGTTTATTTTCCAGTCAATTTGATGAAGGGTGCTCCCCTTAATGCCACAAACACCTAACAGAAATAGAGAAACAACAACAATAATATGCAAGAACAGAAAATTGGCTTCTTATTATCTCCACAAATGTGGAATTACAAACTTTCAAAATTACAATATGCAAAGCCACATGGGCATTCCCTTACAATATTCTTTAGGACAAAGCCTCGAATCAATACCCAGAACTACTACCCAGAACTATTCTGAACTGCCTAAGACAATAATACAGCCTTCCTTATATAGGCAATTTTCCACCGCCTGGGAAGGTTCCAAAATTTTAGCCAATAAGGCCGACCAACTTAGAATTATTTTATTTTACATTTTATTACATCATAGTCGGCTCAAGATAACCTTTGAAATCCGAATAGAAATTTTGAAGAAAATTATTTTTTGCCATTTCAGGTGGCCCAACTTCCGAAGACCATAAGTCATCACCAGTTGACCCGCTCGGCTATTATAACCCCATTTCGGAAATGCCACGAAGCGCTCTATAGGCTTGACTGGCGCAAGCGCCTGTCACCCAAATTTTTGACCTCATCCGGGGCCTCTAAAGCCTTCAAAACTGAGTTCAAAGTTTCTGTACCTTGCTGCCAATACCAAAAATCTTCAATATCTTCCAATATACACTTGATCTGGCAATGAAACTTTACTGGCAGACTTATATGACCAAAATGAACCTCCAAGAAAGAAATAAGATCATTCTGAGCACATACAAAAATTATCAAAAATAGTAACTTTCCATAAATAGCAGCTCTGCACAAAATAGCCCTTATTGAATACAAAAACAAAAATATTTTTGGGTGATGCAAGATTGCTCTTACACCCAGGATGCTCTTGCATCAGACACCCGGGGTAATTTGAGAAGTGACCCTGTCATGAATCAGGTGTGCAGAGGAAAACCAAGATGGCTAACCTCCTCCTTTGTCAGCCATGATGAATCTTCAATAGGTCATCCTTTCCATTTGACTAGATATTCTTCATATGTCATGTTCCTTGTGCTTCTGCCAACATGACTGTTCAGTATATCTTCGATCTCCTTAGTGTCTAAACTAGTTGCTGGAATACTCCACTGTGCTGTTGTGATCTCATCTTCAACACCTCCTTCATGATACTCTGTCAGATCTGAAATGTTAAACACTGGCGAAATATTTAGCTCAGTAGGTAATTCTACCTCATATGCATTTCCTGAATCATGTTTCTTCAGTATCTTACATGGTCCAAACTTCTTCATTTTCAGCTTGTTATATGTACCAACTAGAAACCGCTCCTTTTGCAAATGAACCATGACTTCATCACCAACCTAAAATTCCTTATACCTCCTTTTCTCATCTGCCTTAGCCTTATACTGTGCATTCATCTTGGTAATATGCTTCCTCACCTCCTCATGGATGTTCTTCAAGTGTTCTGCAAAATCCTCAGCTTTAGCACTACTTATTTCTCCTTTATCTATCTTCCTCAATTCAGATGCATTTCTTGGACTACTTCCATATACAATCTGGAATGGTGATTTACCAGTGCTTCTATTGACAAAATTATTGTATGCAAATTCCGCCTGTGATAAAATCAAATCCCATCTTGTTGGCTTATCTCCAACCAAACATCTCAGCAAATTTTCCAAGCTCCTATTCACCACCTCTGTCTGTCCATCAGTCTATGGATGATGTGATGAACTAAACTTCAAATCTATCTTCAACTTCTTCCACAATGTACGCTAGAAATATTCAACAAACTTAGTGTCCTGATCTGAAACTATGATCTTTGGCAAACCATGAAGTCTCACTACTTCTCTGAAAAACAATTCTGCTACATGAACAACATCATTAGTCTTCTTGCAAGGAATAAAATGTGCCATCTTTGAAAATCTATCAACTACCACAAAAATTGAATCATGTCCCCGTTGTGTCCTCGGTAAACCAAGAACAAAGTCCATGCTGATATCCTCCCAAGGCTTCTTTGGTACAAATAATGGCTGATACAACCCTATATTCTACTTCACTCCTTTTTCCATTTGACATACTCTGCAACTCTGTACAAACTTCTTCACATCTTGCTACAACTGTGGCCAATAATAATTCTCACTAACCAAACCAAAGGTTTTGTCACGACCAAAATGTCCAGCCAATCCTCCGCTATGCTTCTCCTTGATGAGATTCTCCCTCATAGAACTTCATGGAATGCACAACTGACTCCCTCTGAATAACATATCATCCTGGATGATGAAATCCAACCATTTCGTCCTGTCTAGAGTAACAGGTTCTGTACAAGCTTTCCAAGCTTCACCAAAATCAGGATCTTCTGGATATAAATTCTTGAGTTCCTTGAACCCAACCACTTCAATCTGCATTTCTGTCAGCAATAGTTACCTTCTGCTAAGAGCATCTGCAACCCTATTAGACTTTCCACTCTTGTGTTTCAAAACAAATGTATAACTCTACAAAAACTCAACCCACTTCAAATGCCTTTGATTCAATTTTCCTTGACTATTCAAATATTGCAAAGTTTGATGATCAGTATAAAAAACAAACTCCTTAGGAAGTAGATAATGTCTCCACTTCTTTAATGCCTGAACTATAGCATAAAATTCTTGATCATAAACAGAATATTTCCTCTTGGCATCATTTAACTTCTCACTGAAATAAGCAACAGGTTTACCTTCTTGGCTCATAACAGCTCCTATTGCAGTACCACTAGCATCATAATCTACTTGAAACACCTTATTGAAATCTGGAAGTGCTAAAACAGGTTGTTCTATAACTTTTTGTTTCAATAATTGAAAACTCTTTTTTGCTCTTTTAGTCCACTTAAACTCTTTTCTATCCCTTCTCATTGTTTCAGTCAAGGGTCCACAAATACTGCTAAAATTTCTGATAAACTTTTTGTAAAAGCTAGCTAGACCATGAAAAGATCTTACCTCAGTAGCACTCCTTGGAGTAGGCCATTCAAGGATAGCTTGTACCTTCTCTGGGTCCATTTTTAGACCTTCTGCTGAAACTACAAATCCCAAATACACTAACTCTTTCTTCACAAAACTGAACTTCTTCAAATTAATCAACAATTTCTCTTCTCTCAACTTCTCAAACACCATACGAATATGCATCATATGCTCATCCAATGTCTTACTAAAGATCAAAATATCATCTAGGTAAACAATGACAAACTTACCCAGAAATTCTTTCAGAACCTCGCTCATGAGCCGCATGAAAGTGCTCGATGCATTGGTTAGCCCAAAATGCATGACTAACCACTCATATAGTCCTTCCTTTGTCTTGAAGGTAGTCTTCCATTCATCTCCTTCTCTGATCTGAATCTGGTGATATCCACTTTTCAGATCTATCTTTGAGAAATACACAGCTCCACTCAAACAGTCCATAATATCATCCATTCGTGGCAATGGAAACCTATACTTGATTGTGATCTTGTTTATTGCTCTGGAATCTATACACATCCTCCATTCTCCATTCTTGTTTGGTGCTAATACCGCTGGTACAGCACAGGGACTCAGACTCTCACGGATCAATCCTTTCTGTAATAGTTCATGTACTTGTCTGTTCAACTCCTCACTTTCTACAGGTGTCATTCTGTGTGCTGTCTTATTCGGCAAACTCACTCCTGGGATCAAGTCCATCTGATGACTGATCTTCCTGACTGGTGGTAATCCATCAGGCACGTTATCGGATAGAATATCCTGAAACTCATTCAACAAATCTGCAACTTCTACAGGAACATCTTCTACTTTCTCTTTACTAGCTTTTGGAATTAAAGCAAAATATACATGCTCATGCCTCATACCATCTAGAAAATTTTTTCCATCAACAAAAGTTATCCTTGCATTACCACATACCTTTTCTTCAGTCTCCTTCAATGGTTTTAGCTTATGCCGCACTCCATCCTTTGTCAGGGAATAGGTATTCACACGACCATCATGTACAACACATCTGTCAAATTGCCATGGTCTACCCAACAACATATGACATGCATCCATAGATATGATATCACACAATACCTCATCTTGGTATCCGCCAATCTTGAACTTCACCAGGCATTGTTCATTGACTATGACCTTGTGGTCATCCTGTACCCAGGCAATCCGATATGGATGTGGGTGTTTCTGTCTCTTGAGCTTCAACTTTGTCACCATCTCTTTTGACACCAAATTGTCAGTGCTTCCACTATCAATGATCACATCACAACATTTACCTTCACACTTGCACCTGGTGCGAAACAGGCTTCTCCTTTGCTCAAGTTCATTCTCACCACTCAACAGGACTCTTTTGTTAATCAACATTTCTCCTCTTTCAGCATCTTCAGAATTTGATGATCTGGCATCTTCATCTACATGTGCAACTCTGGCCTGGCCTTCATTTCTTCTATCTGTTCTGCCTTGGCACTAAGGACATTCAAATTCCCTATGACCTTCTTCTCCACAGTGAAAACATGTTCCACGGAAGCCTCCTCTTCCAGATCCTTGTCCTCTTCCTCTTCCTCTCTGATCTCTATTATTCTGATCCTGGAAGTGATTGGAATTATTTCCACGCTAATTCTGACTGCTACTGGCCTCATCCTTCTTTTTTAGATCTTCATTTCGGCCACCATATGACCGTCCACCAGATCGTCCACCATGACCTCTTCCGTTTTGTTTGCTCTCGAACTTCTTGTTCAGCTTTTCCTCTACTTTTAGGGCAAATTGGTATGCCTCCTTAATACTGCTCATTCGAACCAGATTCAACTCCTCTTGAATGCTTGGCCTTAACCCATTAAGGTATCGGGCAACTTTCTCCTTATCAGCTTCTGCATGGCCTGTTCTGATGAGGAGTCGATAGAACTCCTCTATATACTCCTGAACAGATCTTCCTGCTTGCTTCAAACTTTGCATTTTCTTTAGTAGATCAAGCTCATAATCAACAGGAATGAACTGTCACTTCAATTTATCCACCATCTGATCCCATCTTGTGATTTTATCTTTCCCTCTTCTATTTCGCTCTAATTGAATTTCTTGCCACCAGATTTTTGCATGACCTTTCAGTCTGGCCTTCGCAAATTTGACCTTATCAGGATCCTCAACATCTTCATACTCAAAATATTCCTCACATTCATTGATCCAGTCGATCAATTCCTCTGCGTTAAGATTTCTAGAAAATGTAGAAACCTCCATCTTAGGTCTTTTCCCAATCTTGGAAATCACCTGAAAAAGTCTTTCTTCCTCCTGGTTCACAATTTCAGCTTCTCCTTCTTGATATTCTTCTTCGGCTTCATCCTCGCTTTCATCTCTGACATTAAGATTCATTCCTCTACGAATCTCTTCTTGTAATGCTCGCACTTGTCTCTGCAGCTCTCTAACCTCAGGTGTTACAACACCAGCTCTTCCGCCACGTTCCCTTCGTGGAGGCATTTTCACGATGCACGCTGAAACCCTAGCCACGGTCCTGGTGCAAACTGCCTCATAGTCGGCGATCTGTTTACACACTCAAGAACTCCTGCTTTGATACCACCTGATGAAGGGTGCTCCCCTTAATGCCACAAACACCTAACAGAAATAGAGAAACAACAACAATAATATGCAAGAACAGAAAATTGGCTTCTTATTATCTCCACAAATGTGGAATTACAAACTTTCAGAATTACAATATGCAAAGCCACATGGGCATTCCCTTACAATATTCTTTAGGACAAAGCCTCGAATCAATACCCAGATCTACTACCCAGAACTATTCTGAACTGCCTAAGACAATAATACAGCCTTCCTTATATAGGCAATTTTCCACCGCCTGGGAAGGTTCCAGAATTTTAGCCAATAAGGCCGACCAACTTAGAATTATTTTATTTTACATTTTATTACATCATAGTCGGCTCAAGATAACCTTTGAAACCCAAACAGAAATTTTGAAGAAAATTATTTTTCGTCATTTCAGGTGGCCCAACTTCTGAAGACCATAAGTCATCACCAGTTGACCCGCTCGGCTATTATAACCCCATTTCAGAAATGCCACAAAGCGCTCTACAGGCTTGACTGGCGCAAGCACCTGTCACCCAAATTTTTGACCTCATCCGGAGCCTCTAAAGCCTTCAAAACTGAGTTCAAAGTTTCTGTACCCTGTTGCCAATACCGAAAATCTTCAATATCTTCCAATATACACTTGATCTGGCAATGAAACTTTATTGGCAGACTTATATGACCAAAATGAACCTCCAAGAAAGAAATAAGATCATTCTTAGCACATACGAAAATTACCAAAAATAGTAACTTTCCATAAATAGGAGCTCTGCACAAAATAGCCCTTATTGAATACAAAAATAGAAATATTTTTGGGAGATGCAAGATTGTTCTTACACCCAGGATGCTCCTGCATCATAATTCAAAAAAGTCAAAATTATTAAAATCAACTGTCGTGTGAGTTTTTCAACTATCGTACGAGATTTTCAATTGTCGTTTCATGCTATACCCACTATCGTATGAGCCTGTAGAAATTCATTTGAGAAATTTTGAAAATTTGTCAAAACTATCAGAGACCCAGCTTTTCCAGCCTATTTCTAGAATCTGTCAAACAAGTCACTATGTTAGGAATAGAGCAAAAAATACTGAGAATCCAATATTTTTCCTAAAGTGGCCTTTTGAATCCGATTTAGCCTTCTGTTTAATCGATTTGAGTCTTTATCATCTTGTGTCAAAACCTTGTCATAACTATCAATCTTCAATCAATCATCAAAATGGCTAAGTGTTGTGAACTTGTGTCTGCTATCTTTTAGGAATCTACCCATACATCCAAGGCACAATCTCCTTCATTTACGTCTAATCTAAGCTTCAATCAATCAAACTTTGACAAGGTTGTGTCATTTGATCTTGTTGAATCAGATACTTCTTGAGTTGTCTTCATCATATTCTTTTGTTTCACCCAAGGTTAATGGTGGAAACTAGAGCTTCCTCTCACAAGAAATCTAGGGAAATATCTCATACTTTACCTTTGACTCATATCCAAAGTCAAACTCTTAAACAACTCTACAATTCTAGTCTCTACGAAGATGATGGTGTTGGCAATCTTTGATTAAAAATTGGTTACATTCCTCCATCAACTCACGGAGGTAATCAACAAACTCCTCATCAATCTATCCCAGGGAGAACTCCTACCATATCTCAAGCAGGGACAAAATTTGGCTCTCAAAGAGTTCAATCTGAACATGGTGCAAATCAAGAACCCACACCTGAAGAAATTGCTCAATATCAAAATGATGATAACTTCAAACGAATGATGAAGCATTTCTTGAAAGAGGATAGAGAAGCATACTTTTTACAATTAGCTCATCAAGGAGCTAAACTTCCTCCCAACTTTAATGTTGAAGATATCATTACACATGAGGAAGAAACTCCATGGAGGCCCTATGTCATTTTCCATTTGACAAAGACTTGTACATGCCACCATTCCCGAAAAGAGTGGAGATGCCTAAATATGATAAGTATGATGGACACTTTGATCCTTAAGATCATGTCAGAGAATTCTGTACACAGCCTATGGAGTTCATGCACAAACCAACCTATCTGATGCATCTTTTTCTTCAATCTCTGGGAGGAGCAGCCATTCATTGGTTCTCTAGATTGCCTTCTACTATCAAAAATTTTGAGGAGTTGATCAAATTGTTCTATCAGCAATACTCCTACAACATTCAACATCTAGTCACCATGATTGATATCTGTAATCTCAAGCAATATCCAGGCGAACCATTCTTGACATTTCTCAAAAGATGGAGGAAGAAATTCTCTATATGCTAGGCCTATTCCAAAAACTGAGAAACTGGAAATCTTCATCAATAATCTTATCCTAGAGATCAACTACCTTTTACAAATGCAAGATCATACATCTTTTGATAAGATGATAGACAATGCGATCAAAATTGAGAAAGTACTTGTGAAAAAAGGAGAAATCACACTTCAAAAGGACAAGTACAAATCAGGATCCAGTTCTAAAGACAAAAACAAAAATTGGAACAAGAATAAAGGAATTGTCATAGATGGTTTTGTTGATACTATCTATGCCCCATCAAAGGCACCAACTTTTAATCTAACTATTGGCACCCAAGCCATTAAAGCTTTAGAACAAAAGGTGTCCAAACCATCTCAAAAGAAGCAAGAATACAAATCTTGGTCCTCTGATAATAAATGAAAGTTCACTCCTCTTGGAGAATCTTTAGAATTAGCTATGAGAACTCTGCTAGCTAATAACATCATCTCTTTGCGTAAGATCTGACAATCTGATCCTGATCCTAAACCAAAATGGTGGAGAGAGAATGAATTCTGTGATTTCCATTGAGGTAAAGGCCACAAAACTAATAACTGCTTACACTTGAAACATACTATTCAAGATCTGATTGATAAGGGAGACATCATGATCGACAATCATAAGAGCAATAATGATCATACAGCATTCACAGAACCATTTCTGAAACATGGTCAAGAAGATTCATCTTCTCAGCCTAATATGGGGGCAAAAGTCAATTATGCTTACCCTGGAAATAATGTTGTTATCAATATGGTTGAACCTTGTCTCTCTGAGCATTGCAATGTCATCACAATTGTGCGAAGGGATAGAGATCATCCTTCAAGTAATGCAGTTACTCGATCACAAGCTTAGGCACATCTAAATGGACAAATCCCAAATTTATTGAATGTCCCTAAGATGCCCTTCAATCTTTCTTCTGCTTCCAAACAGAAGGCGGCTTCTAAATCTTCCAATCCTAAAGATACAAGGCCAACATCTTATAGCATTTTTCAACAACTCCAACACACTAATGCAAAAATCTCCATGTTTGAGTTGCTTCAAATATCTCCAGCTCATAGAGCCATTCTAGACAAAGCTTTGCTCAGATCCAATGTTCCTGATGACCTTGATTTAGATAGGTTCCAGACTATGGTTGGACATCTTACATCTCCACAATATATCTCCTTTTCAAAGGAAGATGACAACTCCTTGAGTCACCCACATAACCAACCCTTGCATATAGAAGTCTTGATCCAGAACCGTAGAGTCAAATGTGTGTTGATAGATGGAGGCACTGGCCTAAATATTTGTTCTTATAGCTTGGTCACACAATTGGGATTTTTAGAATTGGCTATTGATCCTAGAAAGAAAATAACTATTAAAGCCTATGATGAAGAAGAAAGATCTTCTAAAGGCACCATCATCTTACCTATCAGAGCAGGTCCAGTTATCAGAGACACTACATGTCAAGTTCTTGATCTACCTTTGGCTTACAACATTCTTCTAAGGAGACCATGGATACATGAGATGAAGGCTATTCCTTCTACATTCCACCAATGCTTGAAATTTCCTTATGAAGGAGTAGAGGTCACTATTCCAACTGACATATCCACCACTTGCAATCCATTGAAAGAAAGTGTGGATAAACTAGTGCCTAATAATAGAGAATCTTTCGTTAAGCCAAGCCAAGTAGCATCCACATCTAAAATGGAAGACGTTGCAAAAGAGGTCAATATCAAAGACAATGGTATGGGAGAATATACTATAGAGCCAGTCTTATCTTTGACATCTCTCCCTCTCTCACCTAAGTCTTATGGACAATCTTTAAAATAGTCCAAACCAGACTCTAAAGAACCTCTTGAGGCATATAAAAATAATTTTGTAGCAAAGCAAGTATCTAAACAAGAATTTGAAGAGGATGAAGTTGTGCTTGCATGGCTATACAAAGATGAACCTGAATCTCAAGTAGTTCAAACTAGTGACTCTACAGTATCCAACATCCCTTCTAAGGCATATGGTCCAGGAGATAAATTAATAGCTAAGATGGGATATTCAAGTAAAGGACCTCTAGGAGTTAGAGGAGAAGGTCTTATAGCACCTATTTCACATACTGGTAGGGCAAACAAGGATACTGTTGGCTTAGGTTTTAAAAAGAAACCTTTCCACCTCAAAGGTAATTGTTCTCATGTCATAGAGTAGATCACACCAGGAGAACCTCTTCTTAAGAAGGAAGAAATTGAACCATTAGATAGTGATTCAGATAGCTCTAAACTTATCCCTTATGAGCATTTGCCTAAGGAAATCAAAGATCTCCTTGAAGTTGAAGATGATCCAATCAAAAGAATTAATGTAGTAGAAACACAAGAACCTACTATCAATCAAGAGATAGTTGCAACACAAGAACTAGCTAATCTTGAAGATAATCAAATAAACAAAGAGGAAGGTGGTAGTTATTCTAAGACAGATTCCCATGAGTATGAATTCAAATCAGAATCTGAGGGTAACCCTTCTTGGGGTATTCATCCTGACTTTACTCATGTTCTTAGATTTCCTAGAGGCATAGATGAAGAATCTAATGACTATGAATGGGGAGCCATTCCAGAAGAAGATGAGCTTATTACAGAGAAACATGTTGATGTTATTCACCAATATGCACCTGAACCCAATGTAAGTCTAGAGTGAAATGATGAACTTATCGAGTCTGATCCACCGAAGGCTGAAGTGGACTCCCATAATGACATTGAGCCTATTCATGAATTGAATTTCTTAAGTTGTAATATCACCTCTGAACTCAAGCATCGGGTTAGGACCAACGATGACAGATCCATATCCATAAACTTTATCTCCCAATCTTTCCCCACTTTGACTATCCAATATCCAGACCTTCTTGATCAAACCTCCACAAATCTGAGCCATGGTATTTATACCTTCCCGAATGACTATGCCCTTGCTTGCTACCTCAATGTAGTTGAGCCTATGAGGACTTCCATCAGTGAACTGAGTGTTAGCATGATAGAGTCAGACATCAAGTATCTTAGTTAGAAAAATGAGAATAAAAAGAAAAGGAGTTCTGAGGGTGAAAACCACTTTGTGGCAGTCTTAGAACCTACAAAAGTAAAAATTAAAGAGGTATTCAAAGGTGAAAACCTCTTTGAGGCACCTAAGGATGAGATATTTGATGTCCTTCCGAGTCATTTATAGGATAGATCTCTAGTTATAATTGAGCCCACTCAATCCATCAACTTGGGAACAACAGAAGAACCATAGTTGATCCACGTGGCACAATCTTTATCAGAAGAAGAGAAGAAAAAATTTACAACATTCCTAATAGAAAAGAAGATCAACTTTGCATGGAAATATTCAGATATGCTAGGGTTGGATCCTAATCTTATAATGCATCATTTATCTATAGCTCCAAATGTCAAACCTGTCAAGAAAAAATTGAGAAAGATGCATCCTCATGTTGCACTCTTGGTAAAAGCTAAATTAGAGAAGCTCCTGAAAGCCGGCTTCATTTGAGTTATTGACTATGTAGAGTGGATCTCTAATATCATACCTATTTCAAAACTAGACAAATCAATCAGAGTGTGCACAGATTTTAGAGATGTAAACAAAGCATGCCCTAATAATGATTTTCCATTACCTAACATTGATATGATAGTGGACATGACTGCGAGCTTTGAGATGTATTCTTTAATGGATGGTTTTTTTGGGTATAATCAAATAAAAATTGCTTTAGAGGATCAAGAGAAAACTGCTTTTACATGTGCATGGGGCACCTTCTATTGGAATGTCATGCCATTTGGGCTTAAGAATGCTAGTGCTACATATCAAAGAGCCATGACATCTATTTTTCATGACATGATGCATAAGACTATGGAGGATTATGTTGATGATACTTTAGCAAAATATATGATTAGAGTTGAACATCTAAATGACTTGAGCAAGATACTAGACAGAATGGAAAAATTTAGTCTCAGACTAAATCCTAAGAAGTGTGCTTTTGGTGTCACTTCTGGAAAAATCTTAGGATACATAGTCTCAAAGAAGGGTATTGAAGTTGATCTAGCTAAAGTAAAGGCTATCATGGAGATGTAGCCTCCAAAGAATATTAGTCAAATGAGGACATTGCAAGGAAGAGTTCAATCTATCAGAAGATTTATATCACAACTAGCAAACATATCACAACCTTTTACAAAAACATTACATAAAGGTGTGACCTTTGCATGGAATGAAGAATGTGAGAATAACTTTACTCATATCAAAAAGTATCTATCAAATCCTCCTATCTTGATGCCTCCCATTCCAGGGAAGCCTTTGATCTTATATGTCTCTGCTACAGATACATCATTGGGGGCATTGCTTGCACAACATGATGAGAACAAAAAGGAAAGAGCTATATACTATATCAGTAGAACATTGGTTGCATATGAAAAGAACTATTCAATGATTGAGAAAGCTTGTCTAGCTGTGATCTTTGCATCATAGAAACTAAGACATCACATGTTAGCTCATACCACACATTTGGTAGCTAAAATTGATCCCCTCAAGTACCTACTAAGCAAAGCTGCCCTCATAGGTAGATTAGCTAAATGGGTCATGCTCTTAATTGAATTTGACATTGAATATGTTGAGAGAAAAGCTATAAAAGGATAGGTTATTATTGATCAATTAGCAGATGCACCTATGATTGATGATACACCAATGCAAATGGAATTTATAGATTCCTCTATCATGACTCTTTCTTCTAGAGAATGGCAGTTATTCTTTGATGGCTCCTACACACATAATGGATCAGGAGTAGGCATATTGTTCATAAATCCTCAAGGATACTCAATCCCAAAAGCATTCGGATTAAAGTTCCCTTGCACAAATAATATTGCAGAATACGAAGCCCTTTTGAATGGTATGAAAATAGAAATTGAATGGAGAGTAACAGAATTACACATTCATGGAGACTCATAACTTATTATCCATCAAGTCAATGATGTGTACCAAACTAATGATGAAAAACTCATTCCTTACAAGAGAATGGTAGATGATCTAAAGAAATATTTCATATCTATCACATTTAAGAAAATACCTAGAACAAAGAACAAGGCTGTTGATGCAATGGCAATGTTATCTACTTTATTATAGAAGCCTAAACATGAGCTACACTACAAGTTCCTAGTGGAAGCACTATCTTATCCTGCATATGATTCCCCTGAAACCCACATGATCTGCACTATTGTTGGTCATGATTCATCCAGATACAAAATCCTATTTTCCTATCTCAAAGACCAAATCATCCCTGAAACCTTCAACCGTCATGAAAAGAGATACCTTATCCGTAATGCCTCCCGATATGTCATCATTGGTCATGATCTATACAAACAAGGTCTATATGGTACTCTACTTAGATGTTTAGAATGGGAAGAGTCTCAATGTGCATTAGAGGAAGTCCATGATGGTATTTGTGGGTCACACTCGAACGGTTTAACACTAGCTCAAAAACTTATTAGGGTTGGGTACTATTGGCCTAAAATGGAGAAAGAGTCTATCAAGTTTGCCAAAAATTGTCAAAAGTGCCAAGTGCATGGCAACTTAATTCATGCTCCAGGGAGAGATCTAATTCCCTTTACTACACAATGGCCTTTTCACCGATGGGCCTTTGATCTTATAGGAGCTATACATCTGCATTCTTCGAATGGACATACCCATATAATCACAGCGACAAATTATTTTACAAAATGGGTAGAAGCAGTCTCTTTGACACAAGCAACTGGAAAATAAATATCTATGTTCATATTGAACTATATCATCTGTAGCTATGGGATACCTGATTCCATAATCATAGATAATGGTGGACAATTCAAGAATAAAGATCTAGATGATTTATGTGCCAAATTCAAGATTACACAACATTGGTAATCTATCTACTATCCTCAAGGGAATGGCCAAGCAGAGGCTTCTAACAAGAATCTATTGAAAATCTTGCATCGTACAATTAATAAAATAGGAAGAGACTGGCATCTCATGATCAATCCAACTCTCTGGGCCTACAGAACAAGTATCAAAATGCTCACTGGGGCTATGCCTTTCACTTTAGTTTATGGGTCTGAAGCGGTCCTGCCTATTGAGTTTGAAATCCCATCACTAAGAATTAGAATGCATGGTCTAGTTACTGATGATGACTACAGAGTGTCTAGGTTGCAAGAACTTGAACTAATAGATGAGCGTAGACAAGAAACGTATGATTATCTCAGAGTATATCAGAAGAGAATGTCTAGAGACTACAACAAGAAAGTCAGACACAGAGAATTTCAAGTTGGTGATCTAGTCTTGAGAGAAAATCTTAAAAATCAATCACATCAAGAACACAAGGGGAAGTTTGAACCCAACTGGTTGGGTCCCTTTGTTATCACTACTACTTTTGGCTCTAGTGCCTATCAACTCTCAACGACTGAAGGAGAACAGCTCTGAGAACCAATCAATGTTCTCCATCTGAAGAAATTCTATGCCTAAGGCATTCAGTCTATTGTAAAATGTCCTGAAAAAATCTTAAAAATCTGAAAAAGTCATGAAAAAATGAACATCTTGGTGAAAACCTAGCAATAGGCACCTTGATGATTCACAAAAAAATCAAAAAAATATCCAAAGTACAAAAAAATTGAAAAAAATGAAAAATACAAAAAAATGAGAAAAAGAAAAAAGTGCCTTGGTGAAAACCTGGAAATAAGCGCCATGGTAGCAAAAATAAAATCTCTACCAACATGGTGAAAACCCACCAAACGGGTGCCACTTGTTTCAAAATGCTCCATCTATCAGCGCAATCTTGGTCTTTCCCAACTTTTAGTCTTGCTTTAGTTTGTACATATCTCCCGGTTTGTTTCTGCATTCCTATTTTCAATAAGTCAATCTGTACACCAATCAGCTCAAGCGTCAGTATCCTATCAATGTTAAAACTTGGGGGCAATCAAAGTCATATCCTATGGCCTCCAATGTATCTTAGATGTATCATATCTAGTCAAGGTCCTTTGAAGCTTCATTCGAGTCAATTGGTCTATCTTGTCTCCAGAAAGGATTTTTCATCTACAACAATGCAATCAAACATCAAACATCAAACTCAAAATGAAAACAATCTATGCTTTTTACATGCTTTTATCTCCTTGTATGCTTGTTGATTCACATTGAGATTTTTGCATATTGTGTTCCCACAAGCTCTTTGATGATGTCCTTTATAGGATTTAGAGAGTGATGACTAGGGGCATAATCTTTTCTTTGTCTTCTGCTTGTATGTGAAAATCTAACAACTTTGGAAATTCTAGATTGAAATGGTGTCTGACTGGAAGAGCCTCTATCTTGAATTGGATGGCCATGCGTACCTCGACCATTGATACCTAGAAAATTCAAGGAAGTTTGATCTAACTATTATCTTTTTGAGTGAGTTCTTTCTCCTACTGTGAAACACGATCTTACCTAAGGATGTGAATGATAAAGGGTCACTACGGGTAATTCACATTGGATTTAGAATGATCTCTTGACTGTTTGATGTGTTTGTACCGCAAGGCGTATTCAGGTCATCATGACATTTATGTTTTGATGCTTATACAAATTGCTATATCAAAATGGACATGATATTCAGGTCATCCTAGCGTTTATACTTTGGTGCTTATATCTAATCCGACATTCTGAAAATAAAATCAATATTCATATATCTATGGTTGATTGACTAGTGGATGTTGTATTGATTCCTGCGCATACAAATTGATATTCATATGTCTATGGTTTCATAACTAGTGGGCATTGTATTGATTTATCCAGTTACCTAAAAATTCAATGATGAGAATGACCGACACATGATCAGTGACTAGGTCCTAGGTCTTAGGTTGCATATAATTCTGCATGTTTCTTTGCATTTTGCACTTTGCATGATCTCACAATGGTTAAATAAACTTCAATGCTTAAACGATTCTTCAAATCGCATCTTCAAATCTAACAAGAGCTGAATCGCACACGAAGGTTCCTCTAATGAAATAGCAAGTAGAATCCTTTTTGGGATCAAAATCAAAATCTGTGATCATTCATATTATTAACTACTTGCATAATTGACCTTCCATCATCACAGAAATCCAATATTCAACTTAACTGATTATCTTCCATCAAATTATCAGAATTTCTACTAGGTCAACTCATGGTCAAGCCTAGTCAAACTTGGTCTCCAAGACCTCTAAATGATGCAGAATGTGTTCTTGAACGTGTTTAACCACTTCTCAAATCAATTAACATGCTTCTAAACTATCACACTGACTTTTCTTGTTAGATTTCAATTTTTATCCTGAAGGGGGCATGGTATTGCACATCATTCAAAAGTCTGTAATCTAAATTTGAAATCATATATTTCCTCAGTAATCAAGACAACAACCATGTCTAGTTGCTGATTCATCAAAAAGACCTCATCGATCGGGGCAAATCAATCATCGCTCGGGGCATATCAGATTCATCGAGATCCATATCAATCTAGTATTCTCCTAATCTTGGAAATTGTATCAATTTTTGCAACTATCAGTTCAATTGTGTTATTTCCTTGGTTCTTTGTAACTGAAGGGTTCAGATGTGATACCAATGTGATTCTTATCGACAATCGGGTATGGAATCGGTCACTCACTTCTTCTCAATCATAAGGTTCAGAATTAGGTGTTTTGACACTTTTTCGCAATCATCAGTTCATTTGCTGTTATAGTTAACATTATCTTTGGTCATTCAGGACCTATCATCTTCATATCAACTTCAATCAACTTTTGTCTCATATCACAAATTTCTGTTTCATATCAATTTCAATTTCAAACATCAGTTTCAACATCATACATAGACTGTCTTTGAACCATTGCGCTTTGCATAGCAATTCAAAGAGGGGCAAAATGTAATACCCCAAAAATGGGCTATAGGTTCATTAACCTCCTATATCGACACATTGAATGAAATCAACATCAAAGTCCTAACCTAAGGCACATCTAAACATCATCGAATCTTAATTGATTATCTCAAATTCTGCATCGGGGAATATTCTTAGCAATATTCCTATTTATCATAATTATCTTTAATTTAATAATTATTTGGCGATAAATCCTATTTATCCAAAAGTTTGATTAATTGAATATTCTGAATATTTAATTAATTAGATTTAATACTACCACTTAATTATTTAATTGAATTGAATTATATTTATTATTATTATTTAAATTTGACAATAAATCAAAATTCCTATCATTAATTGATTAAATTCTTATTTAATTAATTAAAGCAAGTTGTCATATTTAATGATATTATTTTGGAATAAAAGTTTGATTTAATAATTGATTAACCCATAAATCAATTGTTTTTTTTAAAAATCAGTTAAGTTGGAAATAAATCACTTTATTTATTTATTTAATTCATAATTATTATGCACATTCAAAAAGCAGTTAAACTTGAAATTAGAAAATCAATTCAAGTTGTTTTAAACATAAACTCAACTCTGATTTGAGTTAAAAAGTTGTTTTTGCATGATTTTTTGTGAGTTAACTATCTTTAATTCCTTGTTGACTCAAAAATCAACTAGAGTGATTTATGGCTTTTTCCATGCATCCCCAAAGCCCTGGATTTCTATAAAATCAAGGCTTAGCTCTTCATAATCATATCTCAGAATTTGCAAACTTATGTTGGCGAATTGGTATCTAAAGAATTAAAGCCTCTTTGTGAATCAACAAACTTTGTGAGATCATTCATTTTAGCATATCATTGTTAGATTAATTGTATTGCATATCAGTTTTTCATATAGATTAGATTTCATATCATTTTTCATCATAATTGCATAGAAAAACAAAAAAAATAGATTAATTTGCATCTAATTCATATCTAGATTATGCATTCAAATCCTTCGTTTACGTGTCGTCAAGGTCACTGATCTCGGTCCAATCTGAGAATACATACTCACACCTACTAGAAGGTAGTAAATCGCCTGGTTAGTTTAGTTTCCATTTCACTACATGATTTTGATTTCAACTAACCTCTAATGTTTTACTGAAGTGTTGCGTCTACAGACAGGTACAAAATTCACACACACACTAACATGATAATGCAATTTAACAGGATAAAGTGATGCAATGCAATTAATCTAACATGATAATGCAATGCAATTAATCTAACATGATAATGCAATGCAACCTAAGTGTCACCAGCTTTTAGCAAAGAAATGCCATGGAGATAAATTTTCATCAGTGAGCATTTTGGGACCGGAAAGCTAGTACAATCATCACTGACCACATTATGATGATATGAATACCACTTTTTATCACTTTTTGGTAACGTCCTTTTTGAACCAAGTACAACTCTCACTAGTTGGATGACCAAACTATGGGAGTCTGAATACCAGTGTCAATGGATTCAATGTTGTAAATGGATTTTTGGTATTAAGATATAGAAGATCTAAAGAGCAAAGGGATCTATTTGCATAAACAAGAAAAGGTCAATCCGTCCTCTTATGAGATAGTCCTCGATGGTTCTTTGATGACCATGTTGTTAGATGAACTCTCATAAGTTGATGAATCTTCCTCCAACCAATCACTCAAAGGAAATAAAATATCATGTCTTTCTCATGACTAATCTAGTCGAAACATCATCAAATAGCTCAAAAGATATGATAAAAGTCAATTTCCTAAAGATTTATCAAAAAGAAAATTTCTAGTGTTTTGCAATGTTTCCTGATTTTCAAAAAGTATTTCCAAGCCTTCTGATCTTTAAGGTGTTTTGTCAATTTTTAATCTTGATTTATAAAGTCAATGAAGGCTCAAGGATCATGTTGTAGGATCAAATACTTAGGTTTTTGAACAATGATATCCATCAAAGGTTCAATAACTTTCCACTCTTTTGAAACTCTGATAAATCTCTTTCTGATGTGACTGATTGTAGCACTTATTGAATCCATTTGGTACCAAATTTCCAATCCTTTTTTGCCCCCAAGTGATAAATGTGATCGGTTGACAAACTTAGGGCAGATAGGCAATGCAATAATGTGACTGACTGACTTTATTATGACTATGTACAAATGACGGATGCAATGGTGGTTGTACAAATGGGATGGTGGAAATGCAATATGGACATATGTGACTAGGATAGACAAACTTAAGGGAAGGATTTTCTTAGCTAGATTTAACCCGTTGGTGTGTGACCCACAAATGCCTTCGTGAACTTCATGCAAAGCTAATCTTGACTCTTCCTCCTCTAGACACCTAAGTAACATCCCGTTGAGACCCTTAAGATACAATGTTTCTAAGAGGATTATGTAACAGGCTGATTGGCGTATAAAGTTTCATTTTTGGGCTCAGGTTTGGTCTAAAGGTAGCACTTGGTCTTTGAGATATGTGTATATAGAGTCGTACCAAGGGGAGTCATGTCCATGTAATAAGGCAAAAATTTGGGTTTCAGGAAGGTTGAATGTTAGTTTCACCAACTCTTCCACCAAGAACTCGTACTTCTCATTTTGATCAGGTTTTTGTAACAAGGAAGCCAAGGTGGCCATGGCATCAGCTGCTCTATTTTTCTCTCTAGGAATCTACTCAAAAGTGATCAAGGCAAATTACTTCTTCCATCCATCAGTCATGGTCTTATATGGCATCAAATTTTCATCTTTAGTGTTATATTCATTATTGACTTGATTGATGATGAGTTGAGAATCTCCATAAATTTGGAGCTCTGTGATGTTCCACTCTAAAGCCATTTTGATGCCTATGACTAGTGCCTCATATTTTGCTATATTATTTGTGCATGGAAACAAGAGCTTGTAGGACTTAGGAATGGTGTAACCTTGAGGAGTGACCAATAGTCTGCTGACCCTGGAACCTCCTTGAGTATAGGAGCCATCAAAGTATAACTTCCACATTTTTGCTTCTATGTTTACAATGGTAGAATCTAGAAATTTGACTTGGATAGTTTGTGTAGAAGTCATGGGGTTTTCAGCTAAGTGATCTACTATCACTTGCCCTTTTATTGCCTTTCTATTGACATACTCAATGTCAAACTCACTCAATATCATAACCCATTTGGCTATCCTACCTGTTAAGGCAGTTTTACTTAACAAATACTTGAGAGGATCAATTTTGGCAATTAGCTTGACCTTATGCATCAACATATAATGTCTCAAATTTTGAGATGCAAACACCACTGCTAGGCAAGCCCTTTCCATGAATGTGTAGTTAAGTTCATATTTGATCAATGTCCTGCTCAAATAGTAGATAGCTATTTCCTTTCCTTGTTCATCCTCTTGCGCCAAAAGCACTCCTAGGGGTCTTTCGATAGCAGATATGTATAAAAGCAATGCTTTGCCCTTGATTGGTGGCATGAGAATAGGTGGATTTATCAAATAGGTCTTCAATAATGTAAAAGCTTGATCACATTCCTCATCCCACATGAATATAGTATCCTTATGTAGAAACCTGGTGAAGGAATGACATTTTTCAGCCAATTGAGAAATAAACCTTCTTATGGATTGTATTTTGCCTTGTAAGGATCTCATTTGGCTGATGTTCTTAGGTATCTCCATGTCCATTATGGATTGTACTTTCTCCAGGTCCACTTCAATTCCTTTAGCAAAAACTATATAGCCTAATAACTTGCCAGATTGGACACCAAAGGCACATTTCTTTGGGTTTAATCTAACTTTGAATTGCTCCAACCGAATGAATATCTTTTTCAAAATTTGGAGGTGTTCTTCTCTTTTGTGAGATTTTGCCAATATATCATCCATATAATCCTCTAAAAATGTATGCATCATGTCATGGAAGATAGTTTTCATGGCCCTTTGATATGTGGCTTTAGCATTTTTAAGGCCAAACGGCATGACATTCCAACAAAAAGTGCCCCAAGGGAAAGTAAAGGTAGTCTTCTCCTGGTCTTCAGGTGTAATTTTGATCTGATTATACTTGCTGAAACCATCCATTAGAGAGTACATGGAATGACTTGCTGTTAAGTCAACTATTGCATCAATGCTCAGAAGTGGGAAATCATCCTTAGGACAAGCAAGATTTAGGTCTCAAAAATCCATGCATACTCGAATGGATTTGTCATGTTTTGTGATAGGTACAATGTTAGATATCCATTCAGCATAAGCTATTGCCCTTATGAATCCCACCTTCAACAATTTTTCTAATTCTGCCTTGACCAAAAGAGCTATGTGTGGGTGTATTTTTCCTCAACTTTTGCTTAACAGGCTTAACCCCTAGTCTAACATTTAGATGATGCATTATAAAGTTAGGATCTAAGTGGGGCATGTCGGCATATGACCATGCAAATTTTACTTGTTTCTCTTGGAAAAACTTGATGAAGTCCTCTCTTTCTAGAGGTGTAAGAGATGCTGCCAAGTGTATAAACTTTGGATCCACTTCCATCCCAATGTTAACCTTTTCTATCAACTCTATGAGTATAGGTGACCTTTCTTCCTCATGCTCTAGTAGAGTATCCAATCTCTCTTCCTTTGATGCCACAATTGGGTTTTCACCAAAGTAAACATCTTTTATCTTTACTTTTTTGGGTTCTAATGCTGCCACATAATGGTTTTCAGCACTAGAACTTTTCTTTTTCTTATTTTTTTTCATTTTTTGCTTTTGACTAAGAGATTGAACCTCCATTGCTTCTATCATGTTCATTTCAAATCCATTGGTGAAAGAGGGCTCAACCACATTAAGGTATTGGTTTGCTGCTTGGTCATTCGGGAAGTAAAGCAAGTCACTTGGCTTGGTTTGGTCCCAATCAATGAGATGGGGATTTATTAAGGATAAGGTTTCATTAGGCAAGTTTTCATCAATTTGGTTTATGGACATGACTTCATTTGAGGGTTTGTACATTGTATCATTTAGATCTATGACATGCACTTCCTCAAAATGGTCCATGGAAGAAGGGTAAAAATCCCCTTCACTTGAGTCCTCGTCAACTTCTACGGGAAATAGCGTGGGAAAAACCATGAGTGGATTAAAACTAACATTTGAATATCCCTCCTCTAAAGGCATCCAAAATGTATCTATCCATGGTGGACTTGTATATGCTTGTCCTATGTTAAGACCTTGTATATTAGGTTGTTCATTGATTTGAGTTTCTTGCCTTGGGATCTTTGCATACGTATGTATTATGACTACTTATTTGTCTTGACATGATTCATCAAATAGGGTGTCCCACTCATAATCCCAAGAGTCATCACTATCTCCATTGGATTCTAAGGTATTTATTTGAGGATAGAAATCTTGCATTGGGCTGGACCTTTCACCTTTGTATTGGTAGCCTACTCCGGATCTTTCTTGTTTTGCTCTCCAAGTAGGTTCAATGGGTTCTAGTAAACCTCTATTCCTTTGGCCTAAGGGTCCTCTTCCCTTGTATCCCATCTTCTACATTATCTCATTCCCTTTCCCATATTGCTCAGTTTGTATATTAACATGATGGATTCTTTCCATGGGAGTGTTTGAGGTATCCTCTTCATCATGATAAAGCCATTGAAGGACTTCATCCTCTTCCTTGTCGAATGCTACTTTGTCACTTTCTCTTACGAAGTAAGAGTTTTACTTATGAGGCAAGTGTTCTTTTAATGGTTTACCATGTTTTCTTGGAGATGTGGGCATGTCGAATAGGGAAATGAAGTATTCCCCTACTCCTTTGGAACTAATTTTGCATTGTTTATCAAATGCATCCATATTCATTTCATCCATTTTCTTGTAATTTTCCTTTTTAGCTTTATCTTTTTCTTCTCTAGTGGGTTTGTAGGGCACTATCTTTTATTTAGGCACTTGATTTGAACCCTCATTTGTAATTGAACCCTTGTAGCTCATCTTTTCCTTTCCCTTAGTTGATTTCATTGAGCTAGCTTGAGGAGGGTTTTGAGTAGCATTTAATGTTATGATAGGATCATCCATTTTGGTATCTTCAATGGTGACTCTTTGAATGATTCCTTCTTGGTTATGTGGAATAAATAGCTCATGAAGGGGTTTGAGTGCATTGCAATATTGGAACGGGTTTGAGTCCCCTCCAACCATGATTTCTTCACCCATGTATAGAAATTTGATGCATTGGTGGTACGTGGATGGGACTGCTTGCATCTCATGGATCCATGGTCTCCCCAACAAAATATTATAAGTTAACTTCATGTCCAATACTTGGTAATTGGTGTCCTTCTTGATAGGTCCCACTTGAATGGGCAATACGATTATGCCTTTAGAGGCCCTTTTAGCTTCATCATAAGCCTTGATGGTGATTTTTTTTGTAGGGTCAATGCAAGACTCAGACAACCCTAAGGATTTAACAAGAATTAATGTACAAATGTTAAGGCCAGCTCCTCCATCAATGAGAGCTCTTTTGACTCTATGGTGTTCAATCAAAACCTCTATATGCAGTGGTAGGTTTAGAGGATGCGTGATAGACATGTCATCTTGGTCAGAGAATGACAAGCAATGAGGTGCTACAAGATGACCTACCATGTTTTGGAACTTCCCCTCTTCTAAGTTAGTAGGAACATTCATCTCTACTAGAGCCTTTTCTAAAATTTCCTTATGATTAGGGGATAACTTCAATAGCTCCAAGATAGATATTTGCACTGGATTTCTTTGCAACTGATCTACCAAGCTATAAGGCTTTGCTACTGTAGAAGATTGTTTGATCACAATGTTGGACTGCAGAGTGCTAATAACTTTGGGAGCAACCCCTTGTAAGGTAATCTTCAAAGTCTACCCTATTGTAATAAAATTTGATGTCTCTTTTTGGGGTTGTTCCTTGATTATTATAGCATTCACAATGTTATCATAAGGTGGTGCAAAGTTAATGTTATTGCTACTTTGTTTCTTGCCACTAGATGACTCCCCTTTATCATGTTTGTAGAAGGGTTGTTTGAATGTTGTATGGTCTTCATTGCTTTGGGGTCCATCAATGGTGATCATACCATTATCAATTAAGTCTTGCACTATATTCTTTAGTTGCAAGCATTCATTTGTTGTGTGCCCTCGAATCCTATGGTACTCATAATGGCTATTGGCACTCCACCAACTAGGCTTGTTGTGTGGCTCGTAAGGCTGAATGCTAGGTAGAGTAATAATATTATTAGCCATGAGGGTCTTTAGTGCCTTTTCAAGGGGTTCACCCAAGGGTGTGAAGTTCCTTTGAGGAGTTGGCACCAAATATTTATCAAATTTATTACTCCTTGAGTTATTTCCTTGCCATTATTAGCATTGTTGTTGTTGGAAGGTGCATTGGAGGTCTGATTGGCATTATTCACCTAATTAGGTGTTCTTGTAAGCACAAAGGGAATTATCTTCAAGTTTCTAGAGTCAACAACCCCATCATTGACTATGCCCTTATTGTTGTTTTTATACTGACTATTGCTATTGAACCAATTCTTATTTTGATTGGTGCCATTGTTGGAGTTGTTGTTAGAGTTGTTCTTGTTCTCTTTATACAATTTTAGTTCTCCACTCTTAACCAACACTTCTTCTATTGTTACTCCATTTTCTATGAGGTCTTGGAATGTCTTGGGACATTGCATCCTCAGTCGGTAGTTCATCTCGGTGCTCAAACTATTAATGAATATATCCATTTTTTCTTTCTTAGGCACAGTCCTAGGATACCTCGCAAATACTATCCTCCACCTTTGTAAGAAAGTGAGGAATGCTTCTCCATCTTTTTGTTTAGTGTTACATAATGTTATCATCATGACCTCATGCTTGATGTTATATGAGTAATGGGCCACAAATTTTGAAGCTAATTCTTCGAAGGTTTTTATGCCAGAGGGTAACTTAGAAAACCACTTCATAGCCATGCCTCCTAAGCTTCTTGGTAATAGTCTCATTAAATAGGTTGTATCATGCATGAACTCTAAGCTCAATGCACAAAACTCATGTAAGTGATCTTGTGGATCTGACGTTCCTTCATACTTGTCATATTTGGGGAACACTACATTGATTGGGAATGGTGCCATTACTATACTTCTATCAAACAAGAACAGACACAATGCTTCGATGGAAAAGAATTTAGGAGCCCCACTTTGCTTGATTGTATCCAATTGCATTTGAAATATCTTAAACTATTTGTTCATAATGTCTATGGCACTTTCTTCAACTTCGGGTGGTTTTAGTTGATTTACATCATAATCTCGTGGAATTTTGAGACTTGCTTGGGCTAGGTCCATGAAATACTTCTCTTTATCTCTTGCCATTGCCTTTTCCATGAGTCTTAAGAAATAGGGGCATTGAACAGCTTCGTCAACCTTATCATCGGTGGCATCATCGGTCATTGGTTTGGTGTTAGTTCTTTGGTGGGTGGTATCAATTCCTTGAGTATTTTGATCCGCACCCCCACTATTGGTATTGCCTTGGTTATTTATGTTAATGCCCCCATTATTGGCATCACCTTGGTTATTAGGGTCAATGCCACTATTGCTTTTGTTACCCAAAGTACCATAATACATCATGTTGTCTTCCCCTTCTTGTTCAGGTGATTTTTTGAGTATTCTTGGAGTGGTAGACTCATCTCCTGGGTAAGGGAGTTCTTGACTCAAGTAAGTTCCATCTACTTGCAAGGTTTGCTTGATGTAGTAGGATCTAGTAAAAGCAGGCATCAACCTTGGAGAATAAGAGTCAATATTTCCCGTGGTCTAATCCTTTGTAAAATTTGCAAAAATGTTTTAGAATAGGATTTTTGACCGAACTGAAAGTTGGAGTAGTAAGAACATGGAAAAGGGTACTCAAATATATAATCAAAATTTTCTGACCCCCCTGCAAATACTCTTTGTTTTCCCTTTTAGATTTTTGGGCGTCACTAAACTGATTGTAGGTGTGACTAAATTTTGCATACGCGTGTACTGATATATTGTTAGGTGACACTCTGCAGGGATGCAAGCAGCACTTTCCTATTGATAGGTGACTTTCTAATTTTGACAGGCATGAATCAATGTGTTCTAGGCATGACTGGCCTATTCATATGCATTTTCATAAAAGTCATAGGCATGACTGAACCTCTGATAGGCGGGATTAATTTGTGCATAGGCGGCACTTCTTTGACCAGGTTGTAAGATTTTGAATTTTTTAAACGTTTAAGATCAGGTCCTTTGAAATTTTCTTGTTTGAAAATAAAAAACAAACGCAACACACACATCAATGTCCCTAAAACAATCTAATGTGTATATTTTTTATCATTTCCACAAGTATAACACAAGAAAGAATTTCAAGCAGCTTACGTAAAGTCAAATTTTGGCTCTTAACATGGCTCTAAAAGGTAGGCCTACTACTTTATCCAAGATTTTATTGTGGATTCCATTCAAATAGATCTTAAATTTTCATCCCCCAAGTATGTTAAGGGGTTTCCCACATGCACCAAGGTATGATTTTGCATAATCCGTGAAGACTACTAGAGGAAATTCAAAAAATTTAAGATCTATTTGTCACACACCCCATTAAGGATGCATGCATTTCATTTTATAGTGGGTCGGATTCTCACGGTAAGAGAAAGTATATCCCACTTTGGGTTGTCCCTCTCACCGGCCTCATTAAGGCACAACTTGGGAGGTGAGCCCACTAAATCTCTACTTTAACTAGCATGTTCATTGAAAGCAAGAAAATGGAATTAAGGTTAAGTTTTGGGGAATTTGGTTCACCTAAAAGGTGAAGAGCATATTGCTAACTTTCCCTTTAGTTCCTCAAACACTCAAGCAATAAGGTTCTTTTTCAATCTCATAACGAAGAGATTCTTAGAAATGGAAGTGTTTGGTCAAATTCCTTGTTTTTAATTAAGCTATGTTCAAAAGTAATGCCACAATTTAATCAAGTGCAAGCTTGAATAGAAGAATACCTTTCCTTTGTAGCTAGCCTAAGCTAGGGGCATTTTTGAAAGGTTTTGTCATTGTTTTTCAACTCACCTTGGCAATAGCCTCCTCCAAATGTGCTTGTCCACCAACAAGTTAGTCAACACTAACAAACACTATGAGGGGAAACCAAAATTGAAAATTGAAGGAGCAACCCTTATGTATGAATTTTATAGAGCTTATTTGCAAATTTCCAAAGAAAATTTGATCTAAGGACTAAAAATCCAATTTAGAGAGACAAACTTTGATTTATATGCTTGAACAATTGCAAGGTAATTTTGAAATACCTGATTGTCCTCCTCTTGTGTAGTCTCAAGAATAGCCTTAATGTGCTCAAAGTTCTCCTTCTTAATCTTCTTTGCTAGAGCCTTTCCTTCTTGTTTAAATCTTCTTTCTAGCTTCTGTACTTTCCTATGGTTTCTCATTTATTGTTAAATCATATAAATAGGGAGTTAGACAAATGATTTGATCAATTCAATAGTAAATATAGACAACAGGTAGCAGGTGACATTGTCCAGCTAATAGGTGTGAACAAATTGTTAGCAAGCATAACTTTACTGATAGCAAGCGACACTCTAGAGTGCCACATGCAATACTAAAAATTACATAGGCATGAACAATTTATCACAACGTGTGAACATAACTTAAATTTGCAGAAAATGATTTATGTTAAGTGACAGTTTAATAACAGAAAGTATGAATTGAAAAATGATAAGTGTGACTGTTATTTAAAATGGCAAAGCAAAGCGTGAAGGTAAGTGATAACAAATTGCATCAAAGCGATACTCCCTAAGTAACAAGCATGACTTTAAGCACCAAAGGCTGAATGCATTTATCTCACAGGCACGAGTGAATGATTTGTAGGCGATGGCTAAGTTCTCAAAACTGCGTAGAATTCGCATGCCAGGCATGAATCTTCAGATAACAGGCATCAGGATAGAGATTGTAAGTGGCAGTAAAATGACTGCAGGCATGAATAGATCTCCCGTAAGCATGACTTCACCAGTTTCCTACAAAATATTAATGGAAAATAGAAAATACAAGCATACAAATTATGATGAAAATGATAAAATGAGGCCTAGGGCCCCACGGTGGGCACCATTTGTGTGATGATGATAATCACCTTCATGAAATTAAGATCAAATAGCAACAATTGAAAGTAAATACAATGCAAATCTAATTAAAATTGAAACTAAGATCTATAGCATCTCATGGCTCTCTAGAAAGAGGTGGTAAGTGAAGCTCTCAGCTCAAATCTCCACTAGTGACACTTCTAAAATGAGAATGTATGTTGCTATGCTTCTATAAGACTTCTACAATGATAGTTCTAGCTCAAATTGACAAGATATAATACAAATTACTCTAAAATGCTCTTAGAATGCTCTCAATTGCCTATAGTAACAATGCTTTGCAAATGAATTTCTAAGATGTCAATTACTCTCAAAATGCTTCATATTTATAGTAAATTCCCAAGGGTAGGGGGTGGAGTGAAGTAATCATGATTTACCTTAGGTTGAGTCAAATACTTTGCTTTGTTCATAAATGGGGGGACAATTTAAAGGTTTGTCTCAAAGCTTTGGACAAAAGGACAAGATTGAGTGGTTGAGATTGAAACTTTCAAATGAGTGATTGAGATTAATCATTTTTGAGTGATTTATGTCTTTTTGTCCTCAATTCTTATTGGTTGCTCAATTTTGTTGAAAGATATTAGAAATTATTAAATTCAATTAATTAATTAAATTTAACCATGTAAGGGTAATAGGTTCATTTTGATTTTTGATTTAAACAGCTATACACTTAATTGATTAAAATCAATTATGTATTGCTTTTGGCCCCTTTAAGCTTTGACTTAATTATTTAACATCCTTATTTGATTTTTCCTTTGCTTTAATTGATTTTTGTCCAACTTTATTTAATTATGTCCTCTTTAGTTGATTTGATCCCTTTTTTATTAAATTAATGCATTTTGATGATTTTGAGCCATTTTATTGATTTTTGCAATTTTAAAAGCACTTGTCCAATTTTGCGTGTCTACAAAAACCTCTATACGTTTGATCAATTTTATCATGGAGGCTTTTGTATGAGAAGGAATTTGGATTCATGGCGAAGCAATTTATGGTAGATTTCTTCAGCTACATGAAGGTCAAGGGAATCAGAATCAGGAAGAAGGGCTGCAAAGAACATGTCTGGGTAGAGGAACACCCAAAAGACTGCTCCCTGACTTGATAGTTGTTCTGAATAATATTACCAAGAAACTTATCTTCTTTTTGTAGCTATAGTAAAGGATACTTTTTAACATCATTAACTATACCATGGAGTTAACCTCTTCAGTTTCTTCTCCTAAATCTGGCCAAACTGGTTCTATGGATTCATATTGAGGTTGAGAAGGTGGGTAAAAGGCTAGTTTATTTCTATTTTGACCATGAAAGGTGGTCATATATCCTAAATGACATCCAATATAAGCATCAATAGTGGTTAACCATGACCATCCTAGTATGATAGGATATCCACCAAGTGTGGCTTTAGGAGAGAGGATCATGAAGTCGGCAAGATATTCCCAAGAGTCCAATGTAACAACTATATCTTCCACCATCCCATCAGGCTTGACTATAGAACTGTCTGCAAGCTGCAGGACAATAGGAGTAGCCCTAAGGTTTGAAATGCTAATTTGTTGCATAGTGTGTTTAGTTATGACATTGATGGTTTCCCCTAATTCAATTAAGGCATTCTTAATTAATTTACCATTATTAATGACCTCTACTATTGGACTACCAAGGTTAGAGCACTTAAGAATAACAAGTTTTCCTCGTATAATATCTTCCAATTGACCAATGATATGGACCATTTGGGGATCCTTTCTTTTCCTACTAGGTTTCTTTAAATAAGCTTCCCTAATAGCATTCCCATAGATAGGAACATCTTTGATTGCTTGAAAAAATGGAACTTAAACACATATGTGTTTGAGTTTATAAATGATGTCAAAAATTACTTCCTCCTTAGGCTTAGCTATTTCAAATTCTAGACTTTGTGGAAATGGTGGGTCTGATTTCTTAGGAGGTTTAGCATCCCTAGGTATGTTTTTTTGAGTAGGTATAGTAGGTATATTTTTTGGTTTTGAATCTTCAGATGGTATTTCAGTAATAATAGGGTAAGTTGGTGTAGGCAATGTAGTTCTATACCTTAAATGAATGTTTTTTAATGTTTAAGGTGTAAGTAGGGTATTAATCATAATCATCTGAATACAAAGGTTTTTGTTGTTGAGGTTTTTTGTTAGGATTTGGCTAGGGTTGAGCAGGGCGTTGAGTTGATCTTGGCAGATTAGTATTGGTTGCAAGAGGTGGCATCAATGCTTGTTGTTGTGGTTGTAGGGGTTGATGCAGTAATCTAGACGGTTGGTTTTTCTATTGTTGGCCTCCCCTCCATTGTGAATTATGTTTCCAATTACCCTATGGTTTTTTTCATGCCTCTTGAGGTTGCCATCGATTTTCCTTGAGGTTTCTGCCAGTTTCCTTGGTGGTTTTTACATTGTGGGTTTTGATAATGTTTCCATTGAGGTTGGGTGTTATTCCAAGGTTGAGATTGATAATTAAAAGAAGGCTTCCATTGATTATTATATGCATTTTAATAAGGATCAGTAAAGGTTAAAGGGTTTTGTGGCATACCTTGTCTTGGAGCCCATGGCCTCCTTTGTGCAATGTAAAATACTTGATCATCATTTCCTTCTACTGGTTTGAATTTAGTAGGTAGTAACTTATCCTCCATATTAGTCACCAAATTGCATCTACAATATTCATTCTTTTGTTTGCAATGAAGGTAGTATTTGACTATCATAGCCTCAACATCTTTGTATTTCTTCTTTGCTTCCATGGTATCCAACTGTGTTTCCATGTTGTTAATGATGTCCTTCTTGAAGTCTTATAGAAGATGTGTTATTTATGTCCTCAAATCCCAATGCCATTTGGTTTTCCCATATCAAGCCTATATCCTCTTCTTTTCTTGACAATAACTCTATAATAGTTGAGACATATCTTCTTTATGTCATCCTATGATGATTAAGTTGTCTCCTCTTGCCATCAAGTCCAAATATTTAGTACAAACTTCATATTTCCTTTAAGAAAGAGTAATTTATGAGATTCCTCATTGGGCTCATGTTGTGTGTTCTTTTTTAGGTTAAATGGAAACCAAGATATGTAGTCCTCCAAACTCTCATCCTCTTTTTGTGTCATATTGAAGATGTCATCCCCTCTCATATCATTTCCTCCGCAATAATCCTAGTACTTTGTCAATAATGTAGCCTTTATCATTTCCTAATCATGTACAACATCTCCTCTCAAAACCATGAACCATCTGAATGCTAACTCCTTAAGAGTTGTAAAAAATAATTTAAGCCTATGAGCATTAGTAGTGTAGTCATAAATTATAAAGAGGATGTCAAACTCAAAGAAAAAGGCATTAGGGTCCTTTATTACTAGGCCATAAAACTTAGGAAGGGATAAAAAGGGAATATTCTTGAGGTTTTTATTGTCATGTTGATCAATAATAGGAAATGGAAAGGTGGAAGGAGATGTCATTCTTGGTGGACCTCTTGGTGGAACTTCTTGTTGATAAACTACTAAGGCTAGCTGATTCTCAATCTGATTTTGTTTGTTTGAATTATCAAGAGGATAAATATATAAATTGTCCAAGATTTCAGCAAAAGGATTTAGGTCAATAGGCTCTTCAAACATGTTTAGACCAATAGGTTCCTCTTATAAGGAGCATGAAGAAGTGGGTAAATTTTGAACAACATCATCAGAGTGATTCTCTTCTTCTTCTTCTTCTTCTTCTCCTTGGTAGAAAAATATTTCACCTAACTGATTGTCAGGGGCATTGGGAAGGAATCTTTCTAAGGCATCTCTTCTTCTTCTTCTATACATGAATATATAGTGATTCAAAACTTAGGCTGAAATGGAACTTCGGAAACATGGACATCAAAAAGTAACATGCAATAACTTAAAACTTGACTCATGATTGTAATAGGTCCTTAGATTGATACCATACCCTGACAATGGTGCCAAAAGTACTCGACTCCACAAAGGGGTTAATAAATAGGTGCATCACTCAACTTAGGGATTGTATATCCTATACAAGTACCTATCTTTCTCATTATGATGGCTCATTTAATTAATCATCAATCCAGGGATGTGAACTTGAAATGGGTTTGCACAATTTATGCACTAAGTTCCTAGTAGAGCCATGCTATCTCTAAGCTGTAGGAAGTAACTGCTTGAAACAAACTCTATGCTATGGCTACAAGAAATTATTGCTTGAAAAGAACTTAACCAAAATAATTTCAAATGAAATACTAAATTGAATTCATGCAACTAATCGAGACAATGTTTAGGTTGAATCAGACAGAGACTACTTTGCCTACATTGGCTACAAGAATAGTAACAGGAAATGACTTCTAGTGGCTACAAGAATAGGCCAACTCTAGAACTGAAACTAAATACTAAATGAATGTAAACTAACACTAATTAAGGGTTACTCACCAAGTGGGCCCCATTGAGTGAGTGAGTCTAGAAATCATTTACAAACTATTGATTTTCAAAACTTCATGATTTATTCATATAATAGAAATGGCTCTGATTACATTCATGAAAAAATGAACTTAGATAAAATAGAATACACTCTTACAAACTCACTCTCTTCTCGCTTGCTTTTGTAGGAGAGTAACTACTTATTTATGAGAAAATTAACTACTAACTAACTAATTACACCATAGAAACAGGTGGATTCACATTATTGCATCCTAGGAAAATGGAGCATAAACATCCATAGAATAAGGATCAAGAAACCCGCTCAACAACATGAAGAATAAATTTAGCATCCACTACTTCCTATATTTTCTCAGAATTAAGAACATCCCTCTTGACTTGATCTTTTCTTGGTTGTCACCATCTTTATCCATGAACTGCTCCAATGATAGCTTCTTCAGATGTAGGACTAAGTCTTCATAAATAAATGTTTGGATGCCATGTTGGACATTCATCCTTAATGATCTGATCTACATCATAATGTTAACAAGAAAAATATATATCCAATATGAAGCATATATCCACTTTTCACATGATTAAATATCCATTGGAACATAATAATATTATTATCATATATAAGTATATTGCATAGTGTCATAAAATTATTTATGTTCAACCATGAAACTTAAGTCTTTTAATTGTATGCCAACAAAACTGACCAAAATAAAGATGGATAAGTCTGAGGATTATACAGAGAACAACCCTAGAGTAAAAACTAGACAAAGCGTGAAAAATACAATCAAGAATATCAAAAAATTATCATGTACTGTCACCAGTGATAATTCTCTAATGATTAGGGATTGAAATTTTTAAATTTGCCTTAGTTTCCCCCTAAAAGCCCATTGTTTATGGTTTCTAGTGGTCAAGATAATAATAATTTCTCTTTTTCAAGGCATAGCTTGAAACATTAGCACACACCCTCTATAGGTTATCTTATGAAGGGTACTCCTCTTAAAACCACAAACACATAATAGAAATAGAGAAACAACAACAATATGCAAGAACAGAGAATGGGCTTCTTATTATCTCCACAAATGTGGAATTACAAACTTTCAGAATTACAATATGCAAAGCCACATGGACATTTCCCTTACAATATTCTATAGGACAAAGCCTTGAATCAATACCCAGATCTACTACCCAAAACTGTCCCGAACTGCCCTAGACAACACTACAGCCTTCCTTATATAGGCAATTTTCCATCGCCTGGAAAGGTTCCAAAATTTTATCCAATAAGGCCGACCAAACTTAGAATTATTTTATTTTTCATTTTATTACATCATAGTTGGCTCAAAACAACTTTTGAAACCCAAACAGAAATTTTGAAGGAAAATTATTTTCTGCCATTTCAGGTGGCCCAACTTCCGGAGACCATAAGTCATCACCTATTAACCGGATTGGCTATTATGACCCCATTTCAGAAAGGGCATGAAGTGCTCTACAACACTTAAATCAGGCAAGCTTCATTCGGCCAAAGTTTCAACCTCATCCGGGGCCTCTAAAGCCTTCAAAACTGAGTTCAAAGTTTGTGTACCCTATTTCCAAAACCAAAAATTTTCAATATCTTCAAAACTAGCCTTGATCCAGCAATGAAACTTTACTAGTAGGCTGATATGACCAAAATGAACCTCCACCTGTGAAATCAGAACATTCCGAGATCATATAACCAACTTACTAAAAATAGTAAGTTTTCATAAATAGCAGCTCTGCACAAGATAGCCCTTATTGAAAAGAAACCAAAAATATTTTTGGGTGATGCAAGATTGCTCTTACACCCAAGATGCTCCTGCATCAGACACCCAGGGTAATTTGAGAAGTGACCCTGTCATGACTCAGGTGTGCAGAGGAAAACCAAGATGGTTAACCTCCTCCTTTGTTAGCCATGACAAATCTTCAATAGGTTATCCTTTCCATTTGACCAAATATTCTTCATATACCTTATTCCTTGTGCTTCTGCCAACATGACTATCTAATATGTCCTCAATCTCCTTGATAGCTGAACTAGTTGCTAGAATACTCCACTGTGTTGTTGTGATCTCATCTTCAACACCTCCTTCATGATACTCTGTCAAGTCTAAAATGTTAAACACTGGTGAAATATTCAGCTCAGTAGGTAACTCGACCTCATATACATATCCTGAATCATGCTTCTTCATTATCTTACATGGCCCAAACTTCTTCATTTTCAACTTGTTATATGTACCAACTAGAAATCTCTCCTTCCGCAAATGAACCATGACTTCATCTCCAAACTAAAATTCCTTATGCCTCCTTTTCTCATCTACCTTATCCTAATACTATGCATTCATCTTGGTAATGTGCTTCCTCACCTCCTCATGGATGTTCTTCAAGTGTTCTGCAAAATTCTCAGCTTCAACACTACTTATTTCTCCTTTATCTATCTTTCTCAACTCAGATGCATTTCTTGGACTACTCCCATATACAATCTGGAACGGTGATTTACCAGTGCTCCTATTGACAAAGTTATTGTATGTGAATTCTACCTATGGTAAAATCAAATCCCATCCTGTTGGCTTATCTCCAACCAAACATCTTAGCAAATTCCCCAAACTCCTATTCACCACCTTTGTCTGTCCATCAGTCTGTGGATGATGTGATGAACTAAACTTCAAATCTGTCTTCAACTTCTTCCACAATGTATGCTAGAAATATCCAATGAACTTATTGTCCCTATTTGAAACTATACTCTTTGGCAAACCATGTAGTCTCACCACTTCTCTGAAAAATAATTCTGCTACATGAACAACATCATTAGTCTTCTTGCAGGGAATAAAATGTGCCATCTTTGAAAATCTGTTAACCACCACAAAAATTGAATCATGTCCCCATTGTGTCCTTGGTAAACCAAGAACAAAGTCCATATTGATATCCTCCTAAGGCTTCTCCGGTACAGGTAATGGCTGATACAACCTTGTATTCTGCTTCACTCCTTTTGTCATCTAACATACTCTGCAACTCTATACAAACTTGTTGACATCTTGCTGCAACTATGGCCAATAATAATTCTCACTAACCAAAACAAGGGTTTTATCTTGACCAAAATGTCTTGACAATCCTCTTCTATGCTTCTCCTTGATGAGATTCTCCCTCATAGAACTTCCTGGAATGCACAACTGATTCCCTCTAAATAGCATATCATCTTGAATGATGAAATCCAGCCACTTCATTCTGTCTAGAGTAACAGGTTCTTTACAAGCTTTTCAAGCTTCACCAAAATCAGGATCCTCTGGATACAAATTCTTGAATTCCTTGAACCCAACCACCTCAATCTACATCTCTGTCAGCAATAGTTTCCTTCTTCTAAGTGCATCTGCAACCCTATTAGACTTTCCACTTCTGTGTTTGAAAACAAATGTATAACTCTGCAAAAACTCATCCCATTTCAAATGTCTTTGATTCAACTTTCCTTGACTATTCAAATATTACAAAGCTTGATGATCAGTATAAAAAACAAAGTCCTTAGGAAGAAGATAGTGTCTCCACTTCTTCAATGTCTAAACTATAGCATAAAATTCTTGATCATAAACATAATATTTCCTCTTTGCATCATTTAACTTCTCATTGAAATAAGCAATAGGTTTACCTTCTTGGCTCATAACAGCTCCTATTGCAGTACCACTAGCATCACAATCTACTTGAAACACCTTATTAAAATTAGGAAGTGCTAAAATAGGTTATTCTATAACCTGTTGTTTCAACAGTTTAAAACTCTTATTTGCCCCATTAGTCCACTTGAACTCTTTTCTATCCCCTCTCATTGTTTCAGTCAAGGGTCCACAAATACTACTAAAATTTTTGATAAATTTTTTGTAAAAGCTAGCCAAACCATGAAAAGATCTTACCTCAGTAGCACTCCTTGGAGTAGGCCATTCAAGGATAGCATGTACTTTCTCTAGGTCCATTTTTAGACCTTCTGCTGAAACTACAAATCCCAAATACACTAACTCCTTCTTCACAAAACTATACTTCTTCAAATTAATCAATAATTTCTCATCTCTTAAGTTCTCAAACACCATACTAATATGCATCATATGTTCCTCCAATGTCTTCCTAAAGATCAAAATATCATCTAGGTAAACAATGACAAACTTACCCAAAAATTCTTTCAAAACCTCGTTCATGAGCCGCATGAAGGTGCTTGGTGCATTGGTTAGCCCAAAAGGCATGACTAACCACTCATACAATCCTTCCTTTGTCTTTAAGGTAGTCTTCCATTCATCTCCTTCTTTGATCTGAATATGGTGATATCCACTCTTCAGATCTATCTTTGAAAAATACACAGCTCCACTCAAAAAATCCATAATATCATCCATTCATAGCAATGGAAACCGATACTTGATTGTGATCTTGTTTATTGCTCTAGAATCTGTACACATCCTCCATTCTCCATTCTTCTTCAGTGCTAATACCATTGGTACAGCACAGGGACTCAGACTCTCTCGAATCAACCCCTTCTGCAATAACTCATGTACTTGTCTATTCAACTCTTCACTTTCTGCTGGTGTCATTCTATGTGCTAGCTTGTTTGGAAAACTAGCTCCTAGAATCAAATCCATCTGATGACTGATCTTCCTTACCGGTGGTAATCCATCACGTACATTATTAGATACAATATCCTAAAACTCATTCAACAAATCTGCAACCTCTACAGGAACATTCTCTACTTCCTCTTTACCAGCTTTTGAAATTAAAGAAAAATACACATGCTTATGCCTCATACCATCTAAGAAATTTCCTCTATCAACAAAAGTTATTCTTGCATTACCACATACCTTTTCTTATGTTTCCTTCAATGGTTTTAACTTATGTCGCACTCCATCCTTTATTAGGGAATATTTATTTACATGACCATCATGTACAACACATTTGTCAAACTGCCATGGCCTACCCAAAAACATGTGACATGCATCCATAGGTATGATATCACATAGTACCTCATCATGGTACCTGCCAATCTTGAACTTTACTAGGCACTGTTCACTGACCATGACCTTGTGGTCATCCTGCACCCAGGCAATCCAATATGGATGTGGGTGTTTATGTCTCTTGAGCTTCAACTTTGTCACCATCTCTTATGACACCAAATTATCAATGCTTCCACTATCAATAATCACATCACAGCATTTACCCTCACACTTGCACTTGGTGTGAAATAGGCTCCTCCTTTGTTTAGGCTCATTCTCACCACTCAGTAGTACTCTTCTGTTGATCAGCATTTCTTCTCTTTCAGCATCTTCAAAATTTGAGGATCTGGCATCTTCATCTACATGTGAAACTCTGGTCTAGCCTTCGTTCCTCCTATCCATCCTTCCTTGGCATTGAGGACATTCAAATACCCTATGACTTTCTTCTCCATAGTGAAAACATATTCCATGGAAGCCTCCTCTTCCTGAACCTTGTCCTCTTCCTCTTCCTCTCTGATCTCTATTGTTCTGATCTTGGAAATGATTAGAATTGTTTCCTCTCTGATTTTGACTACTACTGGCCTCATCCTTCTTTTTTGGATCTTCATTTTGACCTCCATATGACCATCCACTAGATCATCCACAATGACCTCTTCTGTTTTGTCTGCTCTCGAACTTCTTGTTTAGCTTTTCCTCTAATTTTAGGGCAAACTAGTATGCCTCTTCAATACTGTTCATTCAAACTAGATTCAGCTCCTTCTAAATACTTGTCCTCAACCCATTAAGGTAACGGGAAACTTTCTCCTTATGATCTTCTACATAGCCTATTCTGATGAGGATTCGATAGAACTCCTCTATATACTCCTCCTAGTTCACAATTTTGACTTCTCCTTCTTGATCTTCTTCTTCGGCTTCATCCTCACTTTTGTCTCTGACATTAAGATTCATTCCTCTATGAATCTCTTCTTGCAATGCTTGCACTTGTCTCTAGAGCACTCTAACCTCAAGTGTTACAACACCAACTCTTCTACCATGTTCCCTTTGTGGAGGTATTTTCGTAATGCGCACTGAAACCATAACCACGGTCCTAGTGCAAACTACTTCACAGTCGACGATCTGTTTACACACTTAGGAACCTAGCTCTAATACCACTTGATGAAGGGTGCTCCCCTTAAAACCACAAACACATAATAGAAACAAAGAAACAACAACAATATGCAAGAATAGAAAATGGGCTTCTTATTATCTCCACAAATGAGGAATTACAAACTTTCAGAATTACAATATGCAAAGCCACATGGATATTTCCCTTACAATATTCTGTAGGACAAAGCCTCAAATCAATACCCAGATCTACTACCCAGAACTATCCTGAATTGCCCTAGACAACGCTACAACCTTCCTTATATAGGCAATTTTCCACCACCTGGGAAGGTTCCAGAATTTTAGCCAATAAGGCTAACCAAACTTAGAATTATTTTATTTTTCATTTTATTACATCATAGTTGGCTCAAAACAACTTTTGAAACCCAAACAGAAATTTTGAAGGAAAATTATTTTCTGCCATTTCAAGTGGCCCAACTTTCGGAGACCATAAGTCATCACCCGTTGACCCGATTGACTATTATGACCCCATTTCGAAAAGGGCATGAAGCACTCTATAACACCTAAATCAAGCAAGCTTCATTTAGTTGAAGTTTTTACCTCATCTGAGGCCTCTAAAGCCTTCAAAATTGAGTTCAAAGTTTATGTACCCTATTTCCAAAACTAAAAATTTTCAATATCTTCAAAACTAGACTTGATCCGGCAATGAAACTTTACTGGTAGGCTGATACGACCAAAATAAACCTCCACCTATGAAATCAAAACATTTCAAGATCATATGACCAACTTACTAAAAATAGTAAGTTTCCATAAATAGCATCTCTGCACAAGATAGCCCTTATTGAAAAGTAACCAAAAATATTTTTGGGTGATGCAAGATTGCTCTTACACCTAGGATGCTCATGCATCATTATCTCTCATAATGCCAACCATCATGGATTGATGATCTTCTAGACATGCCTTCTGAGACACAAACGAGTGATATGCTTGAATTTATGGAAGCCCCCACAAATTTTAGTTCAATAGACAAAATAGTAGAGGAAGATGAGTTTGATTACAAAAGTGCAACGTCTCACGACTTTCATATAGTGGATAAGGAGAATCTTATGTTCATGTTTAATGATGTTGAGCCTTTAAATAAAAGTCAATGAAACCAATTTTCTAATGGGTAAGTGCACCAAAATGGTGTACAAAAAAGGGGGTATAAGTGGCAACATTTTTTTCTAAAATTAGGTAAACCTGAACTTCTAAGAGAAATTTGAGGGTCATGCACTGAAAGTTAAAGTTGTAAAAATAATAAGAATCGTAGTACTCTGAATTTAGTTTGTAAACTGCTAAAGTTTTTTTTTTTAAATAGATAAGACTAAGAGGCACCCACGAAATATTTTTCATTTCCTATCATATTATACCAAAATGTAATCATGAAGTGTGAAATGGGTAAATGTCATGTTGAAGAGGTTCATGTCAAGAAATGGATCATTTATTAAGTCATTTGAAAACTTCATGGGATCGTGGATTTGTTAATCTGCATTGTAATGTATTCAATGTATTCAAAAATGGATTATATTAACCAAAAGGCCGAATGGAATTCGAAGGGACATGGGGTAGATGAACGGTTTGTAACCATCAAGAATTATCTTTAATTAGACATAAATGTAATCAATCAACATATAGAAGGGAGAGGCAATAGGGAAGAGGTTACAAAATAGAGTGAAAGGGTGAGGAAAGAGTCGGGCTCTCTAGCCTCCAGCCAAAGAGCTATCAATAGTATGTATTCGTTGGATTTTAATGTAAAGTATTTTAATGGAGTCAATTTTGGAGTTTTCAGATTTCGTAGAAGTCTTTGTCTTAATGTTTCCTACTGATCGATTCATAAGTTTCCTTTTGAATGATTGCTATATTGTCTTATGATTTTAGTTTTCCATTGTGTAGAATATAATAGTGAAATATTTCAGTTTCTTTTGAGTTATAAACTAAAAATATTAAATAGTTGTTGATTATGGTTCGGTCCTTAATGACAGTCTCGATTTAGGGATGTGATGACAAAGTAATATGCAATTTTGTCTATGTGTCATTTTATTTGACAGAGTATTGATTGAGAAACCATGGGTTAATTCTCTAATGCAATTAATTTTGGAAATGGTTTTACAAGAACCGTTACGTAACCTTGTGTGGGTGCCATGTGTGCAAACGACATCAGGAAATTTTTTGGATTTGTTACGCCCGCGTGGAGGCCGAAGGCAATACTTTGATAGTCATATGTCGAAGGAGACTCGAGAGTGGGAGGTCTCTATGTGCAGAGAGATTCCTTTGAAAAAGATCAATGAATGATCTATGTGTAGAGAGATTCATATATTACATGATAGCGGAAGTTCATCGTGTTTTGAGCTTGGTCTTTGGAACAACGAAAAGGTGGCAGATATGTTATAGCCATGCATGCTCGAGTTGTGACCAGCATGGTGATGGGAACTCCATGTGTGCTCTTGAGTTATCAGGTTCACCGATTTTAAGAATCGGTTATTTGAACTCAGCCTTTAAAAAGGGAAATGTGGTGAACGTATTGTATATATATCTATGATGGTGCAATGACCCACATGACATGCTAAGATTAGTGAGGGTTGGTAAGATGATCCAGTGAGTAATCATGGAGCATAGTATTAATTTGATGTTATCATTATGAGATGAGAGTGTTGAAAAGATTGTGAGCCTCTAAAAATGATGGTTGTCAAGGAATATCAGTGAGATGGGAAGATTTAAAGATATCTCCGATGCAGATTTCAAAAGACAATGAAGCTTTTACAGAGTGTGATGAATCCCTCCACATCATATACTTATGTATATCATATACATATATGTATGTATATATACATATCTACAGATATACATACATATATTTATATAGATATATGTATATATATATCTATATACATGCATGTCTCTCCTCATTCCCTCTCTTTCTCTCTTTCATCTTCCTTCCCCCATAATCCTCTCTCTCTCTCTCTCTATATATATATATGTGTGTGTGTGTGTGTGTGTGTGTGTGTGTGTGTGTGTGTGTATACATATATATCTATATATGTATATACATATACATATATATATATATATATAACTAACACATAGAATTATGTAGAGCTAAAAGCTTCCATAAGTCAATTCTATAGAACTCTCACACATTATGAGGAAATATGGATGTTAAAAAATTTAGCTCAATGGAATGTGTAAGTGTTCCATTGAGCTAAATATATTATTCCTAATGACCAAATAGGTTTTCATGTTTTTTTGTCACATTTGATTTCAAATGATTGATTTATCTTATTTTTTTATTGTTCTTAAAGTTATTTTAGTGTCATTACTTTAGATTATAACAAAATGATGATAATTTGTTTTTTTAAGTAAACTTTTAAAAAAACTTATAGTTCTTCATAAGCTATTTTTTTGAATTGATCTTTTTACACTCGACATGGATAGGTTTGTGAAAGCCTAAATGTTTTGAATTTTAAATAACCTACACGGGTTTTGTGAAATTTTGAGTTTTTTTTTTCATGTGGCCACTTTTTTTACCAGTAACTTGGTGCACTTACCCTAATCCTGCTAATCACTAGACATCTGATCTAGATAATAGATGCTCAAATAGACATGCCACCTCTGAGAATTCATTTTTTTAAATATTGGAATTAGATTTCTTGGTAATCATCTCTTTGGTGTCTTGTATTGATTCGATGATATGTGGTTTTACTTGTAATGTAATTATTCCTGACTTCATGTAAATATTATTCATTTCCCTACTCTTTTTTTAGGGAGTTATGTTGTATTATATTCTTCAATATTGTGATAATTTATTATGGTATTCATTTGTCTGGTTTGCCACTGATTATTGATTTAGTTCTATTCTCTTTCACATTCAGTGTCTTAGTTTTATAGCTCTTACAAAAATTGTTGCAATATGTCTTAAGTTTTGATCTTTTGTAGGATAATTATGGATGATATATTTGGCTACTATGTATGCTCCATTTTGATTTCAATTCAGTATTTTATAGACTTTAGGTACTAGAAATTCCCAACCTATTTCCTTCCTTCCAATTTATGACTTGTCGCCTCTGCCAACTTCTACATGATGGAATTCATTCAAACATTAATTTTAAATATATAAAAAATGTGTCCACAAATCAGATTCATATTTGCACTATGTCTATTTATGTTTTAAGATTTTGTAGGGTAAATCTTATATTCAACATCATAAATACAATTAGATGTCCCAGAAAGTAGTTCACTAATAATGAATTAATTCTACCTAATCAAATTCTATCCAATAAGAAACTGCTTATCACTTGAAGGTGACCAATTTTTGGTGGATGTAGTCACTAAAATATACAATTATTGTATAATTTGGTTGCATTTATTCAAAGTTTACAATGCCATTGGACAAACAACCAACTATGATCCTATTATAAAGTAAATAATTTCTAAGAAAGTTTGATTATGCAAATACATTTTGCATCATTAGACTATTTTTAATTTCTTACAAAGTACAATATCCAGCATTCTTGTAATAACCTACTTAAATAATTATAAAATATTACAATGTTAATTACTATCATATACTTGCACTACAAAACTATAATGACAAGTACTTGCCACTACGTGGCACTTGTTTCTTGATTATGTTTCATTAGTCTAGGTAAAATTATTTTAGATACATTAGATTAACATATTCTTTTAGGTATATTATCTTAGTTAGTAAATGTAGTTCTTAAGTTATAAATTTATCTGTTCATTTGTAATATTATCTTTTATATGTAAATAAAGAATATATTTTTATTTTGTTTAGGTACTTTAAAAGAATTAAGTTACTTTTGTTAGTTAATATTGAGATTATTGTTCTACTTTTGTTATTAAAAAAATAATTAGGTTAGGGAAATTTTCTTATGATTAAAATCATTCACCATATAGTTTGAATTTTATTAGGATGTAATTTGTACTTGGATGATGACTTTTGTTTGATATCTTCATCTATTTTGCAGCTTTTTTTATCATTATTTGTATTATTTTATGGACACTATTCTTGTAATGAAAAAGGAGGTTTATGTGTATAGGTATTTATGGGGTTTCTTGGGAATTCTCTTGTCTATTCTCTTGTCTACTAGAGGCGGGGAAATATTTATGCTATGGATTCATGTTCTTGAATAATGCTTTCTTTTGGTCATGGTTAACATTATGTTTGGGAACCTTATGGGATCAGTTATGATTTTTCTTTTCTTTTCTCTATGGACTATGCATATGATCCAATTAGATGCATATGAGATCACCACAATAATATGATTACCGATGTTCTTATATGGTATTTTAAGATTGGTAGGTGTTAGTGGATCTTATTGATGAAGTTTCAGAATATTACATGCTCTTTTGTATCTTTGTGTTATTAGGAGATTTTTCTATGAATATGGTTAGGGGAGTGGATTATCCTATGTGGCTGCCAATAAAACCCATGGTAGGTAGATAATTCATTTATAACTTAATAAAAATTTGGTATGGGTTAAAACACTAAACAAGATAATAATATTACCACTCTCGCAGCCTTGAGTGCTTGTACATAATAAAGATGGATTGAAGAAGGCCTAACTACTTGTGTGGTGTAAGTTTGGAAAATCAACTCCTTGTTCTCATGAAAGGTTGTCGATTCCATATGAGTCCTCACATGGTGGCCAAGGTCTAGAGATAGACTACCAGGAAATCCTGGGATGGTCGAGGGCTATGTGATGACACTCTCCTACATGTGTCTTGATATTCCTTCTAGATAGCCTTTGGTATCCCTTGTGACATTCTTGTGATATCCCTAGTGTATCTTGATGTTATCCCATGGTTTTGATCCCTTTCTTGTAGTATTGATTTTATTTTCTTTTGTGGTGTGGGACCCTGTGTTTATCTCCTAGCATGGAGGGTTGGGTCTCAATGTTCCATGTGGTCAAGTGGCAGTTTCATTTCTTCTCCATCAAGTTTTTCATAGTTAGATTGAGAGATTTGATTGAACTTGCATCTTCTTCTCTATAGTTTCTTGTTCATGTGGCCAAATGTTTACTATGATTCATTGTATCATGTTATGTAACTTCAAATTGATGTAATGATGTAATATTGTAATCTCCTAGAGGAAATTATTTTTTATTTTCATTGTATACATATTTATCCAATATTATTTGTAATGAAATTAGATAATTGATTATTATAACCTTAGATATTATTTCCACGTATCTATATGTCATCTTGATTGTAAGATTCAAATGAACTAATTCATGATGTAATCTTATTCTTAGATTTATGGATGTCTTATTTACTTATTGATTTTGGTATGCATTGCTAGTAGTGACATTGGAGAACCTAAGAGGACCTTGTTCTTGGGTTTTATGTTTGAACTTATGTTGCATTAATGAAATGTATTTGGATGAGTTTATTTGTTATGTAGTTGTATTGTTATGATAGTTTTTATCTTTTCTTTAAAAAATATATTTTCTATTTTCTTAGTTGTTGGGTTGTCCTCTCAAGTTCCCTAGCAGGGGTGTTACATATATATACATATACATATTGTAGACACCTAAAAAGAGTTGGGTTAATCCAAGTGAGAAATCAAAGACAAAAATAGAAATTAATTGAAATTAAAGCCAAAGAGGATTAATTAAATCAAAAAGATCATTTAATTTTTTAATTGATTTTAATAAAATTAATTATATAGTTAAATTAAATCAAATCCAACCCATTCAAGGGGTACACATGGATAAATAAATTAAATAAATCAATTAATTAATTCCTAAAATTTCTCACCTACCACATGGGGAGGAATTAAATCAAGCAATAGGAATTGAGAATTGAGCTCACATGGATCAAAGTCAAATTGATTCTCAATCACTCATCTTGGGAATGAATCTTGACCACTCATTTTGTCTCTTTGTCCCAAGCTTTGAGAACAAAATATTTAAATTATCTCACCATTTGAAACCATCAACTTGAACCAAACTTGATCATGGTTATTTACTTACTCCACCCCTAAGCTTGGTAAAATCTATAAATAAAGACCAAAAAGAAAGAGAAAAAGATCCACTCTCATTTAGTAATTGCATCCTTATTATAGTCAATTTGATTTTGAAGGCATAGTTTTAAGCATTTTAGCATAATTGAGAAAAGATAGGCATTGTTTTCATCATTTAATTGTAAATTCTCATTTTAGAGCTATCTCTAATGGATGCCATCTGAGAGCATCTCATTAGCTTATTTAATTAGAGATTCATGAGATGTTTATTGCTTTGTAACTTTAATTCAATAGGTTTAAAGGTCAAATTAGCTTAATTTGAATTGAATCTTAGCAAACTAATTTCATGAAGGTATTATACATACATACAAAAAATGGCACCCACCATAATCCAAGGAGCTCATCTCGAGCTACTCAATAATCAATCTGAGGACCCTACAAGGATCTCTCAACTTGTAATTAGACATACAAATCCAAACCCTGTGGCATACCCTATATTTGACCGAACTGATGGAGTACCCTATGAAAATAGAATCTCGCAATGACCAAAGGAGTATGACCAATCATCCATCAAGGCATAAACATAAAAGAAAACTATGTGTCATCCTCTCTCTAGGCCTCATATCCAATGTAAGGTCTCCATATGACCTGATCAATATCATCCAACATGCGGTGCTAGTAATCAACCTTTCCCGTATGAGATTGGACAACAATACCCTCATAAATGTAAGCAAATGGCCATCGAGGAAGTCTAGCATGAGCTACAACAAGCCTAGTAATAGGAATATGCTCCCAAGTCCAGAGCTGTAACAAGATAGCATCGACAGATAAGGCCGCATGATGTCGATATACAACATGATGCAACTCGTGAAACAACTATGCCAATACACATGAACCCTAGTTAAAATGGCACGGATGTCTAATCATATCCTCCAGGATCCTACCCCAACCCACTAAAAATACGTGACCTCTCTGATTTGGTAGCAAAAACTCATCGATCAAAATGCCCAGAATAGCATGAAGGATAGGAAAAGAGACAAACTAAGCCCATGGAATGCTCTCGCCACTTATGGTTACATCTCTAAACAATCATCTACACGTTGACCCATCATAAACTTGATCGTAATAAATAAGGTCACCTCAAGTGGGAATTCACAGCAACTGATATACATCCTTGTAGACACTCAAAAATGGGCAAGTGCTTTAAAATCATTCAAATCTATAAATCTCAGTAAAATGCTCTAATTCTCATCAAAATGGATCAAATCAATTTTTAAAATGGACATTTATTAATCAAAGTTGGACAAAATCAATCAAATCAAAGGAAAAATCAAATAATGACATTAAATAATTAAATACAAGCTTAAAGGGGTCAAAAACACTATATAATTGATTTTAATCAATTAATTGTATAGTTTTAAATCAAAAATCAAATTGAACCTATTCCCTTACATGGCTAATTTAATTAATTGATGGAATTTAATTAATCCTAATATCTTTCAACAACAATTTGAGCAACCAATGAGAATTGAGAACAAAAGCACATGGATCACTCCAAAATAGTTGAATCTCAATCACACATTTCAACTTTGAATCTCATCCACTCAAATTTGTCTTTTTGTCCAAACCTTTGAGACAAACATTTAAATTGTCCCCCCATTTAAAAATATTCAAAGTTTTTGACTCAACCAAGGCTAAATCATGATTAAATAACTCTACCCCCCACCCTTGGGAATTTACTATAAATAAGACGCATTTTGAGAGCAATAATTGATGAGTCAATATTATGGAATGTTTTGTTTATGATTTTCTAAGTTCAGACTTGAATATCTTATGTTTTATCATGAACATTATGTTTCTAAGCTTTAGCTATATGTATATTTGATACTTATGAAACTTAAGGACAAGACTGAATATATATATAGATTAATGAATGTTATGATAAAATCTGGTATCTTTCTTCTCTAGCTTTAATGGGTAGATCTCTTGCAGCCGTATGACAAGGCTACGTTAAAATAGGGAAACTTATTATAATGTCTTCCTTAGATTCATGTTTTGGATTCTATTATGTTAACCTTTTGTAGGAAGAATAAGTCAACAAGGAGCGTGGACTCAAGGATGAGTGGTCTTTTAAGGCAGATAATTATTTTAGAAGTTCATCATAGCTCCACTCCTTCCATAACTTTGCGGGTGCGAATTCAGTCCAAGTCAATCTAGTTACCAAGCGTCCCTATATTCTCGAAGCACTAAATGTGGCTTATCCTCTTGCATAAATGATGATGTCATTCTTTTAACTGAAGTTGTTATGCTATGTAATGAAGGACCTAGTTTTTAGGAGTTCTATTTTTCTTAGTTGCTTTTAAATAAGTTGGAACTTATGATTCCAGGCTAGTTCGATGTTTTGAGGAATTCATACTATAATCCAGCAATAGAATAAAATACTTTGATATCCTATATTGTATCTATGTTTTGAATGAATATATGATAGTTCTTCATTTCAATCTCTGAGTTATAATTCATTCATACTTCCGTGGGGGCCCACACGGGAGATGAATTCCCTATTCATGTTTAAGTAGGATTCAGTTAAGTTTCTTCGAAGTTGTTAAGTATTGTTGCTCTTGCAGCCACTGGTAGCAGAACCGTTGACTATTTCCTGCAACATAGGTTTACTTCTCAAGCATTATCTATTAACTGTTAAGTTTGTTTCCTTCAAGATGAGAGTTAATTTGTGGTTTCAGTTTCTAGTATAAATCTCCTGTAGTAATAGCTTTTACTTTAGTAGTGATGACTATTGAGAAGAACTAAAGCATAAACTTTGTATCCATCATCTCAAGTTCATGTTCCCAGATTGATACATTTAATGAAGTCTAGCATGATGCTCTAAGTAGATACATGATAATTTTCAGCAATGAATCACTGTTAAAGGATGTCCAATCCTTGAGTTACTAGGATATTATTCTAACCAGTCAATAATCATCTTAGAAATTCATTTGCAATGCATCACCATTATAGGCAATTTCATAGCAATTGAGAGCAATTGAGAGCATTTGAATTATCTTTGTATCAATTTGAGAGTTTGAGAGCTACATTAAGCATTGTACTATCATATTTCTCATTCTAGGATTGTCACTAGTGGAGAACAGGCTGAGAGCTTCACTTACCAAACTTAGATAGAGAACCATGGGATGTCATGGATGTTAATTTCAATTCTTAGCTTAAATTTGCATTGTATTTTTCTAGAATTGTAGTTGATTATCCTAATTTCATGAAGGTGTTAAACTTACACACACAAATGGCACCCACCGTGGGGCTTTGAGCCTCATTTCTAACATTTTTATCAAATTTTATATGTTCTTGTCTTCACTTTTCTGTTAATTTTGCAGAAAATAGGAGAAATGATGCCTATGAAGAATCTAGCGATGCCTATGGCTATTCTGACGATGCTTACAAGCAGTTACCTGATGCCTGTGAGATTCCTTCTATTCTATCTTTTATTCTCTCTGATGCCTGTGAGATAAAGTGTTACATCTGGGAGCGTAAAGCGATGCCTATGATTTGAGAACTAACACCTATCAGCTGAACTTTGCCACCTGTGATGACTTCTACTGCATAATTTACTATGATCTATCATGCCTAGTATTCTTTAATTGACGCTTAGTAGTTTTTATTTTCCACTTTGAATACTTTATCGTACGCAATTTTCAATACTTTTAATTCCTGTCAATTAAAGTGTCACACTTACTGATCTCTAAAATCTGCTTGAGTCACTGGAAAGTGATGCCTGTGCATTTTAAAGTCACACCTGCTAATTGTTAATTGACGTGCTTTAGCTGATAAATGACACTTAGTATATTCTGCTTAAATTTTCTATCAGATTGTTAATTTATGTTTTCTTACTCTCTATCTATATTTTTTCCTACATATGAGAAAACATAGGAAAGTCAGGAAACCAAAAAGCAGATTCACACAAGCAAGCAAAGAGGTAAGAATTCAAATTAAACGTGAAAAAGAGATTCATAGAGCTGCAATTTTAGAAATTAATGGATTAAAAGAGAAATTGTATGCTCATTACATTAAAGTGTTAGATGCTTACAAGAATAAATTCCCTACTTTGGATTAAAATTGCTTGCATTAAGTTGTTGAAATTTCTGTGAAAAATATTGTCAAAAAAACAAAAACACACTTAATTACAATTACCCTTTGTTCCTTTGGTCTCCTTCATTTTGTATGACTGTGTTGGATTAATTTGTTGGAGGAGGGAGCGGGAACGATCGCCACTAGGTGAGTGAGCAAAATTAAAAGCTAAAAACCTCATAAAAGCCCCTAGCCTTTTCTAGCTACAAAAAGAGGTATTCATCAAATCAAGCTTGCATTCGCTTAAATCATGGCTATTCATTGAATCTAGATTAATAGAGAAATATTACTATTTGTCAAATTGAACAAGCATTAGGCATATGCTCTCCATTTTTCAAAGTGGATCAAAAAGCCAAACATGTTAGTTCAATTTGGTAGAAAGGAAGGGAGGAATTACCAAACACTTCATTTATTAAGAATATCCTTGTCAAGAGATTGAAAAAGAACAAAATCTGATTGAAGTGTTTGGAACAAAGAACAACAATAGGGATATGCTATTTACTTTCTAAGTGAACCAAATTCCCAAACTTGTTGAACTAAGTTCAATTTCTTGTTTTTCTATACATGCTAGTTAAAATAGAGCAATAGAGGGCCTGCCTCCTGAGATTTTCCTTACGAGGACGCTGAGAGGGAACAACCCAAGTGGGAGACAATCACTTTAGTTGTGGTACTATCTAACCCACTATAAAAAAAATACACTCTTCCTTAATAGGGGAGTGACTAGGTTGTGTGCAAGTTTCTTCACTTCCTCCAGTAGTCCTTTTGGATTGCGCCAAATCATGCTTTTGTGCATGTGGGAAGCCTGCAAGTGGGAAAAAGAACTTGACATGATTTAGAATGGAAATATTCATTAAATCTTGATAAGTAGTAAGCTACCTTGTAGAGCCAAACATGTTAAAAGCCAAATCTGACTCTAGGTAGTTTTCTTGGAAGATATTCTTGTTGATACTTGTGAAAAATGACCGAGAACATACACTTTTAGTGTGGTTTTAGGGATATGGTGCAAATTTGATGTGTGTGTTGTGTTTGTACTTCATTTTCAAGCAAGAATATTCTGTAGACCTGATGTTACAATTTTTAAAATTTGAAATTTACAACCTGGTCTACAAAGTGTTGCCTGCACACAGAGAAAAACCACGTATGCACAATAAAGTCATGCCTATGACTATTCAAAAAATGCCTATCAATAATGAAGTCACGCCTGTGACAGTTTAAGTGACGCCTAGAAAAATTTAAATCATGCTTATCAATTAGAAAAATTCATCTACTTACCTGCAGAGTGCCGCCTAAGAATATTCCAGTCACCACGTACTAAACTTAAAGTCACGCCTACGCACAAGCAAGTGACGCCCAGAATTAAAAAAAGGACAAATAGTGAACATTTCTCGAGGGTTTCAAAAAATTTTGATTTCATATTTAGATACCCTTTTGGCTATTTTATTTGTTCCAATATCCTGCATGGTCAAAAATCCTAGTTTTGAGCAATTTTGAAAATTTTATAAGGATTTGGCCACAAGCAAGTAAGATCAAGCCCATATCCAAGAGCTTGTGTGCTCATGCCAGCTTTCACTTGATCATATTCCGTAAAGAAAACCTTGCAAGTAGATGAAACTTATCTAAGACAAGAGCTTCCTTTCTCAAGTGATACTTTTACCGCACTAATAATACCACAAGAACCCATTCAAGAAGCGGAAACCAACATGATGTACTCCGATAGCTTGGGTAATAACAACAATGGAGGTATTGATCCAAACAATCAGGGTAATACCAATAATGGAGGAGTAGACCCTAATAGTCAAGAGATTAATAACAATAATAACGGGGGCAATGGTGAACCAACCACTGATGATGCAACTAATGAAAAGATTAGTGAAGCTATACAAAGCTCGTACTTCTTAAAACTCATGGAGAAAGCATTGGAAAGAGACAAGGAAAATTAATTTCTAGACCTAGCCTGAGTAGGTCTTAAACTTCCTCGTGACTATGATGTTAATCAACTTAAGCAACCAGAAGTTGAAGAGAGCCCGATTGACATCATGAATAAACAATTTAAGTTATTTCAAATGCAATTGGACACAATAAATCAAAGTGGGGCTCCAAAGCCCTTTTCAATATAAGCATTGTGTCCTTTTCCATTTGACAAGAATCTAGTCATGGTACCATTCCCTATCAATGTAGTATTTCCTAAGTATGACAAATACGAAGGAACATCTGATCCTCAAGATCATCTATGGGAATTTTGTGCACTGAGCTTAGAGTTCATGCATGATACAACTTATTTAATGAGATTGTTGTCTATAGTTGAACGTGGACCTCTAATCCAACCATATACACAACATAGTCATTGCTCAATCATCGAAATTACAAAGGTGAGTATGGATTACTCAATTCGCAATATCTATCGATTCAACCTGTTGCCTCCTGATTAGCTGGGGTGTTTGAATTAATTTCAGAACAAGAGCCAACAACCAAAAGACCAAACTAAGATGGAGGATTTTGAGAGCTTAAAAGATAAACAAATGCAATTACTCTACGATGAATATGCCATTAATCTAAGAATGAAAATGCAGGTTTTTAAGCTAAGAACATGAAAGAAATATGATAGTTAAGCTAATAGAAATAAGCAAATTACACTAAATGTGAGAATGCCATTAACTAGAAATGAAGATTAATCTAATATGCAATAAAAGCTTTGAAAATATGAATAATTGAGACTAAAATTCACTATAGTTCATGTCCTCTAAAATTGCCTCATTTTTTTGAATGAGGAAGAAGGTTCATAATATAGACAAGCCCGGAGAAGGAATGAAGAGTTTCTTGAAAAAAAAATGGTTGACTCTTCATTCCCATTTGAGACAAATATTGAGGAATTACTTAATTAAAAGAATGAATTAATGCCACATATGGGTGACCCTTCGAATATTTTGAATTATTAAATCCAAATAAGATAATCCATTCAAATAACCAAGTAATATTAATTCCTTTTATGTGTATTAGCCAAATGGGGTGGTTTTAATTTAATTTAAAGCACTTAGGACTTTAGAATTAAATCAATTTATCATAGGGATTATTTAGCTAATAAAGTTGATTACTTAGGAATTAATTATAGTGTGAGATTAATGCAATTTAGGGTTTTTTGCAACTGACACCAAGTCAAATAAAGTCAGGTAGGAGAGAGAAAATTACCTAGTAAAATAGGACTTTAATGATGTAAAATTGAAGAAATGCACCAAAATTGATTGAAATTATAAGGTGCCAATTTTGGGGTATTACATTTGCCCCTCTTTGAATTGATGTGCGAGCAGCACGTTGATTCAAAGAATAGTCTGATGTGATAGATGAGGTTTCAAGATTATCCCCAAGATGAAGCTTAACCGTCGAAGGTCAAGGTTAGGATGCCAAGGCACCAAAATAGATCAAATTGCAAAACCACCTCCAAAATGAGGCATGATTCTTTGAAGTCTAAGTTAGATTATGAAGACAACAGTCTAATGACAACTTGAGAAGAGACTGGAATCGGGGTTAGATTGCCCCAATGCCTACTGATCAAATGATGACAGATGCAGAATTAGGACTAATCTCTAGAATTAGGGTTAGATTTCCCTAATACAAAGCTTAGCCCTCTGAGACCCAGGTTAGATTACCCAGATAATGGTCTAAAAGAGATTTTGAGAGCCATCTCCATAATGAAGCTTGACTTTCAAGAATTAGGGTTTGATTGCCCCAATACCTAATGAGATTTCAAGAACCATCTCCAGAATGAAGCTTGACTTTCAGGAATTAGGGTTAGATTGCCCCAATACCTAATGAGATTTCAAGAACCATCTCTAGAATGAATCTTGATTCCCAAGGATCCAAGTTAGATTGCTCAGATACCTAAAAGAAAAAATAGGTGACAAGATGACTAGATGCGAGGCACAAAGATGCCCCTAGAGATGAGATGCCCCAAGCGGTGAGGACTTTGATTTAGATTAGATTGATATGGGACTAGTTCGACAAGATTTAAATGATGCAATCATTCTACCCCCTCTGGAGTGAAATCAAAAGATGACATATCAGAAGGACAATTGGTAGCAAGAGGTTACAGAGTAGGAATAATCAGACTAGGTTTACGAAGCTACAGAAGCAATTTAGAGTGATTGGGAGGTCCTGTTGACCAAGTTTGATCATGGTTGACCATATTTGACTAGAGCTGACTTTAAATGAAAACATTGAAGATCTTGCGAAAATGATGAGGAGATGAGAATCTGGTAGGAAAATGATGCCAAAAGGTTGACCGCATAAGCGTTCGATCCCAAAGGATCCCAAAATTTAAAATGCAATTTTGGGTCATCTAGAGATGTCAAATTTCAATTTCAATCCTAAAAATGGATTCAGAGCAGTCGATTTAGCCAAGGGTGCAATTTTCATGCAAAACGGAGCACTTTGAAAATTAGGTCAAAAAACTATATAAGGCTCAGAGGGGTCATTTTCAAATCATTATTCACTTTGCCTTCTTGCGATTCTAAGAGCTCTGAGAGAGATTGGAGGGTGTTCCAATGCATACACATCAATTCGAGCACTCCCGATGCCACAGCTGACCGCTGGAATATGACCCACCTGTGAGTAGTCGATAAACCATCCTGCATTTCAATTTTTAACACTTTATTAGGTCATTTAGGTTAGATTTAGCATGTTTTAGGGCTTATTCTTCAACTTTCATGTGAGGAAATAGTTTCCTTGCGCTAGCCTCAATTGCCCCTCGTGTGAGGAAATGGTTTCCTCACATGGGTCAGGGCTTCCTCACCCAAGGCTTTCCTGAAGGCTCATGCAAAGCACTAGTGTATACCGTGCAAAATTTCATCTTCTCACGCAAGAAGAGGTCCTGTCTCACGCAAGGGAACAGTTTCCTCACGTGGGAAGCTACTGCAGTGTTTAGAGTCTTCTTCCAATTTTTCATAAAATTAGCTGATTAAAACATTCCAGAGCCCTGTTAGGATAGATGTGTAGCCTCATTTGTTGTTGTTGCTTTGAAAACCACCATGTTGAGATACTGATCCAATGTTGTTGCTTGCTTTGTAGGTTGACTTCCCAGATATCGCATTTCGGTCACATCATCCAGTCATCACCACACTAGTTTAGAGATTGACCGAGGCTGAGAGTTCTCATATTAAGGGACTAGAATTATCGTACTTGCATGATATACCTGACATTTAGGTAAATCATGATCTTCTAGGTGCACTGGTCGAGTGTTTCCATTTGGAGATGAACACATTTCATTTTTCAATGGGGGAGATGATAGTCACCCCCGAGGACATCTACAAGATATTGCGAATACCCTTCCACGGCGCTTGAGTTGAGTATGATATACACCCGAGGGCAGGTACACTGGCACTAAGGGCCATATTTCGAGATGATTTACTGATGGTTTAGGCCATCTCATGGGACAAGTTGGTTAGTAGGTATGGCGGTGCTCATCGATTAGCAGTTGTCTTAGCCATTTTTCTGAGTTGTTACTTGGTTTCGGATAGGGGCTAGCATGGATTGGAGTGTAGTTGGGGTCACATGCTACAGAGGATGCTAGATAGGCTAGCTACTAGATTTGGATGGGGTGAGTGCATGCTCACACAGATGTATCATGAGATGCATGAGGTCATGTATTGAAGTGCCAAGACCATGGTAGCTAGTTCTCGTATTACAGATCTGGGCCTGGGAGCATCTCCCTATTTGCAGGTTAATATTTCATAATACACGACAAGCCCTTGAGCCTTACATCTATAGATATGTTGATCCTATGACTCAGCCAACATTGGGTAAGATAGAGTAGTGGTGAGGATAGCTAGACGATATGGCAGTAGTTATGTGGAGACCTTGGGTAGCCACAGAGCCATGGGATGACGTTCGGCCAGAGATAGCACATATGTTCATCTTGCATCCACTGATTGGATGCACTATTAGTGTCATTGAGTGATTTTTTGCTCACACATGTTATGAGACAATTTGGGAGATAGTAGGACATCTCCCAGGAGTACACATCATGTGCTCACTTCGTTGATGAGATGAAGAAGGGCTGGCAGCCCAGGTTAGATCAGGGCAGGTGCACTATTGAGGCATGAGTGCCTCCAGCTTGGTGGGACTACATGGTGGATGTCACCAATGTAGGGATGATGCTTGCATATCAAGATCATCTCTTGGTGCACCCCTTCCCCAGATTCATAGATCATGTCGGGATGGGATAGAGAGCTTAGTAGCAGCCTACACTGGAGTAGCCAACATAGTAGCAGCCTACACAACAACCATAGGGATAGCAGTAGCAGTAGCAGGTACCTACCCAGTAGCAAATACCATTATAGAAGCCTAGGCAAAGAGTATTGAGGCCTAGGATAGCATAGACAGACATCCCCCTGAGGACTATGGGGTCAGATGTAGGTAAAAGGAGTAGTGGGACCCAGTAGAGGTCCACTAGACAAAGGATAGGAGATTCCTCTCAGTAGCCACCTCCTAACAAGGAGGCATAGGTTGATGATACTGACATGTTGGATTAGGCCACACAAGGGCCACCTCAAATGGTACAGGTATAGGAGGCTCTCAAGAAGAGCCAAGATAGAGTGAGATAGGTACAGCGGGAGAGGGATGACTTCCATATGTGGGTCATCATCTAGGAGATGTGGGTGACTGAAAGGGATCGAGAGATCAGAGAGCTCTAAGGGGAGCTAGCTAGGGCACGGCTAGAGGCGAGATATGAGTCTACTTAGGCAACCTACTACTATGCAGCATATGTTGGCATTATTCCAGATCTATCCGAGCAGGTGCCTCCATTTTTTGAGTATGTCGGAGCACCACAGGGACCTCCACCGTAGGCACCTCCACAAGCACCACCACAATAGGCACCACCATAGAGACTAATGCCTCCTCCTCAAGGACCACCACTGCAAGCACCGCCACATGGACCACTGCAACCACCTCCTCCAGGTGGCGATGGGTAGAGTTAGCTCATTTTTTAGATTCATATTGTAGCCCATGTTTTGATATTGTGCTTGAGTAGCACCATTCTTTTTGTACATGACATTGATCGACCATGAGATATATATATATATATATATATATATATATATATATATATATATATATATATATATATATGAGATCACCTCTTTGACATCATTGTACTTGTTTATATATTTCTTTAATGTTGATGTTCATTGTTTTATGAGATGTTTCCTAGATGATTAGATGTATGGATTAGATATGTATGAGATGCACATGTTTTCTTTTATGATATGATATGCACATGTTTTATTTGATAATGGTATATGAATATGCAATGTAAAATGCAATTATAGATGATAGATAAATGAATGTAATGTATGATTTTATTTATGCTTATAATGGATGCATATGCAAATGAATATGTAAATGTATATGGATTTTAATGGAAATGCAATGGAAATGAAATGTATGTGATACTAATCATCTCATGTAGGATGCAGCAATATATGACAGGTACTAATCAAAAGGAAATTTGAAGGTTGAGAATGAGGACCAAACACTTGTGTAGCTAAGACAAACCTGGGACAAAAGATAGAACCTTTGATGAATAGATCCAGAAGAAGACAATCAAAAGAGCACCAAAACACCATCTCAATGCAAGCCTAGAATGAAAATGAAAGCCTAAGCTAGACGCAACCCTAGGACTTGGTTTTTGGACTCATCGTATTATCATCCTAGAGCTTTTAGCAATGAACATTCACAAGATGCCATACAATCCTCACTGACATGAGAATATGAATATGACATTAGTCTTGGATTTGTCAGAATGAGGTGTAAGCATTAGGGCACAAGAAGCCAGAATGACCTAAACACCTATTCCTTTTGATTTAGCAAGTTAACATAAACATCAAAGCATAGCTGCTGGAATGACCTGAATGTTTCTTGCATACAAACATTCCAAACACACAAGAGTTCCTTCTTTTGCCAAAGAATGATCGCAATGACCCTTACGTTCACTTAGTAGGATGAGCGTTAGCAATTTTATTTGTAACAAAAAGAAGTTACTCAAAATAGACAAGGAGAAGAACCAACCTCACCAAAGTTTCCATATAAAAGGAGTCGAGGTACACATGGCCATTCAATATGTCATGAAGGCTCTTACATATGGACACCCCTCTTATGTGAATTCTTTGGATCATTGGAACTAAACCAAAAAATAGAAAGAAAAGGAAAAGATCATGCCCCCAGTCTTCGCTTCTCTCGATCAAGAAGACATCTTAGAGTTGCTCAAGGCGGAATGATAAAGCAAAAGACAAACACACAAAAGAAAAGCTCAACATGCTTCAGAGAGCCACAAATCTGATTTTCAATTTTAGTTTTAGTGGATTAAAGTTGAATCAGAAATGTACAATGTTTGAAGTCTTAATGGGATAGCGATAGCAGGTAGACGCATTGAGAACCATTGGTGACTGTCGTGAGAAATGAAGTCTCAAGGAGATATCAGAGCACTAACCAAGTATCAGTAGGCAGACACAGTGAGAACCACTAGTGACTGATACAAGGAGGATTCTTGAAAGAGAGAACCAAGGACAAGCAAAACATCAGCAGGTAGACACAGTGAGAACCACTGGTGACTGATGTAAGGAAGATATCCCTAAAGAGAGGGGTTCTAATGAGAGCTAGGTATCAGTAGGCAAGCACAGTGGGAACCACTAGTGACCGATAAATGAACAAAACTTCTAAAAGTGATAGGACAATGCCCCCTAGAGCAAGAAGGTGCCCCCAAGTGTGACCACTTCCAATCCATGAAGAGTCGAGAAAAATCTCGAAGATAACTGAAAGCAAGTGCATGAGCTAGAAAACTAAAGCAGGAAACAAACTAAAGTAGGAAAGTGGGAAAGCAGACTAAAGCAGGAAAGCAAGAGCCAAATGGTACTGAGATGAGGTATAGCTTCAGGGTGCTTGTTTACCAGGTTTTCACCATCTTGGCAGAGATTCTATTTTTGCTACCATGACACCTGTTTGCCAGGTTTTCATCAATGGCACATTTTTTTCTTTTTCAATTTTTTTTTCTCTTTTTTATTTTTTTTGTATTTTTGTATTTTTTATTTTTTTTTGTATTTTTTGTATTTTTCATTTTTTAAAATTTTTTTTATTATCATCAAGGCACCTATTTACTAGGTTTTCACCAAGATAATAGATACATCAAAGCACTTGTTTACCAAGTTTTCACTAAGATGATCATTTTTTTCAGGACATTTTGCAATTTTTAGGAGTTTTGACAATATACCATTTTTTTGGATTTATTCAGGATCAATAAGTATGTACATGAGCACACAAAGAATGCCTCAACTGTAGAATTTTTTCAAGTGAAGAGTGTTGATAGGCTCTGTTCTCCTTTAGTGGTGGAGAGTTGGTATGCGCCAGCCCTAAATGCTGCAATGATAACATACGGACCAAGCCAATTTGGTTCAAATTTTCCTTTCTGGACTCACTGTTGCTGATTTTTGGGGTTCTCTCTCAGGATGAGATCACCCACTTGGAATTCCCTTTGTCTGACTTTCTTATTGTAGGCTTTAGACACCCTCTTTTGGTATGCTCTTAGATGATCAAACACCACCTTCCAATGTTCATCCAGTAACTCAAGCTCTTGAAACCGGGATATTCTATTTTCTTCATCAGTGATAAGGCCCCTCAAAGAGACTCGCAATGTAGGAATCTCAACCTCAATAGGCAATACTGCATTTGCTCCATAAACCAAGGCAAAAGGTGTCACTCCTATTGGTGTTTAGATACTTGTTCTATAGGCCCACAAAGCTGGATTAATCTAGAGGTGCCAATCTCTACCAGATTTATGAACTGTTTTGTGCAAGATTTTAAGAATTATCTTATTAGAAGCTTCTGCTTGTCCATTACCTTGGGGATAATAGATAGATGACCAATGCTGAATAATCCTAAACTTGGTGCATAACTCTTTCAGGTCCTTGTTCTTGAATTGTCCCCCATTGTCACTGATAATGGATGAGAGTACACCATATCTACAGATGATATAGTTTAGTATAAAGATAGCCACAGACTTGCCATCAGCTATAGCTAGAGGCATTGCCTCAACCCACTTAGTAAAATAGTTAGTAGTTGTGATGATAAACTTAGGTCCTCTTGAAGAAGAAGGATGTATCTAACCCACCAAGTCAAAGGCCCACTACTGGAATGGCCAGAAACTGATGAAAGGAATAAGCTCTTTAGCAGGAGCATGGATCAAATTTTCATAAAATTGGCACTGTTTACAAGCCTTGGCATATTGAACAGCTTCTTTCTCCATATCTAGCTAGTAGTAACCAGCTCTAATAAGTTTTTGAGCTAGTGTTAAACCACTCAAATGAGACCCATAGATACCTTCATGTACCTTAGCTAATGCACGTTTGAACTCATCATGTTCTAGACACCTAAGGAGGGTACCATCTAGACCCCATCTATACAAGTCATTTGCTATGATGACATACCATGAAGCATTATGAATTAGGTGATGCTTTTCATTCCGAGTATAGGTGTCTAGAATGATTTGGTCATAGAGGTAGGAATAAACATGGTGGTAGCGGGATGAATCATGTCCAATGACCGAATAGATCATCCTAGATTCAGGAATGTCATAGGCTGGGTAGTGTAATGCCTCCACTAGGAATTCATGTCTGAAGTCATTTTCCAGCATCTGTAACATTGAAGCAAGTGTGGCCATAGCATTGGCTGCCTTTTTTTTTTCCCTTGGAATTTACTAGAAGGAAATGTGTGCAAAATATTGTTTGAGATCATCCACCATTCATTTGTAAGGCACTAGCTTGTCATCTTTTGTTTGATAGGTACCATTAACTTTGTTGATGACTAACTAAGAGTCTCCAAAGACCTTGAGCTCATCCACACACCATTCAATGGCTATCTTCATACTATCAATGAGAGCTTCATATTCAGTGATGTTTTTTGTGCAGGGAAACAACATTTTATAAGCTTTGGGTAATGAGTATCTTTGAGGTGTTATAAATAGAATGTCTACACCTGATCCTTGCTGAGTGAATGATCCATCAAAGAACATGCTCCAAGCCTGATGTGTGAGAAGCATGATGGATTCATTTAGGAATTCAATTTTCAAAGGCTGGTGATCTTTCAAAGGAGCTTCTACCAACTAATTAGCAATTGCTTGTCCTTTAATAGCTTTTCTTTCCACATACTCAATGTCAAATTTGCCGAGTATCATAACCCATTTTGCTAGTCTACCTGTGAGGGCAGCCTTGCTCAGTAAGTACTTTAGTGGATCAATTTTTTCAATAAGCCTTGTAGTGTGAGCAATCATATAATGCTGCAACTTCTGTGAAGTGAACACTACTGCTAGACAAGCTTTATCAATGATAGAATAGTTCATTTCGTAAGAAACCAATGTTTTGTTGATACAATACATGGCTCTCTCTTTGTTGTTCTAATCCTCCTGATCTAGGAGAGCACCCAAGGATGTGTTCATGGTTAAGATGTATAGTATGAGAAGCTTCCCATGAATATGAGGCCTCAATATAGGTGGATTAGCAAGATACTATTTAATTTAAGTGAGTCCTCTATCACATTCTTCATTCCATTCATAAGTCACACCCTTATGCAAAGTTTTAGTGAACGGTTCTAATTTTTCTACCAACTGTGAAATGAAGCATCGGATAGATTGTAGCCTTCCCTATAGTCCTCTCATTTGACTGATGTTTTCATGTGGAGGCATGTCCATAATGGCTTGAACTTTTTCAGGATCAACCTCTATGCCTTTAGCTTAAATGATGTAACCCAAGAGTTTCCCAAAAGTGATACTGAATGCACATTTTTGGGGATTAAGTCTAAGACTAAATTGCTCCATGTGGTCAAGTATGGGACCCAAATCTGTGAGATGATTTTTCCCTTGCATGCTTTTGGCCAAAGTGTCATCCACATAATCTTCCATTGTTTTATGCATCATATCATGGAAAATGGTAGTGACAGCTCTTTGATATGTTGCTCCAGCATTCTTAAGCCCGAAGGGCATGACATTCCAGCAAAAAGTACCCAAAGCACACATGAAAGTAGTCTTTTCTTGATCTTCTAGCACAATTTTTATTTGATTATAGCCAGAAAATCCATCCATTAAGGAATACATCTCATATAATGTTGTCATATCCACTATCATGTCAATATTAGGCAATGGGAAGTCATCTTTTGGACATGCCTTATTTAGATCCCAAAAATCTATGCATACATGAATGGATTTATCATGTTTGGTGATTGGAACAATATTTTAAATCCACTCTGCATAATCAATAGTCCTTATGAAACTAGCCTTAAGAAGATTTTCTAGCTCTGCTTTGACTAAAAGTACCATGTGTGGATGCATCTTTCAGAGCTTCTGTTTAACAAGCTTAATACCTAGTGCAATGGTCAGATGGTGCATGATTAGATTGGGGTCTAATCTAGGCATGTCAGAATAAGTCCATGCAAAATTTATTTTCTTTCTTTGAAAGAAGCTAGTGAACTCTTCCTTTTCTTTTGCAGATAATGATTGTGCTAGATGAATAATTTGTGGAGCAGCCTCTGTACCCAAATTCATTGGTTGTGTCAGCTCAATCAATACTGATGATCTCTCTTGAAAGTGGCTTGGAAGCATATCAAGTATCTAATCCTTGGGTGCCTTAGAGAGGTTTTAACCCTTGGATATGTCTTTTATTTTTACTATTTTTGGCTCTGATACTGCCACAATGTGGTTTTCACCATCAAAGCATCTATTTTTTCTTCTTTTAATTTTTTGACTAAGATACTTGATATCTACCTCTATCATGCTGACACTATCCTTGCTGGTGGAGGACATTACAAGCTCAATAGCATGGAGGTAACAGGCTAGAGCGTAATCATTCTGGAATGTTAGGACTTCATTCGATGAGGAGGGGGAGTTCTAGTTTATCAAATTAGGATTTTTGATTGAGAGAGAAGTAGTGACTGGTTCAATTGCGTTCACGGTATAACCATCAAAAGTGTAGATGAGCAAGTCAAGACCTAGAGTGATCTTGTCCAAAGGAGTGTTCGAATCCCTATGAGACCTTACGTTGGAAGTAGAGGACAAGTTAACACCAATGGCATCTAATTGATGTGTTCTAACACTAGACCCTTCACCTACTTCGAGAAGGTTTTCATAGGTATCCACCATGTCTATATCTTTATCATGAGGAGCATCAAAAAAATATTCAAACTCATACTCATGTGAGTTAGTGCTTGATGTGGGAATTTCATTAGCACTGGCTATATCATCATCTTCATCCCTTGTAGCATTAGTGGCTTGCTAAAGTAGATCTTTTTCAAACTGCTCTTGGAAATGTGGGGGTATGTACCATTCACCTTGAGAGTCAGAATCAGCCATTTGTATTTCTTTCCATTGGTCATACATGAGTTGATGCACTGAAGAGGTCTCATTAGAATCACTATCAGTTTCTATCAGGTGGACAGGTATGATAGGCTCATCAGGTTCTATGAAGAGTGCAGAAAATTCTAGAGGAATTGGATATGGAAAAGTATCTTCCACAGAGCTAGCCTCTGGATTTACCTTTGGGGTAGTATCTTCAAATTCTGGTTTAGGTTTTGGTTCTAGTCCTGGCACAAATCTTTTTATCCCTAAATGAAAGGGGATCTTATTGAAGCCTAAGCTAGTAGTATCCTTTGTGTGGTGACATGTAGCTTCAATGGGTTTCAGCAAACCATTTTCATTCCTTCCTATAGGACCACTCCCCTTATAGCCAAAGCACTTCATGATCTTGAAGGCCTCACTATATGGCTCTTGTTCTAAGTCTGGAGGTGGAGTATTTGTTTTAGATGTTTCTTTCCCTTTATAGATCCAAGCTACGATGGCCCTTTCTTCATCCTCATCTTCTAAAGGTGTAGAGGCCTATACAAAGGCACCATCATAGACTGTTTGAGGAGATTCATTCAAAGGTTTTTTACTCTCGGAAGGTCTCCCATAAGAGCATGGAGATAGAGGGAGAGTAGCCAGTGATAGCACAGGTTCAATTCAATATTCTCTCATGCCTGTATCCTTAAGTTTTAGAGTCTGTTCCATTTCCTTTAGCTTAGCATCATAGAACTCAATGGATTCTCTATTAGTCAGAACGAGACTATCTGCAGATTGTGCAAGTGTGTTGCAAGAATAATTGGTATTAGCAGGCACAGTGACTTCCGCTCCATGGAATGGAAACTTGATACATTGATGGTATGTAGATAGAATAGCCTAAATGTCATGAATCCATGGCCTACCCAACAAGATGTTGTAGGCAAGAGGAATGTCAAGAACTTGAAAAGTAACATCTCTCTCAACAGGTCCTACGCAGATAGGTAGCACAACTAGGCCTTGGGATTTGTGTTCCTCTTCATCATAAGCTTTGATGGTAATGTTTTTGTGGGAGTCTATACAATTCTCATCATAACCTAGATGGGTAAGTAACTTAGAAGAATAGATATTGAGACTAGCACCATTGTCTATGAGCACTCGGTGGACACATTTAGGGCCTATCATGACTTCTATGTGGATGGCTCATAGAATGATCATCTTCTTCAAAGAAGGAAAGATAGTGAGGCAAGGTCAAATGACCCACCATATATTAGAACTGGTCGAGATTGAGATCTTTGGGGATGTTTGCCTCGGTGAGGGCTTTATCTAGAATCTACCTGTGAGCAGATGAGATCTTTAACAACTCAAAAATGGTAATCTGAGCATTGGTCCATTGGAGCTAATCTAAGATGCTATAACTAGCTATGCTAGATGTAGGAACTAACTTCATGTTCTTTTTGGTAGATCCAATAGCAGTCTTATCCACAGTTTGTTTCGGAGAAGATACAAGAGGATCGGGACCTTTCAAAACAACCCTTCCATGTGATCAAGTAACAATATTGGCACAATCTTGAGGTTTTTTGGATTCAGATGAATGAGACGTAGAACTACACAAGATGAAAGGAGTCTTAGGTTTGGGAGCATCACCACTCCCCTTAATAGTAATCATGTCACAATACTCAATCTCAATAGGTTCGATCATACCAATGACATTATCATCGTTAGTGTACCTATAATTGACTTTAGCATTGGTATTCTTAGTGTTTGAAGATTCACCCTTCTCATGAGGAGGAAAGGGATCCTTAAATGCTTGATGGTCTGAATTCTTGTTATGACCATCCACAACAATGTCACTACTATCAATCAAATCTTGGACCTTATGTTTCAGCTGAAGACAAGTAGAAGTCTTGTGACCCTTATTCTGGTGATAGTCACAGTATGCATTGTCATTCCACCAATGAGGTCATGGTTGTGGGTCATAGAGATGCTTCCAAAGGAGTAAGTATCTAATTATGCACAAGAGTTTTATAGACCACATCAAGTGGTTCTCCCAAGGAAGTGAATTCACGCTTGGTTCGAGATGCCCAAGGTTTATTCCTAGAAAACCTTGAAGGTTTCTAATTTTCCATTGCAGGCTTTTCAGTAGTTTTGATCGCTTGTATGCTAGAAGAGAGATTGAAAATAGACTTAGCAAGCTTCGGGGTCACATTGTTGACCACTCCATCATTCACAACATCTCTATTCTTGTTGAAAAACTTCCCTTTATCTTTATTTGAGGAAGAAGATCCTTGTTTGTTGTCTTTGTTCAAAGTCAATTCCCCTTTCTTGATCATAAAGGCCTCTATTCACACCAATTGTTTAATCATGCTATCAAAGGTTAAGGGAACTTGTAATTGTAGTTGGTATCCAAAGTCTAGGACAAGATTGTCCAAGAAGATGTTGAGTCTCTCAGACTCTGGTAATTTGTGAGGACACCTTGTACATAATTGTCTCCACCTTTGGAGAAATGTTAGGAAAGACTCCCCTTGTCGCTATTTTAAATTGAAAAGATCTCAGATGTTGACTGGATGTTGAATATTATGTGAGTAATGTTGGAGAAATAGATTAGCCATTTCATCAAAAGTCTTAATGCTAGTGGGCAATCAAGAAAACCATTCCATAGCTGGTCCACCCAAGCTACGAGGAAATAGGTGTATAAGATAGGTTTGATCATGTATGAATTCCATGGATAAAGTGCCAAAATCCCTTAAGTGATCTTGGGGATTGGTAGCACCCAAGTATTTGTCATATTTAGGGAGCTCTACACCTCTGGGAAAAGGTGGCATGTGAAGACTCCTATCAAAGGGGAAAGGACAAATACTTTCCATTGTGAATTGTTGTGCGGGTTTATCCTTATTCTTCCCAAGTTGGCTAATTTGATCTTGCATGTCTCGGACCATATTTTTCAACTTAGCAGTCTTAGTTTCTTCTTCCTTGGCCACAAGCATTTCAACTTGAAATTCTGAGGGTAATTTAGCCCCTTGTTTGGCCAGCTCAAGAAAGTATTTTTCATTCTCTTCTAGAAGGATGATCTCCATCATCTTGATAAGACCCTTGTTTTCTTTCATAGCGTTTATGTCATTTTGCGTTATTGTGTCATCCCCATCATTGCCAAGAATCTCATAAATGCTTGGTATTTGATCTTGATTCTAATCATAAGGAGGAGGATGATACTGATACGCTGGTTGACTTCCTTGAGCTTTGTTTTGAGCTTGGTGCTAATTCTGATCATTTTGGGATTGATCATAACATTGCTCATTCTGAGGTTGGACATGACATTGGTCATTGGAAGATTGACCATGATTCTAGTTGTTTTGAGATTGATCATAAGTTTGGTTGTATTTGCTTGGTTGGAAGTCAAACGGATCTCCCATCTTGTTGTAGGACTGTGCAGCAAATGATGACTCAGTAAAATGATATGAACAATGCCGAAAGGGAACAACTAGGGTAACTTTTGGTGCTCTAACGGGATCAAGAGGATCAATAGGTTCAAATGAATCAATATCATCAACAGGATCGATAGGTTCAATGATAGGACTAGTTTGAGGAAGTGGTCTTCCAAAGTTATGAAATAATGAGTTGTTTTGGAAGAATGAGTTGTCCCATTCTTGAAATGAGAAACCAGGTTGCGCTTGAAACAATAGATTAAAACACTCTTGGAACACTAGAGGTAATGATTGAGATGGGCTATCTTTCAAAGTACTCAATGAAGAACTTGAGGATCCCTCACAATGTTCAAATTGCATAATAGGTTCAGGACAACTTGTTTCCTGATTATGAGGTTTACCTCTACCTTGACCAGTATTATGAATGGGGTAAGTGTTGCCACTTTGAGTCATGATAGTCATAGACAAAGATCAAAATGAGAGAGGACTTGGGATAATGCTAAAACTCTGTCTCTAAGAATAATGAAAAGGAGATAAAGGCTAGAACAGCCAAGATGTGAGATGCACCTGGCACGAATCGTCAAGAGTATGGCTAGAACAGCTGAGATAAGACTATCACGATGCGAGGCACAAAAGCACAAAAGATGAGACAAATAACAAGGAGACAATTGTGAGTTCAAGAAAAATTGATCGATTCGTAGCTCGAGACACTCAATTTCAGATAGTAAATGATAGGAAAATAGGTAAACAAACCTCAAAGAAAATTCAGATCAAGTAAAAAGTTGACTAGTCAATGGGAAATAAGTCATTATTTTTGAAATCTAGGTACAGATTCGTGCAAGAAAGTACCAAGCCGTGTGAGGAAACACCAAACTTTGTGTGAGAGAATGAAATCTCACGTGAGGGAATGCTCTAAAAAGTGAAATTTTGCACAAGAAAGAATCAAAGTTTGACAATTTGACATAATTTTTGAGGTCAAAAGTCAAGTTTTGAGACACAACCTGAACTGTTCTCTAAAAAAATTTCTAGTTTTTGGATAGTTTGAATGATAGTTTAATGAACAATCTCAGTTTGAAGGTTTCAAGCATTCATTTACAAGCATGAAGGTTTAGAACAAGCAATGGTGACACAAGAAGTAGTCGCAAACAGACCTACCAAGGACAAAGCAACTTGGCAATATCATGGGAGTCTTTATTTAATCATGATGGACAAGTTTAAGACTTGATAACAAACACATAGTTATCCCTACAAAAAAAAAGGTGAGAAGACAAAACCTTTGCCTCACTGCTTATGCGCATGCGTTCACCTCACACAACCGTGTCACCCCGTAGAGGGCACCCATGTTTTTGGTGTTTCCAAGGACTCAATAGTATATGTTCAAAGGTTACCCTTGAATCAGGGGCCAGTGCCATATACCACCTTCAAATGTCCAGGTGCATGCCTATGGTTAGAATCTACAGGAGAGATTCTTCCCCCTCCCTGCGCAAAGATTATGTCTCCTTTCGGAGGTGATCTGGGTAGGCAACTAACTAAGGAAATTTTTTAGTGGGCTTTCATTCACACTAACCTTTGGTTCCCCCAATACAGGGCTACAGCCTCATAGCCACACCAACACCTGAAAGTCATACACCCCCACAAGTAGGGCTAGGAGCGGTGCTACTTAGTACAATAGACGGAGCCTTCTCAAGATAATAGTCGAAATCAAGAGAAGGAAGTTAACATGGTTTTGGAGTCTTTAGAATCAACAAAACATTCTTTATTATAGTGAGGTGGAATCACCAGTGATTGGTGCATACTCACTTAGGTCATTCACGGAGGTTCAACTTCCATCAGGCCCTCTAAAGGTGACACAACTTGGCTTGGATCCGAGGGTTTGATTTTTTGTTTCTCTCAAAAGAGAGAAGAGCATACTTCTCTACCTCTTCACCTTATGCAAACACATCAAGCATATTCATCACTGAGCTAGCTTCACTCCACCAAATCCACAAGCTTTTGGGTTTCTAGTTCTCTCAAAGAGAGAAGAGCATAATCCCCTAGCAAGTAGAAGTGCTAAAGATTCACTACCTTGCTTTGTTTTCCTAGGTATCCATCATTCTAGCAACATCTGGGTCTTGGTTTCATCCGTGGGCATCACTTCCACATAATGAAGAGCCTATTCCCCTACTTTTCTATCAAGACCCTTGAGAAATTTTAACAAATCCCTAATTATACTATGTGAATGAAAGCAAGAAAACAAACACAACATTTTAAATGATCTTCGGCAATTGTCCTGCAAGCAAACTATTAGCAATTTTTTTATGATCTTCAACAAAGTGACCTACAGACCACTATTATGCTATGACAGAAACAAAGATATGAAATCAACAATAGAAAGCAAATGTCAAGAAAAAACAACAGTAAATTGCAGAATCTAGAAATTTAACTAACTGATAGTAAAACTTCGCGTGAGGAAGTGTAGCGCTGCGCGTGAGAAAGTGCAAGGCCTGGCATGAGAAAGTACTATTTCACAAAAGAGAGTGCTACAAGGAGAAAAACTTCACATGGTACACTCAGAAATCTTGGGCATACTTTCGTACACATAGAAGTACGAACGTACGGTAGATTGCAGAATTCAAAAAAAAGCTTGAGATTGATGAGGCCAGAAATCAATTTTTCTGCCCCATGGTGGGTGCCAGACTGTCTATAGCTGAACGTGGACCTCTAATCCAGCCATATACACAACATAGTCATTGCTTGATCATCTAAATTATGAAGGTGAGTATGGATTACTCAATTCGCAATAACTATCGATTCAACCTATTGCCTCTTTATTAGATGGGGTGTTCAAATTACTCTCAAAATGAGAGCCAACAACCAAAAGACCAAACTAAGATGGAGGATTTTGAGAGCTTAAAAGATAAACAAATGCAATTACTCTAAGATTAATATGCCATTAATCTAAGAATGAAAATGTAGGTTTTTAAGCTAAGAACATGAAAGAAATATGATAATTAAGCTAATAGCAATAAGCAAATTACACTAAATGTGAGAATGGCATTAACTAGAAATGAAGATTAATCTAATATGCAATAAAAGCTTTGAAAATATGAATAATTGAGACTAAAATTTGCTATAGTTTATGTGCTCTAAAATTGCCTCCTTTTTTTGAATGAGGAAGAAGGTTCATAATATAGACAAGCCCGAAGAAGGAATGAAGAGTTTCTTGAAAAAAAATGGTTGACTCTTCATTCCCATTTGAGACAAATATTGAGGAATTACTTAATTAAAAGAATGAATTATTGCCACATATGGGTGACCCTTTAAATATTTTGAATTATTAAATCCAAATAAGATAATCCATTCAAATAACCAAGTAATATTAATTCATTTTATGTGCATTAGCCAAATGGAGTGGTTTTAATTTAATTTAAAGCACTTAGGACTTTATAATTAAATCAATTTATCATAGGGATTATTTAGCTAATAAAGTCGATTACTTAGGAATTAATTATGGTGTGAGATTAATGCAATTTAGGGTTTTTTGCAATTGACACCAAGTCAAATAAATTCAGGTAGGAGAGAGAAAATTGCCTAGTAAATTAGGATTTTAATGATGTAAAATTGAAGAAATGCACCAAAATTGATTGAAATTATAAGGTGCCAATTTTGGGGTATTACAATTATTTCCTAGGAGTTTGGGAGATATTGCCATGGAATGGTTTTCGAAATTACCTTCCGGCATTCAAACTTTTGAAGAGCTAGCTTCTAAATTTGAAGCACACTATTCATACAATATAAAACATGAAGTTACAATGATCACTTTATGTAATAGCAAGCAAAAAGAAGGAGAAGGATTCTTAATTTTCCTACAAAGATGGAGGACGGTATTTGCTAGATACCCTCGAAGTGTACCAAAAAAAAGAAAAGATGGATATCTTTATCAGTAGCTTGAATAATGAGATGAATTATCGGTTGAGAATGCAATGTCCTAAAACCTTTCAAGATCTTATTGAAAATGGAGTGACTATAGAGGAGGTATTAGTTAAGAGTGGAGAGTTAAAACTTTACAAGGAGAATAAGAATTACAATAACAATACCTCCAACAACAACCATAACAACCAAAATAAGAACTTTTCTAACAACTATAATTGGTTTGGGTTGAAGAAAAACAATTAAGGAATGGTCAATGATGGTGTTGTTGATGCTAATAATTTAAAAGTGACTCCTTTTTCTCTCACAAGAACACCTAATCAGGTGAACAATTCAAATCAGGCTCCCAAAGTGCCTTTCAACAGTAATACCAATAGTAGCAACTTTGGGAACAATCAAGGAGGTAACAAGTTTAAGTAGTTCTTGGCACCATCTCCTAAGAGAACATTCACACCTTTGGGTGAACCTCTTGAGAAGGTGTTGAGGACCCTCATTTCTAATAAGATCATTGATCTGCCTAGACCTCAAGCCTATGAGCCACAAAACAAGCCCAGTAGGTGGAGTGAGAATAGTCATTGTGAATACCACTGGAATAGAGGACATACCACAAATGATTTTTTATAGCTGAAGAATGTGGTACAAGATCTGATTGATAATGGTGTGATCACTATAGAAGGGCCTCAAAGTAATGAAGATCACACAATGTTTAAACAACCTTTTTATAACCATGAGAAAGGTGAACCGTCCAATGGGAATAAGCAAAGTAGCAACAATATCAATTTTGCTCCTCATTATGATAACGTTATCAATACATTATCCAAGGGTGAGCATGTTGTAAATACTATTGTGATCAAGGAATAACCTAAAGAAGAAACATTAAATTCTATCACTAGAGGGCAGACTTCAAGGATTACCCTACAAGGGGTTAATCCAAAACCCATTGGTCCTCTGCAATCCAACATTTTGGCTAAAAAACTATCTACAATAGCAAAGCCATATAGTTTGGTGGATCAACTACAAAAGACTCCAACACACATTTCTATTTTGGAGTTATTAAAATTATCTCCAAATCACAAGGAGATCTTAGAGAAAGCTCTAGTGGAAATTAACGTTTCTATCAACTTGGAAGAGGACAAGTTTCAGAATATGGTAGGGAACCTCATCACCCCACATTGTATTTCATTTTCAAACCATGATGACATGTCCATCACCCATCCACAAAATTTTCCACTGCATATAGAAGTCTTGATTAAAAGACATAGGGTCAAGAGAGCTCTCATAGATGGGGGAGCTGGTCTTAATATTTGTACTTTGAGCCTTGTCAAGTCTTTAGGATTATCTGAGTCATGTATTGATCCTACAAAGAGAATTACCATAAAAGCTTATGATGAGGTGGAGAGGTCTTCGAAAGGCATGATTATATTGCCCATTCAAGTTGGACCTATCAAAAAGGACACAAAATGCCAAGTCTTAGATATGAAATTAACTTATAATATCCTATTGGGGAGGCTGTGGATACATGAGATGCAAGCGGTTCTGTCCACGTATCATCAATGTATCAAATTTCCATACATGGGTGAGGAAATCACAATTGGAGGGGATTCAAATCCTTTCCAATATTGCAATGCACTAAAGCCGATTCATGAGTTATTTATTCCTCATAACAAAGAAGGGATTATTCCAAGGGCTACCATTGAAGACATTAAAGCAGATGATCCTAAGTTAACATTAAGTGCTACTTCTACTTCAAACCCTCCTTGAACTAACTCAACTACATCAACTAAAGGAAAAGAGAAAGTGGATTATGGGGGTCCAAATTCAAATGAAAATTCAGATAAAGCATTTACACCAGAAGTAAAACTTTTCAAACCCACCAAAGAGGAGAAAGACAAAGCTAAAGAGGATCATTACAAAAAAATGAGTGAGATGATGCACACATTTGAAAAACAATGTAAAATCAATTCCAAGGGAATAGGGGAATATTTTGTTTCCCTATTCAAGTTACCTACATCTCCAAGAACACATGGAAAACCTTCTAAGGAAAATCTTCCTCACAAATATAACTCTTAGTTTGTAAGAGAGTGACAGGCCAACATTTGACAAAGAAAAAGATGAAGTTCTCCAATGGCTCTATCAAGATGAAAATGATACCTCAAATACCCCCGTGGAGAGAATTCAGCACATTAACATTCAAACCAACCAATATGGAAAAGGGTTTGAAATAATGCAAAAAATGGGGTATAAGGGAAGAGGACCCTTAGGTAAAAGAAATACAAGTTTGCTAGAACCTATTGAACCTTCTTGGAGTTCAAAAGAAGAAAAATTGGGGGTAGGTTACCAGCACAAAGGAGAAAGTTCCAACCCCATGCATGATTCCTATCCACAAGTGAACACGGTGGAATCCGATGTTGATAGTGATGACTCTCGAGAATATGAGTGGGACACTTTATTTGAAGACTCATTCCATGATAAAGAGATCATTGAAATTCACTCTTTTGTGAATGTCCCTAAAATACAAATTCAAGATAGTGAAGATTCAAAGACACCTTCTACATACATACAGCCTGGTCTACAAGAATCTAACATAGGGCAAGCACATATTACTCATTCATGGGTAAGGGAACTTTAGGTACCTTCATGGGAAAGTGATTTGAATGTTAATTTTAAACCACATGCATTCTTTCCCGTAGAAGTCTTAGAGGACAATACTCAAGACAACACTCAAGAGGATACTCAAATTAATGAAGATCTAGAGACACTTCCCATAGGACAAGCACATAATTATCAGTCGGTAGGTGAACCTTATATACCTTCATGGTGGGATGATTCATATGGTAGGTTTACCCCACATGTTTTCTCTCCCGGAGAAGTCTTTGAGGACTCAAGTGAAGAGGACTTTGATCTTTCTTCCATGGACCATCTTGAGGAAGCTCACGTTATTAACCTTAATGATACAATGTATGAACCATCCAATGAGGTCATGTCCTTAAACCCAGTTGATGACACTTTTCCCATTGACTCTCTATCCTTGATGCATCCTGACCTTATCGATTGGGAACTAACTGAAACAAGTGACCTACTATATTTTCCCAATAACCAAGCAATGACCCAATACTTAAATGTGATTGAGCCCTCTTTCACCAATGAGTTTAATCCAAACATGATGAGAACAATGGAGGTCCAACCTCTCAATCCAAAAAGAGAAATCATGAAAAAAAATGAAAAAATGAAAAGTTCTAGTGGTGAAAACCACCATGTGGTAGTACTAGAACCAAAAAAAGTAAAGATAAAGGATGTTTCCTATGGTGAAAACCCAACTGTGGCACCTAAGGAAGAGAGGTTGGATACCCTACCGACACATGAAGAGGAAAGGTCACCAATTCTGATAGAGCCAATGGAGAAGGTCAACATTGGAATAGAATTGGATCCTAAATTCATACACCTAGAAGCTTCACTTACACCTTTAGAAAGAAAGGATTTTATCAAATTTTTCGAAGAAAAACAAATGAACTTTGAATGGTCTTATGCCAACATGTCAGGATTGGATCCTGACTTCATCATGCACCATTTGAATGTTAAACCAAGGGTTAAGCCCATCAAGCAAAAATTAAGGAAGATGCACCCACATATAGCTCTCCTAGTCAAAGTAGAATTGGAGAAATTGTTGAAGGTGGGGTTTAGAAGAGAAATTTCCTATGCCAAATGGATATCCAATATTGTACCAGTCACCAAGCATGACAAATCCATTCACATATGCATGAACTTTAGAGACTTGAATCTTGCATATCCCAAAGATGACTTCCCACTTCCAAGCATAGATGCAATAGTGGACTTAACAATTGGTCACTCTATGTATTCATTGATGGATGGTTTTAGTGGATACAATCAGATTAAAATTGCACCCAAAGACCAAGAAAAGATAGCATTCACATGCCCTTGGGGAACTTTTTGTTGGAATATAATGTCGTTCGGCCTCAAAAATGCCGGAGCTACTTACCAAAGGGTGATGACCACTATTTTCCATGATATGATGGACACCTTCCTAGAAGATTATGTGGATGACATATTGGCAAAGTCACATCAAGGAGAAGACCACTTGCAAATTTTGGAAAAGATATTCACACATTTGGAGCAATTCAAAGTGAGGCTTAATCCAAAAAAAAGTGCCTTTGGTGTTCAATCCGGCAAATTGTTAGGCTACATAGTTTCCGCAAAAGGCATTGAAGTGGATCTTGAAAAGGTTCAAGAAATAATGGATATGGAAATTCCAAAGAACATTAGCCAAATGAGGTCTCTTAAAGGGAACCTACAATCAATAAGAAGGTTCATTCCTCAACTGGCAGAAAAATGTCATTCATTCACAAGATTGCTACACAAAGATACCATTTTCATGTTGGATGAAGAATGTGACAAAGCCTTCACTTTGTTGAAAACTTATTTAATAAATCTACCAATTCTAATTCCTCCTATCAAAGGAAAACCATTATTGTTGTACATATCTACAACCGAGAGGTCTTTAGGAGTTCTTTTGGTGCAAGAAGATGATCAAGGAAAAGAAAGAGCAATCTACTATTTGAGTTGCACATTGATCAAGTATGAATTGAACTACACATTCATGGAAAGAGCATGTCTAGTAGTTGTCTTCACTTCACAAAAATTGAGACATTACATGTTGATGCATAAGGTGAAGCTTATTGCAAAGATGGATCCTCTAAAATACTTGCTTAGCAAGACTGCCTTAATGGGTAGAATAGAAAAATGGGTCATGATATTAAGTGAGTTCAGCATTGACTATGTGGATAGGAAGGCCATTAAAGGACAAGTGATAGCAAATCACTTAGTGGAAAATCCATTGATTTCTACACAAACCATTCAAGTGGAGTTTCTAGATTCAGCAATTGTCAATGTGGAAGCCAAGACATGGAAGTTGTACTTTGACGGATCATATACACAAGGAGGTTCTGGGGCTGGCATATTATTGATTACCCATCAAGGGTATACTATTCCCAAGTCATACAAACTATTATTCCCATGTACCAACAACATAGCTGAATATGAAGCTTTAGTCATTGGTATCAAGATGGCTTTAGAATGGAATATCAACGAGCTACAAGTATATGGAGACTCTTAATTAGTAATAAATCAAGTCAATGATGAATATAATACCAAAGATGAAAAACTAATGCCATACAAGACAATGATTGATGCTTGGAAAAGGTACTTTTCTTTGATAAATTTTGAAAAAATTCCAAGAGAGAAGAACAAAGCAGCTAATGCAATGGTTACCTTGGCTTCATTACTACAAAAACTTGATTAGAATGAGAGGTATGAATTCTTGGTGGAAGAGTTGGCAAAATAAGCATTTGACCTTCCCGATACCCAAATTGTTGCATTACTCAATGGACATGACTCACCTTGGTACGACCCTATATATACATATCTCAAAGACCAAGTGTTACCTTTAGACCAATCCTGAGCCCAAAAATAAAATTTCATCTGATAATCAGTCCATTACATTATTCTTTTCGACACATTGTATCATAAGGGTCTTGATGGGACTTTACTTAGATGTCTAGAGGAAGAAGAGTCTAAGTTAGCTTTACATGAGGTTCACAAGGGCACTTGTGGGTCGCATTCAAGCAGTTTAAAACTAGCTAAGAAGATCCTTCGCATGGGGTATTTTTGGAAAACCTTAGAGAAAGATGCTTGTCACTTTGTCAAAATATGCAGCAAATGTCAATACCATGGTGACATGATACATGTACCAGCACAAGAGCTACATCCTTTTGTTACACCTTGGCCATTCTATCAATGGGGGTTTAACTTGATTAGAGTAATTTATCCACCATCTTCCAATGGGTACAAATACATCATCACGGCTACGGAGTACTTCACTAAATGGGTAGAGGTCATTCCTTTGATCACCACCACAGGAAAACAAATCTCCATGTACATTCTTAGTCACATCATTTGCACATATGGTAATCCTCATGCCATCATCACCGACAATGGATCACAATTCAAGAACAAAGATGTGGATGAAATTTGTAGTACTTTTCATATTACACATCACTATTCTTCCATTTATTATCCGCAAGGAAATGGACAAGTCGAAGCTACTAATAAAAACATTTTGAAAATCTTGGAAAGATCGGTAAACAAATCAAGAAGAGATTGGCATGTGCAAATCAACCCAGCATTATGGGCTTATAGAACTAGCATTCAGACACCTACAGGAGCTACACCATATTCATTGGTGTATGGAGATGAAGTTGTTCTACCTTTGGAGGTTGAAATCCCATTCTTAAGAGTATCATTGCAAGGATTAATAACAGATGAGGATTATAGGGTTTCCCGACTTCAACAATTTGAATTGTTAGAAGAACATCAAGCACAAGCCTATGAACATTTGAAAGTCTATCAAAATAGGATTTCAAGAAACTACAATAAGCATATCAAACCGAGAGTCTTTCAAGTAGGTGACTTAGTGCTAAGAGAAAACCCTAAAAATTAGGCAGAAAGGGAAAAGAAGGGTAAATGGGAAGCAAATTGGCTTGGTCCTTTTGTCATTATTTCTTCATTTGGAACGGGGACTTACAAAGTAGCCAATTGTGATGGGGAAGAATTACAAGAGCCCATTAATAGCACCCATTTAAAGAGGTTCCATACCTAATTAGATGAAAGAGTATTAGAAGAAAGAGTATCAGATGAGTGTGTATCTGATGACTCAAGCATCACTCTTGTACATGAGAAAATCAAAAAGACCAAAAACATTGAGAAAAGTTCAAAATCCAAAAAAATTGAAAAAGAAAAAAAATTGAAAAAAGAGAAAAGAGAAGAAAAAAATTGAAAAAGATAAAAAAGTGCCTTGGTGAAAACCTAGCAATAGGTGCCTTGGTAGCAAAAAAAAATGAAAAAAAGAAAAAAATAATAAACCCAAAAGGTGAAAACTTGGCAATCAAGCGCCTTTTGTTCCCTTAAGTCTTTCTGAGTTGCATGTGTACATATTGCATTTCCATCATCTCACTTGTAAATCTTCATTGCATTAGTCATTTGTGCATAGTCATAATGAAGCCTTTTAGCTACATTGTGCCATTGCCTATTTGCCCTAAGTTTGTCACACGATCACATTTATTACTTGGGGGCAGGAAAGGATTGGATTTTTGGTATAAACGGATTTTATTAGTGCTACATTTGGTCACAACATCAGAGAGAGAATTATCAGAGCTTCAGAAGAAGAGAGATATTTTTGTTGAACCTTTGATGGATATCATTGTTCACACCCAAGTATTTTGATTCCACAACTTGATCCTTGAGCCTTCATTGACTTTATTATTTAGGATTAAAAATTGACATCACTTTAAAAGATCAGAATGTTTGGAAATTCTTTTTGAAAATCTTGGTACATTGCAAAAGACTTGAAGCTTTTTTTATGATCTTTATTGACTTTTATCACATCTTTTTAGCTAATCAATGATGTTTCGACTAGATTGGCAATGATGGAGACATGATATTTTTCTTGCCTTTGGGTGACTGTCTTGAGGGAGATCCATCAACTTATGTGAATTCGTCTAATGACATGCTCATCAAAGAATCATCAAGGACTTTCATATAAGGAGGAAGGATTGACCTTTTCTTGTTTACGCAACTGGATACCTTGGCTATTTAGATCTTCCATATCTCAATACCAAAATCCAATTGCAACATTGAATCCATTGAAACCGGTATTCATACTCCCATAGTTGGTCATTCAACTAGTGAGGATTGTACTAGTTTCCTAAAAGGTGTTACCAAAAATGATATAAAGTAGTATTCATATCATCATGATGTGGTTAATGATGGTTGTACTTGCTTTCTGGTCCTACAATGCTCAATGATGAAAATATTTCTCAAATGTATTTCTTTGCTAAAAGCTAGTGACAATTAGTTACATTGCATTGAATTTTCATGTTAGATTAAGTGCATTGGTTTGTAGTTATTTTTTCAAGGGAAAAGGGCTTCAGTTAATCATCTTGATCAAAACAAGAAGAGAAGGGGGTTCAATTAAACACACTATCCTTGGTTCAAATCAATCATGTGAGATTATCTTTTGCATTCATTCATAGAATTAGTCATTAGTCATTATCCTTATATCAGAAAAGCAAAAGAGAAAAGATTCATTTCGCATACATCATTTGCATAAAGAGTTGCATACATCAAAAAATCAAAAACATAGTTGCATTCATCACATATCCATAATTCCATAAATTTGCATCCATACATTGAAAACCATAAAGCATTACAAGTTCCACAATAAAGCATTTGCATCCATACATCAAAAATCAGAAAAGCATATAAAAAATTACATGATCATTTACATCCATCTGTCTATATCATATATGAGATACATTGCATCCATAACATAATCAAAAGTAAATGCATCATAAAATAGCATATAGCTGCATATAAAGATTATCTCACATGTAAACATCAAGAGAATCAAGGAAAGTATATCATCATATAAATGTCATAACATCAAATCAGTATATCAGAGATACAATGTCATCAAAGTGATACATCAAGTTCTGATCAATAAACATCAACATGATACAATAAAGTCATCAATGAGGAGATCCATAATCAATAATCATGATCTTGTTGAGCCACCCGATCCATCACCTGCACCTGATCCATCTAGACCCTTGTCACCTGGTCTATCCTATGTAGGAGTCTGACTAGTGCTAGCAATACTAGGTCTCTGAGTCATAATGGTCATAAACTATTGCATCATAGTCACTACCTAATCTAATATGTCGACAACTACTAATAAACCTACCTATAAAGTCCTCACATCCTGTGATATAGTATCCATGCTAGGAGCAGTCTGAGATGTCTGACCCATGTCCTATGATCTAGGAATCTATGGAGGCACCTGTTGTGTTGGAATTTGCTCCTACTGTGCCAATGCAACCTGTTGTAACTAAACCAAAGGATCTTGTCCTCCAGGAACCTATCTAGCAACATCAATATGTACCTATCTCCTGACTCTCTATTGTCTTTGTTGTCTCTCCACTATTGCAGCTCTAGGATGAACAAACCCAAGTCCATGTCCTTGTCTAGGTCTTTATTGTACCTACCTTCCATCTCTAGCCCTATCCCTGAGATGTCCACCTCGCACATGTGGCCCATCTCATCCTCTACCCATAGCTCTAGGAGCTCTTTGTCCTCTGCAATGACGTCTAGGTCTACCACAATCATCCCTTTCATCATCTCCCCCATCATCCTTTGATTTCTCATCTCTATCCGGGATAGGCTCCGCAGGATCAGTAAATCTCAAAAATATGTTCTGAGACCACCAATCTCTGAACTCAGCAGACATCCCAACATCTACCACATGCTCTAATATATCCCATTTGCAAAACATCATCCTATAAATTTGATCGCAGGAAAACTAAAAATCAATCTAAGCACCCCACATAGATCGCTCTACCTAAATACAAGCATACAAAGCCATACCCTGCGACATATCCTGAACCCTGTCGTACTATCAGGAAACTCAGCCAAAGCAAAATCTCTCTATCACAAGGGTAGACTGACCAATCATCCAACATGGAGAAAATATATATGGGAGCTCATCATCATCCTCCCTCCAACCCTCGCAACCCAGATAAGGTCTCCAGATGACCTGATCCATATCATCAATCCTACGATTCCAAAACTCAAGTTTGCCCAGACAATGCTGGACAACCATGCCACTATATAGAAATGTATAAGGAAAACCATGATGTCTGATACAATCTAACAAATGGTCTCATAATGGGAAGATGCTCCCATACCCATAACTACAATATCACAGCACCTGTTGATAAGGAAGCACTCAATCTATACACCACCTCATGTAAATCATGGTATAGTTGTGCTAGAACACAAGATCCCCAATCGAAACATTGAGGCTGTGTAAGAAAATCCTCAAGAATATGACCCCATCCAACAAAAAAACCATGACCTCATTGGTCGGGAAGTAGTAATCCACCTATCAAAGAACCCAAAACTGCTGGCAAAGTGGGAAATGAAGCAAACTGCACCCAAGTGATCATGTCATCATCAATGGTGTTATCTCCAAACACCCATCTACAAACTATGTTATCATAGACTGAATCATAATATACCATCTCACCCCAAGTCAGAATGTGTAGCAATCTGTACACATCCTCTGGAGTGATGGTCATCTCCCCGAAAGGTAAATGAAAGGTATTGTGGTCAAAGTGCCAACGTTCTACCACACCTGTAAGAAGACCATGGTTTAGCTAAAACCATGGGATATCAAGAAGGAAACTCAAGCCACACATCTTGATGATGTGGTACTCTGCTGGGGTCAAAGCCTGACCTAGATCTATAACCCAGGATGCAACGGTCTGTATGTAAAGCTTACAAAAATGTGCCTATTTGGCAAATCAAGGGAATCATATCAATATTCTATATCAGTGGATCATTCTAAGTCAATCAATCCTATCAGAATCCAAGTACCAAGAAATCACACCTATTACCATTTGTTTGTGTCTCTATGTCTTGAGAGAAAATTATCAGTATCAATCCTATCAGTTATCTACCTATTAGTATCCTATTATCAGTTTTTCTATCCTATCAGATTGACAAATTAAACATTCATTGGTACCACCATCCTGATATCCTAATCACTTGTTTTTCTTAACTACAATAGACCTATCTATCTTGGAAATTCAATTGATTGTCTAGAGACATAAAAATTTTATCAGAAAATTAAGTTTGAGTTTCAAAAATATCAAAAAATCCTGTAGGCATTATTTGCCTATTAGGAGGCGGCATTTAACCTTAAGTGGTGCAAAAAATTGCATACATGGTACTTTATTACTCATACATGGTACTTCACATTTCACGTGTCAATTTATGGCTCTAGGCAGCATTTTATCATGCCTAGGCATCATTTAAAACCTAGGGTTTCTCAAGCGGAATATCATCTATAAATTGGCATTAAAAACCTAGTTCTACGCAGGTTCAAATTTTGCACAGGTAGCATTTTAATCTATCCTAAGTGGCATTTAATTATGTGGAGGCATCATTTTAATGCGCGGATGCGTTGTTTCACAAGTCTATGTGGTATTTCATCTATACTATGCAGCATTTTGCAAATTTTAAACTACAAAATCATGAAATGAATGCAATAAATGCTAAAAACATTACAATAAATGCAAAAAGAGGTTCAAAAGCACTCATAGGAGGTCCTTAATCCAAGGGTCTCTAATATCGATGACCTCTCTCGAACCGATGCTCTCGAATAGGCACAACTATCATGATCAGCTATCTCAGGATCAGAGCAAAATCTCAATAGTGAAAAGTGAAAATGAATGGTAAAATTAGGTTTTTCAACCTATTTATGCTAATTTGACCTAATTTTGAGGAAATTTTTCACCTATTGACCTATATCAACATATCAATCAAACCGGGGCATTTGTTGAACTAGGCATATCATCAAGGTTTTTCAGAAATAAAAACACATTGGATCAACTAATCAATCAATTACATCAAAGTTTCCTATCAAGCGATCAATCTATTTTCATTTTTGAGGGGGCATCATAAGAGTATCAAATTGGCATCAAAACATCATTGAATCTGGGGCATTAAAATTTTGAACTATTATAAGTGGGCCATATCATATCAAATGTTGAATCATATCAGGCAGTATCATTAATCATATCAGGTATCAAATCAGGACCTAAATCAGTTATGTATCAGTTAATCAGGACCTAAAAGTCATCAAGACTTCAAAATTTCTTTGAATCAATGAGCTTCACACATCAATTCAAAGAGGGGCATTTGTAGACACTCAAAAATGGGCAAGTGCTTTAAAATCATTCAAATCTATAAATATCAGCAAAATGCTCTAATTCTCATCAAAATGGATCAAATCAATTTTTAAAATGGACATTTATTAATCAAAGTTGGAAAAAATCAATCAAATCAAAGGAAAAATCAAATAATGACATTAAATAATTAAATACAAGCTTAAAGGGGTCAAAAACACTATATAATTGATTTTAATCAATTAATTGTATAGTTTTAAATCAAAAATCAAATTGAACCTATTCCCTTACATGGCTAATTTAATTAATTGATGGAATTTAATTAATCCTAATATCTTTCAACAACAATTTGAGAAACCAATGAGAATTGAGAACAAAAGCACATGGATCACTCCAAAATAGTTGAATCTCAATCACACATTTCAACTTTGAATCTCATCCACTCAAATTTGTCTTTTTATCCTAACCTTTGAGACAAACATTTAAATTGTCCCCCCATTTAAAAACATTGCAAATTTTTTGACTCAACCAAGGCTAAATCATGATTAAATAACTCTACCCCCTACCCTTGAGAATTTAGTATAAATAAGAGGCATTTTGAGGGCAATAATCATGATGAAGGGTACTCCCCTTAATACCATAAACACATAACAGAAATAGAGAAACAACAACAATTTGCAAGAATAAAAAATGGGCTTCTTATTATCTCCACAAGTGTGGAATTACAAATTTCAGAATTACAATGTGCAAAGCCACATGGGCATTCCCCTTACAATATTATGTAGGACAAAGCCTCGAATCAATACCCAAATCTACTACCCCAAACTGCCCGAACTACCTAAGACAACACTACAGCCTTCCTTATATAGGCAATTTTCCACCACCTAGGAAGGTTCCAGAATTTTAGCCAATAAGGCCGACCAAACTTAGAATTATTTTATTTTTCAATTTATTACATCAAAGTTGGCTCAAAATAACTTTTGAAACCCAAACAGAAATTTTGAAGGAAAATCATTTTCCACCATTTCAGGTGACCCAACTTTCGGAGACCATAAGTAATCACCCGTTGACCCGATTGACTATTATAACCCCATTTCAAAAAGGGCGTGAAGTGCTCTACAAAGCCTAAATCAAGAAAGCTTCATTCAGTGGAAGTTTTGACCTCATCTAGGGCCTCTAAAGTCTTCAAAACTGAGTTCAAAGTTTTTGTACCCTACTGCCAATACCAAAAATCTTCAATATCTACAAAGCTAGACATGATCTGTCAACGAAACTTTACTGGCAGGCTGATATGATCAAAATGAACCTCCAGAGAAGAAAATAGACCATTCTGAGCATGAACGAAAAACTTACTAAAAATAGAAGCTTTGCACAAGATAGCCCTTATTGAAAAGAAACCAAAAATATTTTTGGGTGATGCAAGATTTCTCTTACACCCAAGATGCTCCTGCATCAGACACCCAGGGTAATTTGAGAAGTGACCCTATCACAACTCAGGTGTGAAGAGGAAAACCAAGATGGTCAACCTCCTCCCTTGTCAGCCATGATGAATCTTCAACAGTTCATCCTTTCCATTTGACCAGATATTCTTCATATGTCCTGTTCCTTGTGCTTCTACCAACACAACTATCTGGTATATCCTCAATCTCTTTGGTATCTGAACTAGTTGCTAGAATACTCCACTGTGTTGTTGTGATCTCATCTTCAACACCTCCCTCATGATACTCTGTCAAATCTGAAATGTCAAACACTGGTGAAATATTTAGCTTAGTAGGCAATTCTACCTCATAGGCATTTCTTGAATCATGCTTCTTTAGTATCTTACATGACCTAAACTTCTTCATTTTCAATTTTTTATATGTACCAACTGGAAATCTCTCCTTCTACAAATGAACCATGACTTCATCTCCAACCTAAAATTCCTTATGTCTCCTTTTCACATCTACCTTAGCCTTATACTGTGCATTCATCTTCGTAATATGCTTCCTCACCTCCTCATGGATGTTCTTCAAATGTTCTACAAAATCCCCAGCTTCAACACTACTTATTTTGCCTTTATCTATCTTCTTCAACTCAGATGCATTTCTTGGACTACTTCCATATACAATCTGTGGATGATGTGACAAACTAAACTTCAAATCTATCTTCAACTCTTCACTTTCTGCTAGTGTCATTCTATGTGCTACCTTATTTGGCAAACTGGCTGCTGGAATCAAATCCATCTGATAACTGATGTTCCTTGCTAGTGGTAATCCATCAGGTACATTATCAGATACAATATCCTAAAACTCATTCAACAAATCTGCAACCTCTACAAGTACATCCTCTACTTCCTCTTTACTAGCTTTTGGAATTAAAGAAAAACACACATGCTCATGCCTCATACCATCTAGGAATTTTCTTCCATCAACAAAATTTATTCTTGCATTACCACATACCTTTTCTTTTGTTTCCTTCAATGGCTTTACTTATGTCGCACTCCATCCTTTGCCAGGGAATAGGTATTCGCACAACCATCGTGTATAGCACATCTGTCAAACTACCACAACCTACCCAACAACATATGGCATGCATCCATAGGTATGATATCACATAGTACCTCATCATGGTAACCACCAATCTTGAACTTTACTAGGCACTATTCACTTACCATGACCTTGTGGTCATCCTACACCTAGGCAATCTGATATGGATGAGGGTGTTTCTATCTCTTGAGCTTCAACTTTGTCGCCATCTCTTCTGACACCAAATTTTTAGTACTGCCACTATCAATAATCACATCACAACACTTACCCTCACACTTGCACCTAGTGTGAAATAGGCTCCTCCTTTTTTTAGGTTCATTTTCACCACTCAATAGGACTCTTCTGTTAATCAATGTTTCTCCTCTTTCAGCATCTTCAAAATTTGATGATCTGGCATCCTCATCAACATGTGCAACTCTGGCTTGGCCTTCATTCCTCCTATCTATCCTTCCTTGGTGTTGAGGACATTCAAATGCCCTATGACCTTCTTCTCCATGGTGAAAACATGTTCCACAGAAGCCTCCTCTTCCAGATCGTTGTCCTCTTCCTCTCTGATCTCTATTATTCTGATCATGGAAATGATTGAAATTATCTCCTCTTTGATTCTGACTATTACTGGCCTCATCCTACTTCTTCAGCTCTTCATTTTGATCTCCATATGACCATCCACCAAATTTTCCATCATGACCTCTTCCGCTTTGTCTGCTCTCAAACTTCTTGTTCAGCTTTTCCTCTACTTTTAGGGCAAACTGGTATGCCTCTTTAATATTATTCATTCGAACTAGATTCAGCTCCTCCTGAATGCTTGGCCTCAACCCATTAAGGTAATGGGAAACTTTCTCCTTATCAACTTCTGCATGGCCTATTCTGATGAGGATTCAATATAACTCCTCTATATACTCCTGAACATATCTTCCTGCTTGCTTCAAACTTTGCATTTTCTTCAGTAGGTCAAGCTCATAATCAACAGGAATGAACTTTCACTTCAATTTATCCACCATCTGCTCCCATCTTGTGATTTTATTCTTTCCTCTTTGATTTTTCTCTAACTAAATCTCTTGCCACCAGATCTTCGTATGACCTTTCAGTCTCACCTTCGTGAATTTGACCCTATCAAGATCCTCAATATCTTCATACTCAAAATATTCTTCACATTCATTGATCCAGTCGATCAAATCCTCTGGGTTAAGATTTCCTGAAAATGTAGGAACCTCAATCTTAGGTCTTTTCCTGATCTTGGAAATGGCCCAAAAAAGTCTTTCTTCCTCTTAGTTCAAAATTTTGCCTTCTTCTTGATCAAAATTTCCTTCTCCCTCAGCTTCATCCTCACTTTCATCTCTAACATTAAGATTCATTCCTCTATGAATCTCCTCTTGCAATGCTCACACTTGTCTCTGCAGTGCCCTAACCTCAGGTGTTACAACACCAGCTCTTCCACCATGTTCCCTTCGTGGAGGCATTTTCACACTTATCACTGAAACCCTAACCACAGTCCTGGTGCAAACTACCTCACAATCGGTGATCTGTTTACACAGAAACCCTAACCCATGGTCCTAGTGCAAACTACCTCATAGTCGATCTGTTTACACACTCAAGAACTCTCGCTCTGATACCACTTGATGAAGGGTACTCCCCTTAATACCATAAACGCATAACAGAAACAAAGAAACAACAACAATTTGCAAGAACAAAAAATGGGCTTCTTATTATCTCCACAAGTGTGGAATTACAAATTCTAGAATTACAATATGCAAAGCCACATGGGCATTCCCCTTACAATATTCTGTAGGACAAAGCCTCGAATCAATACCCAGATCTACTACCCCAAATTGCTCAAACTGCCTAAGACAACACTACAACCTTCCTTATATAGGCAATTTTCCACCGCCTGGGAAGGTTCAAGAATTTTAGCCAATAAGGCTAACCAAACTTAGAATTATTTTATTTTTCAATTTGTTACATCAAATTCGACTCAAAATAACTTTTGAAACCCAAACAGAAATTTTGAAGGAAAATCATTTTCTGCCATTTCAGGTGACCCAACTTCCGAAGACCATAAGTCATCACCTGTTGATCCAATTGACTATTATAACCCCATTTCGGAAAGGGCGTGAAGTGCTCTATAATGCCAAAATTAATAAAGCTTCATTCAACCAAAGTTTGGACCTCATCCGGGGCCTCTAAAGCCTTCAAAACTGAGTTCAAAGTTTCTGTACCCTGCTGCCAATACCAAAAATCTTCAATATCTACAAAGCTAGACTTGATCTGTCAACAAAACTTTACTGGTAGGCTGATATGACCAAAATGAACCTCCAGAGAAGAAAATAGACCATTTTGAGCATGAACGTAAAACTTACTAAAAATAGTAAATTTCCAAAAATAGAAGCTCTGCACAAGATAGCCCTTATTGAAAAGAAACCAGAAATATTTTTGGGTGATGCAAGATTTCTCTTACACCCAGGATGCTCCTGCATCAAATCATCTTAGAAATTCATTTGCAAAACATCACCATTATAGGCAATTTCATAGCAATTGAGAGCAATTGAGAGCATTTGAATCATCTTTGTATCAATTTGAGAGTTTGAGAGCTAGATTAAGCATTGTACTATCATATTTCTCATTCTAGGATTGTCACTAGTGGAGAATAGGCTGAGAGCTTCACTTACCAAACTTAGATAGAGAACCATGGGATGTCATGGATGTTAATTTCAATTCTTAGCTTAAATTTGCATTGTATTTTTCTAGAATTTTAGTTGATTATCCTAATTTCATGAAGGTGTTAAACTTACACACACAATCCTCAGGGGTGATCGTCATCTCACCCATCGGTAAATGTAAGGTATTACAGTCATAGTGACACTGCTCTACCATAGATGTAAGATGACCTTGATTCATGTGGCATCAAGGCATTTCCAAAAGGAAAAAATAATCTACAATGACCAATCAATTGTCGCTCCTGAGCACTCAATTGATCGACCATATCTAATGGCCAAGGATACAAACCCCAGACATATAAATTTCAGAGGTGAACATATTGAATCAAGTGATATCACATTAGTAATTAATCATCTAAAGTGAATTATGACAAGTCAATCAAATTGGATCCTATCAACATCATCATCATTTTCCTAATTCTAATCAGAGAAGACGAAAAACATCAAATCAAACCAATCATACCAATCAACCACGATTGACAGTCAATATTCATCAAACATGATCACTGACATCAAACCACTTGTCTCATCCTAGGATCAACAATTTTCATTTATTGATCGATCACAAAAATCAATCAAATTGGACAAGTTTATCAATCAGGTAATTTTTTAGAAAGTTAGCTACACGTCCTTTATTGGGTTGTACGCGTTATAACTTGTGTACAAGTTGTTATTTTTATCATAGGTGCTGAAACATGTATCAAATGCATTGAAGCAATGTATAAGCATCATTTCCTATTGAAAGTGCTATTTCAAATCAGTGTACACACTATCAAAATATTAATTTGCGGTGACCTGACCCTAAACAATATTTCATATATCATGCATGTCAAAACCTACCTAGGCATCATCTTATACACTTCATTTCATCACTTATACATGTTATTTCATGACGAGGATGTGCTAATTTTTTTGTACGCACAATTAAATCTATCCTACGCTCTATTTCAATCATTGAATTTGCAAAAACAAAATCTAACAACGCCTAAAAATACAAAATTTTGTAATAAAATGAAAAAATTGACAAACGAAGTAGATTGGGGTACTCATCGGAGGTCCATAATCACGTAAGCATTGATATCTCTGACCTCGCTCGAATCGATGCTCTCGAATGGGGACCACCTTTGCTGATTTCATAGAAAAGGTATAGTGAAAAGTCAAAGGGTAAAAGTGAAAATAAATAGTAAAAATAACTTTTTTACCCCTATATATAGTCTTTTGACCTAAAAAGGGTTGTTTAATAGAAAATTTGACCTAGGGTAAAAATTCATCACTAAAATGTTTTGAATCAGGGGCATTCTCATTAGTTAATCGTCACATCATTATTGAAAATGAAATTGAAGTGAATGAAAAATTGTTAAAATACATTCATAAATGAATATTTTTCATCAAATCGCATTTTATTTCATTTCTGAGGGGGCATGCAATCATATTGTCATCAATTCAAATCAAAGACTTATTTCAAATAAGAAATATAACGTAATTTTTTTTGAATTCATCAGTGGGGCATCGAAATCGATGAATCTTTTCAAATCAAGCATCATATCTAGAATTTGTCATCATAACGAGGATCAACATCATCATAATGAGGATTGACATCATCAATCAATTAGGGTTTCATCAAGGAATCTACATCATCAAGATCGAATCAAGCATCAGTTAAACGAACATCAGACATTCTTTGAACCAACACGATTCACACATTGATTCAAAGAGGGGCATTTGTAGACACCTAAAAATAGTCAGGTTAATCCAAGTGAGCAATCAAAGATAAAATTAGAAATAAATTAAAATCAAAGCCAAAGAGGACTAATTAAATTAAAAAAATATCATTTAATTGTGCAATTGATTTTAATCAAATTAATTGTATAGTTGAATTAAATCAAATCTAACCCATTCAAGGGGTACAAGTGTGGATAAAGAAATTAAATAAATCAATTAATTAATTTCTAAAAAATTTCACCTACCACATGGGGAGGAATTAAATCAACCAATAAGAATTGAGAATTGAGATCATATGGATCAAAGCCAAATTGATTCTCAATCACTCATCTTGAGAATGAATCTTGACTAGTCATTTTGTCTCTTTGTCCCAAGCTTTGAGAATAAAATATTTAAATTATTTCACCATTTGAAACCATTAACTTGACCCAAAATTTATCATGGTTAAACTTACTCCACCCCCTAATCTTGGTAAAATCTATAAATAGAGACCAAAAATCAGGAGAAAAGGATGGACTCTCATTTAGTAATTGCATCCTTATTATAGTTAATTTGATTTTGAAGGGATAGTTTTAAGAATTTTATCATAATTGAGAAAAGATAGGTATTTAGTTCATCATTTAACATAAAATTATCATTTTAGAGTTGTCTCTAATGGATGCTAGCTGAGAGCATTTCATTAGCTTCTTTAATTAGAGATCCATGAGATGTTTATTGCTTTGTAATTTCAATTCAATAGGTTTAAAGGTCAAATTAAGTTAATTTGAATTGAATCTTAGCAAACTAATTTCATGAAGGTATTATACATATACATATACAGTTCCCTAAATACTAATAAAAAAGCTAAACTCTAATTCTAACAATGATCCTAATCCTAAATAAGACCATAACCCAAACATTAAAATATAACCCTAACAACAAACACAAAACCCTAACCCTTTAACTGTAAACATTATTCCTAAACTATAAACACTAGTCATAAACCCTAAAACCTAATCTAAATCCAAACCCTAACCTAACCATAATACAAACCATTATGTGAACTTTTACCCTAACCCTAATTATAACTTAACAATCTTGTAAATTGTAACACTAACCATAATCGTAACCCTAAAATTAAATACTAATCCTAATCCTAACCATAATCCTAATCCTAAATGAGAACATAAGCCAAACATTAAACCCTAATGATAATTCTAATCATAAATCATAAACTCTAATTCTAACTCTAACCTTAAACCTTAATCCAAATAATAAATCTTAACCCTAAACATAAGACCTAATCCTAAACAAGATCATAATCAAAATTCAAAATATAACCCTAACCATAATGATGGCATGAACCTAAACCTATACACTAGGCCTAACCCTAAACACTAATCCTAATCCAAACCTTGAACCATGTTCCAACTGATAACACCTATCCCTAAATATAATCCTAATCTTAAATAATATCAAAACCCTAACCCTAAACAAAACCCTAACGATAACTATGGCATAGACCTAAACTATTAACCTAATCCTAACCCTAATCAAAACACTAACTCAACTGATGATTCTAACCATGATGTAAATCCTAACTCTAGTGTAATACTAATCCTAAACTATAAACCCTAATCCTAATAATAACCTTAAATCCCAAGCCTAATCAAAACCCTAACCTAAACCATAATACTAACCATGATGTAAACCCTTACCCTAACCATAGTCCTAACCATAATCTAAAACCTAACCCTAATCTTAATTATAACCCTAGACCCTAACTATAGTCAAAACTTTAAAATTACCATAATACTATATATGATGTAAACTATTACCTTGATCATAATCCCAACTCTAAACCCTAAACTATAATCCTAACCCTAAATGCTAATTCTAACCCTAACTATAACTCCTAATCCAAATAGTAAACCTTAACCCCAAGTATGATCCTAATCATAAACAAGACCATAACCCAAGCATCAAACCCTAACCCTGTCGATAATTATAATGCTAAACTATAAACTCTAATTCTAAACCCCAAACCTTAATCATAACTATAATCCTAAATACAAACCCTAATAAAACTCCAACCCTAACAACAAATATAATCCTAGAATCGTAAACCCTAAACCCTAATCCTAATCCCAATCTTGAACCCTAATCCAAATAATAAAACTTAACCCTAAACATAATCATAAAATCCTAAACAAGATCATGACCCAAACCTAAAATACAATCCTAAATGATATAATTATATATTAATTTATTTAATGTTTTACATGTTGCATTGTGATTGCTACACACACACACACAAAATATGCAAGGATATCCTTCTCGAGGTGCCTATTTAGTCATATTCACCCTAAGTTGTACTAGGCAACTAGAGAATGATATCTCTAGTATTTTATATATTCTAATATATATATATATATATATATATATATATATATATATATATATATATATATATATATATTTGTGTGTGTGTTTGTGTGTGGTGTTATTATTGTCTTATCATTATTAAAATAAGTTAATTAGAACTACACATTTAATCTTTTTGTATTTTTGCATTTCTAATTGTATACATTTTTAAAATTTTATTAAAAAAATCAAGTTGCTTAATTACTATTATTTAATAGTCAAATGAATGTAGATAAAGAGTACTATTATAAATAGAATACTAATAAAATAATTTTTGTGTTTTAAAATAAATTTGAAAAATATAAACATTAGCAAGAATTAGTGAATCTTGATCCATAACAATAATAAACAGTAGAGAAATGATGCAATTGCGAGCACAAGTGTACGAACATCGAAGCTGTAGGAGTTCTAGCACCAAGGATATGGCAGGGAGCGTCATCTCAGTCAGAGTAGGCAAGGTCAATGTCCGCAGCAAGATCCTTCTTTTGTCAAAGACTTTTCAAAGCTCTTTCAAGGTCCCCCTATTGTTCAACTAGCTAGGCCTTGTAGATCCAACCAACTTCATCAGGGTTTTTAGGCATGCCCTTTTTAGAAGACATAATCTGGCCACTAGGCACTCGTCACGTCTTTCCAAGCTGACATGTATGAGACAACTAATATTTTTAGAGGTAAAGCCATTATCCAACTAGCAAAACTGTTCTTTATTAATCCTAGGTTCCATTTTAAATCTAGTCCCCTTTCTTCATCCTTTCATGAGCCAATTCCTCCCCCTCTATAGTTAGGGGCTCCTTCAAACCCATCTTCTCTCCCAGTTTTTTCTCAGCCTAGGTTCCCTTGTGTCTCTTCATTTGAAAAGGGGGAGTCACCTTGACAAGCTGCCATGAAACCCTTGGTGTCAAAACCAATAGCTAAAATCCCCTCTCGGCCTCCTCATTTCAAAACATAGTTTGGGCGGGAAAATTTTTCAAATCAATCTCATCCCCCTTGGAGCAAGAAACCCCCATTTCAAGGGCATAATAGGAAGGGCCCTGCACGGATCCCCCAACCTCAGCCAATTTTTGACAAAAAGGCACTCTGCCTGGCTCTCCTACTATCATCCGTCATTCTCTAGGCCCTAGGGTAGAGCAGTGTGAAACCAGTAATTTCAAGAAGATTCCAAGTGGGGATAGAGATGAGTCTTTACAAAAAGCTTTTATAGAGAACCCTTCAATCCAAAAAAGTCTATACAAGTCTGGCAAGTAAAACATCCTCAGATTCCTTCAGATCAGATGATTCCCCCTTGCGAAAGTCATCCTCTCAACACGACCAATATTATCCTACCAAAACATATGTTACAGGACCAAATTGATCACCTCTGGGACAAAGCTATCATCGGTAAGCTCTCAAATAATGCTCTCTCATTTGCTAAAATTAAGACAAGGGCCTTTCAGAATTGGCTGGGATTATCAGATGTTTTTTGTTTGGATGTTGAGTTGGGATTTTTTCTGGCTATGTTTGATTCAACTGACAAAAGGGATGTTATCCATAATTATAAAAGTTGGTTTTGTAAAGGGTTGGGTCTCTTTACATCAATTTGGACTCCAAATTTAAAACTAGAAAGCAAATCCTCCTTATTTTTTCCCATTTGGATCTCCTTTCCACGACTGCCTTTGGAATACAAAGATCTTGAAATAGTATAAATCATAGCCAACATGATTGGAATTTTCATTAAACATGACCTCATCCCCTTTGAGCTTCAACATCGAGATGTCAGAGTGTGTATTCTTCTTGACTCGGCAAAGGGGCTGCCAAGCCATATTACTTTAAAGTTGAAATGGGGTTGTTGGGTTCAAAACATTGTTCATCAGAATGTGGATACTATTCATAAATTCCAACATCAACTAGGACATTTCACATCTTAGTGCAGTAATTTGGCTCAATTAGTGATGGTGGTGTGTGATGATCACTATAAAAACTAACTCAAATGCTCATATCAATGACCTCAGCCTAGGGGGAACAAGTCCCCTTAGTAGAGACCCCAGAGACCACCTAGAAAATGCCCCTATGAGATTTCCCTTGATCCTACAAGGTGTCCATCTTCTTCTATTTTGCATTGAGATATGTGCTTATGATTTAGAATAATTTCAGTAAGGTTCAAATAATAGGTTGGGAACCAACAAATTAGCCCAACTAGGATGTTGATAGCTTAGTTAACCATCTCATGTTTCAAGACTCTCCCATTAAGATTCCAATTTTGCAAGATGTGCTTAATAAAGATGCAATAGTTAATCTTTGAGCCAGGAAAAATTCATATTAGTTATTAACAGAATTGGCTACCAAAATTATCTATGAAATTATAGAGGAGGAGGGTGTAATTTTTCATGAAGACTTCATACATCATGTTGATCTGGACCTTGTCCAACATACCAATTTGGCCTCATCCACAAAAAATACTACTTCTTCCTCATTAACACTGGTAGAGGTAAGGGCCTCTCACCTAGACCTTATGTTGCATTAGGAGTTTTGCAACATTGACCCACATATCATGCAGTGGGAAAGTGGAGATTAAAAAGATGGTCTTCTCATGGAAGATCAATTCCAATCAGAGGTTCTTGAACATAATCAGCTTATTCATCATTCTATCACCACAGTTCCAAAAGAGCCCAATGCTAAAGTTAAATGAGTTGAGCATTCAAACCAACAAATGCTCACCATAGATAGAAACTATTTGGTAGGTGGATTTGATCATCAATTAACTTTATCGATTGAATAAACTCCCAATCAGAAGAATCAGGTTACTCCGATCCCTAAGAAGAGGGGAAGAAAACCAAAGAATGTTCAGACAAAGGCATAAATTGATGTTGGTATTCATTCAACCCTGGATGGCACATTTACACCATCAAAATGAGAGACAAGGAGAACTAAGTGTTCTCTTTGTCCAAAATGAAGATCACCTCATGGAATGTCAGAAGCTTGAACGCCTCTGACAAGAGATGTAGAATCAAGCAGGAGATGGATTCTATGAGGGTGAACATCATCTTATTACAAGAAATAAAAATGTCTCAAGATACATTTGATAAGACAATAGGCAATTGGAGATCCTGGCAATCGGTTCACCAACAGGATAATGGAGCCTCACGGGGTCTGGAAATATTATGGGATTCTAAAATAGTTCAAGCCCAAACCTTAGCTCAGTCTGATAATTATCAAATTATGAATGTGACTGTCTATGATTTATCATTTATCCTGATTAATGTTTATGGCCCCATGGCAACAAATGACAAACAAACTCTTTGGCTTAATTTAACTGGTATTATACAATCTCAATCTAACCAGCATATAATTGTGGGAGGAGACTTTAATGCCATTTTAAAGGTATCAAAAAAGATTGGGGGCATCTCTCCTCCGTTGAAAACTATCATAGACTTCTTGAATTTCGTGGCAGATAATAATCTAATGGATATGAGCCTACCAAGGGTTCTTTCACATGGATGAACAAAAGGGCTGATTTTTCTCAGATTGCAGTTAGATTGGATAGGTTTTTGGTTACGTTAGACTGGAAATTAATTGGCATCACTTTCCATTTAGAAATATTGGCATGTCCGGGCTCAGACCATTTTCCTATTACCTTACAGCTTGTTTTGCCAGTAGCTAACAAAGGGTTTCAACATCAGCCTTCTTTTAAATTTGAGAGGATGTGACTTCGACATCCTCAATTTTTGCCCCTCATGAAGCAATGGTGGGTGCGTACACCAAGATGTGATGGATCTAAAATGCACCAATTTTCTTAGAAATTAAAATTCATTAAGCAGCAAATTAAAAAGTGGAATGAGGTGACATTCAAAAACATTTTCAAAGAAAAAGATCTGGTTAAACAATAGTTATCTGACATTCTTGACAAGTCTATCAATCAGGGTTTGGATAGTGCAAAATTCTCTAGGAAAAAACACCTTCAGACAGAATGGGAAGAATTATGTTCTCATGAAGAGATATACTGGCGGTAAACATCTCGAGAACTCTGGCTGCGAGAGGGAGATAAAAATACACAATACTTTCATGCATCTACAAAACAAAAAAGAGTTGCCAATCGTATTTTTTCTATCCATAATGCATAATCTAGAAAATTAATTACGGATGCCCAGGGCATTCAATAGGAAGGGGTTAGATCTTCAAAGAGCTTCTTGCACCAACAAACCTGCCTGTGCCTTCAGCAACCCAACTTCAAGATATTCTTCAAGCTATCCCCACCATTATCTCAGAATCTAATAATGTGAATTTGTTGGCCTCCTTCACAATCTTTAAAGTTAGAAAAGTGCTCTTCTCCATGCCACCTAATAAATCACCTAGCCCAGATGGATTTACAACAGTATTTTACCAAGCTTGTTGGGATTTTATTGGTTTGGACCTCCTTGGTGTTCTTGAAGAATCTAGGAAAAGTAAATCAATGCTAAAATATTTCAACACAACAAACATTTCCATTATCCCAAAGATTAAGTCTCCCATTACATTTTCATATTTCAGACGGATTTCTCTATGTAACATAATTTACAAGATCATCACTAAGGCAATCTACATGCGATTGCAACATCTGATCCCATATCTTGTGTCACAAGAGAAAGGAGGCTTTGTCCCAGGCAGAGAAACTATGGAAGGGGCATTAGTTATACATGAGGCTCTTCACTCAATTAATTCAAATAAGTCCTCAAATTTCATCATAAAGCTAGACATGATGAAAGCATATGATAGAGTTTTTTGGGATTTTCTCTTTAAAGTTTTACACAAATTTGGTTTTGTAACAGGTTGGTGCAAATGGATTTGAGCTTGCATTTTGGGTGTAGGGTTTTCAGTAATTATTAATGGAGCTCCAGCTAGTTTCTTTACATCTACTCAAGGGATTAGACAAGGTGACCCTCTATCCTCGGTTCTCTTTATTTTAATGGTTGAAGCATTCAACGGACTTATCCAGCATACTCATGAGCTTGGTCTTTGGGAAGGCATAATGATAGGTGACACAAATATCTAGATCACCTATTCTTTATTTGTAGATGACACTCTACTATTTGGTGCTACCAATGTTAAGGAGGCTAAACAAATTAAGCAAACTCTAGACTTGTACTCAGCAGCATCAGGTCAAAAGATCAATCCCCATAAGTCAAAAGTTGACCTATTCAACTCTAACTAGATTATCTCCAATAGAATTATTTCAATTTTGGGTTTTTCTGAAGTTTTTATTCCTTCAGTATATCTTGGCATTCCTTTTTTCACATGAGAAAATAAAATTAGTTATTGGATGCCTATCATTGAGAGTATTAAGGCTAGAATAGTGGCTTGGAAAGCCAGATGGCTCTCACTCGCAGGTAAAATTCTTCTTGTCAAAATAGTGCTTGCATCCATCCCCAATTATTATCTCTCAGTCCTGAAAGCCCCTGCTTCAGTTATCCATACTATTCAAAAGATTTTGAAAGATTTTCTATGGGCAGGAAACCTAACTAAGGAAAATAAAATTCCATTGGTCTCACTTCAAGATATGTCACAAGTCAAAGCAATTGGGGGTGTTGGCATACATGACATGGAAAAAAGAAACAAAGCTTTTGAAGGGAAACTAGTTTGGCAGATGTATTCTAAGCCAAACACCAAATGGTATCAAATCATGCAACATAAATATCTTGATAATCCTTGTCCAACTAGAGTCTTCTCCATACAAAATCCCTCCAAAGGATCAGCTATTTGGAATTTCATGATGGCATCTAGAGACATTGTGACCCAATACATTACTTGGGAGGTGAATAGTGGTGATAGGATCATCTTTTGGTGTGACTCCTAGAGTGGATTACCTCCCCTCATTCTCTCAGCTTCTTTGGATGAAATAGTAGTTTCTTCTAAAGCAATTTGGGGTAAAACGCTTGTGGATTATGTTTATGCAATTTGTTTGTTTTCTAGAAAGATAATCTGGAAGGATCCAAGTGAGTTACCAATTTCAGCTCATGATAGAGCTAGATTTATGGAAATTTTGTCAGACAGAGTGGTTTTTCTATCAGGAAAGGAAGACAAACTATTATGGGCTCTAGGAAAAATAGGTTCTTACAATATTCAAGATGGGTACAGGATTATTTAGCAGTAGGATTCAAATAAAACTTATTGTCATGCTTTTTCATTCTACTGGAACTATTCCACTCTCCCCAAAGTAGGATGCTTTTCTTGGTTAGCACTGAAAAAGAGAGTCCTCACCAATAACCGCCTTGCCAAACTTAACATTTCCCAACCTTTCAACTATTGTTTGTGTGATCTTGAATTGGAAGATGCAGATCATCTCTTTCTGAATTGATCTTTTGCACAACAATGTTGGCTATTTGTACTTTGCAAACTCCAGTTTCCTACTCCTCTTTTGAACAAACTCTGGGACCTTTTTCGAGCCTAGCCAAATTTACATTCCTCCTCACTTTTTTCTTGCCTGTGGAAATGCATCCCCACAATTGTAGTTTGGAAACTTTGGTGGGAACGAAATAAGAGGATCTTCTGCAAGACCTCTTCATCAATTAACTTTGTCCTAGTTGGTATTGAAAAATCCATTTCAGAAGTTGTGAATGCTAGCCATCACATAGTCAAATTCAATCCAGTTCTATCCATATGGGACAACTCTGTCATCCGGGAATGGAAAGGCATCCATGTTCCTATTGGATGGCTTCAACATAACCAGCCAAGTTCTTCAGCCAATGGAGATTCAATTCACTGGCTCCCTCCTACATGTGGTTCAATTAAAATAAATTTTGATGGTTCCTCTCGAGGCAACCTGAGAAAATTAGGGATAGGAATTTGTATCAGAGATCATCATGGAGAGGTTCTTGCCATCAAAGCATCCCCTATTCTGTCAGGGACAAACAACATGGTTGAGGCTTATGCCCTATTTGAAGGATTAGTTTTGGCAAAATAAGGGGGCTATCAATCAATCCAAATTGAAGGCAATTCCATGGTTATCATAAATTCATGCATAAAATGGGAGTCCCATATTTGGAAACTATCATATATCCTCCAAAAAATTTGGTTGCTTTTTGACTCATTTAAAATAATTCATATATCCCATTCCCTAAGGGAAGGGAATATGCTGGTAGATTTTCTAGCTGACTTAGGGTATGACGGGGTGAATCTTGAGGATATAAATCTGGGGGAATTTATAAAGTCTAATAGGAAAATACAAAGATTGATAGTGAAGGATAAAAAGAACATTACTTTATCTACAAACACTTCAACCTAGCGCATGATGGTACATTCAATCATATCAGTGACACCCTCTCTTCTCCAGTTGTTCTAATCATGGCAATAGTGTCATCCTCTCTTTAGGTCTGAATACTTTACATGAATTCCTTCATGTTTCATACAAAGTTAACTATTTTAGAGTTTAAATAAATACCTTCCAATATCTGCATTTGGATTTCACATGCCTTCCCACATTCAACATGTTTTCGGCTTGCCACGTCTAGAGTGAAGTACCCACTGCCATTGCATATTTACTATCTGATGGCTTTGGGTTTAATTTAAATGTGTGAATTGGTGCGTGGTTGGGGCTCGAGCATCTATCTAATTTATGGTGCAAATTTTACCAATCCTCAGCAGTGCTCGGAATTTTTTTTTCCTTTCTCTGGCCTAGACTCAAGATTTGTCTCTATGCGGTGTTCAAGTATGGAGTTTCTGAGATGTGTGTCCTACGGTCTTCTTCATGATGAGATGTTGCCTCAAAACTTCAGGGTCTTTATCTCTCCATTAGTTTTAGAGCTCCCTCTTTCAGATCGAATTGATGGTCCATAGTTTGATCTTATTTTTGTGTGCCAGTCTATGCCGTTATATAGGACAATTCGCAGGATCATAGGTGAGCACGTGATTTCACCTAGAACTAAACTAGTCTTATTTCCATCGCAACTGGTGTCTATCTTCTTATCCAATTTGTTAGACTTACTGCAATTAGTAGAACTAGTGTATATTATTGTAAACAAAGTTTTTCACCCATAATTTATATCGGATAACAAGCTCTTGGTTGCCCTACACAACTATGATCTTTGGTCGAGCAAAGCCTTGGTGGGTGGCTTATTTTCTCTCCACGAGCTGATGACTAGTCACGAACATTTGATGGCCTACAATAGCTTCAAATGGGCTATGGAAAGGCAGATATTTTGAATTATCTCTACTAATTTGCAAATTGTGGGTTCGGTCCTTGGCAAGGAGTTAGTCGACAATATCAGGTGTTATGCCAATGCAGTGTTGGATCTTCTAAGCATGCCCAATCCATTGCCTTCACCACTTCTCCCTCTGATGCCAAACTCAAGTAGTGTAATGCCCTCTATCACATCCAAGATGGTTCCTGATCTCAATTTGCCTCTTTCACCAGTTCTTCCCTCCTTTGATCCTCCATCTGCTATGATAGTGGTTCATTCTTCTGAGGAGCTCGATGGCTGGGTGATGGAGATCCCCTTGGATCCACCTATTGGATGGGATACGGCGTGAGATTTTGTGCAACATGTCTCTAGGCTAGTGGATATGGAGGAGTGACAATTTTTCCTCACATTAGGTTTTTTGAAATTTTGGCATTGCTCTTACCTATGTTGTATGATCCATGTAAGAGGGCTTTTTGGTGATAATGTACTATACCATAGTTTCAATTCTTGCTAAATTACATTTAGGGAATTCATTGTAATCCTTATGTAAATCATATGTAAATCTCAATAAAATACATGTACATGACAAGGATTCTGGGTTTTCTTCCTAATTCTTTCCTGGATGAGTCTTTGATTCGGTTTTTATTATAAATATATATACGGTGGCTTGTCCACTTGGATTTTTAAAAAAAAGAATTAGTGAATCTCTTTTATTTTAGATTTTGATTGATGGTTTGTTATTTAATAAATTTGGGTGACTTTATGTTAGAACAAAAATTAACAAGAGCTCTATAGAGCTGGAGTCCCACCTAAATGCAAAAAAATACAAGCAAGATTGAGAAGAAATTAGATGTAACCTAAAATTATGATGCATACTAAAGATAATTTTTAGTTTATATTTTTATCCAAGTATACTTGAATGATTTTTGGTTGATGTTTGAAGGGGAAGATCTCTAGTAGACTAACATTAGATCAAGGTTGAAATATAAATTATCTTTCATCTATATCTGAGTGGGTTAATGGGAATGTCAGGACTTGTGATGTTACATAGTTGACCATTCACTTTCAATTTGATAAAACTATGTCAAAGGTTTATGTAAATTTTGGACCCCAATTATCTCTCTTTTTATCTAAAAGAATATCTTGAACACCATTTAGGAAAGGCGTGTAGATTGTGGTTTGAGATCATACTCTTACATCAAAAAATTGACCTTACAAAGTCTTTGAAGGCATATAACTTATAAAGGCTTCAATGGTAAATATCATTAACACTAAAAGAAACTTCAAAGCACACTCATATAAAAAATAAGCCACTAATTTCTAGCTATACAATATTTGTTCAATCTCAAGATCTAAATTTACCTTGAACTTATTACAAATTACCAAAATATGCAATAAATTGTACAAGAATCAACAATTCATATGCACAAAGTTTGGAGTACTGCCAAGCACATCACACCTACCGATATTAGTTTTCCTTATGTGAAATAAATAATGATTAAATTTTAGGAAAATAGACACATCTACTATATAATAATAACACATGTCAAGCTATCAATGAATGAGCAAAATATCCAAACAAAATTAACTCCATGACAATCCTTTCAATCAATGCTTTAGAGAAAGTGACGAACTCAAATTCACATATCATAATGGCTTCACTTTCTCAATAAAGAAAATGCTACACCAAAGGCAAAATTAGTGGGAGTTAGTTGACTAATAACGTAGGTCATTCTAGATTTTTGTCATGCAAAACACTCCACATTGCCCATCAAGGCCACTTGTTTGTCAATATGTGTGTATTTCAGCATACAAAATGGCTTCTTATGCACAAAGTTGCAGGTTTTTAGGTCTCATTTGTCTTTAGTTTCTGGTGTCTATTTGTGTGAATGAGGGAGCAACAAAGTTGAAGCATATGTAAGATGAAGGATGCCATCCTTGGAAAGTGCAGGCTAGATAAGTAGATTTGCTAGAATTTCCTCTCAATTTGGAGTACTTAGAGGGAGATTTTTTCTTTTTGGAGCCCTTATATATGACCTAGATCATGTTGCTCCTAAGCTAGTGAGTGGTGGGCCTCTTACCACCGGGGCTATCAAGGCTCATCTTGACCCCCTTATGCAAGACATAATTGAGCAATTTTCTTTCTAGGAAGTTTGTCATCTCAGGTAATGTCATGTAGTTAGTGAATATGATGGATTCTAACAAATTTAGCACCTTTCCTTAACTATTTGAGGGTCAAATTTGGAAATCTATTCTTTAGTGTGGAGGTGGATGGAATTAGTGCTAGAATTTCACCTTCATCAATGGAAAAAGAACTAGATATTTAATTTCATTGCGAAGGAGAATTTTTATGGAGTACATTTTATTTTACTAAATTTAAGAAATTGAAAATTTATTTTTCCCTATGGGCCAATCACAAATTCACATTTCAAATTTAATTTTTTTTTAACCATCCACCAAACAATAGAAATTGAGTCTGGGCCTTAATTTAGCCATTGGAAAGTTCAAACACTCATAAGATTTTGTATTAAAAAATTTAAGCTGCCATGGCTTTCTCGATTGTTGTTGAGTAGGACAAATTTTTTTTTAAAAAATTTGGCTGACATTTTTGTGCGAGTGCTCTTATATTAACTTGTGATTTTGTATTTTTAACCATGAAAAATAAGGGTTTGCACATGTATTTCTAACCATCACTGTTGATCTGTGGATAAAAGACCAAAATAAGTTTAAATAAAAAGCAAAAAAAAAGATTAAATAAAATTTAACAAAATACATGAAAATACTAACAATTCTAACACTATTGATGCAAACTTACCAATCTAGATATTGCAAGGAGTAGACAGAGTTATTTTATTTATGCACATCACTTGTGCTAAATGTCTTCTATGAAGTTCAATTATACCACTCTACCAGATGCATCACCATCACCATAAAATGTAGCTTAAGTGTTGGCCCAACATAAAAACAAGTGTTATGTAGTGGCTAGTACTTTCCTTTTAGTTAAGTAATCAAGTGTCGTTATAATGTGAAATATATAATTAGAAATTTAATAAATTTATTATATTTTATAGAATATAATTCTATTTAATAATCATAATAATCAAGAATTTTCATTTTGAAATTAAGCCACTAAAAATAATATCAAGAAATAATAATTAATTATTCTGATAATTTTACTTGTCATTTTAGTTTACCTCAAATAAAATGAAACACTAGGAAAAATATGCAAACTATTAGATATATATATATATATATATAAAAACAAGGTGGCAAAAGCCACTTAATATATTTATATTATAATAATATTTTTCTTTACACTAGTTTGAAAGGAGCTCCTAGAGAAAAGAACCAGGAACAAAAAATATGTTCATAGCCCCATAATATTAGAGGAAGAAGAGAAGAATCCCCCCATAACTAGATACAATAAGAGCTCCAAATGATAAGGGAGCACAATGCTTAACCAAGCTATGATAAAACAGAGTTGAACCTAACTGTACCTACAACCTATCCCCACCTGAGAAGAACAAATTTATCCATGATTACAAAAGCAACCTATGGCTAGATAGAAGAAAATATACAAGGAAGATTGTATTACAAAAAGTGATCCCAAGAGAAAGAAATGTCATTGAACAAGAAAGAGCAAAACCGATAGTGATCAACATCAAAGAATTAATTTTGCATAAAATCCTGAGAAGGACTAGCCAAATCCAAGTGGAGGTCCAAATCTACCACTGTCGAAGGGGCTTCAATGCCACAAGAAGAGTCATGATGCAACAAAGGATCAAGGATGACATGAGGAGCTGAGTGCTTAAAATCATAATCAAGCAGATCAAGAAGAGCAAAGACTATAGACTAGATTTTGTTAACAGAAATTGAATTCAAATGGTGCCCATGGAGTTGCAAGGTAGATCTCACAAGGCAAAAATTATGGTGTTCCAAAGATTTTTTTATGCTCACATAAATAGATAATGTTTCATGGTTATTGAGCAAGGCATGCTGATGAAACAAATTACCAACCAAAGCAGCCCCATTCCATAAGTCGTACCTCTGCAAGGCCTTAAGCAATTTTTGGGAACTCAAGAATTCCCCTTTGATAAACTTGTTAGTAATAATTTCAAGATGAAACGGAGATTACAGAAGATCAAAAGAGTTAGATAGAAAAATAGATATAATTTGAGAAGGAAATATCATACACTTTTCCTGTAGAAATAAAACATCTTCCCTTATAATCCTCCTGATAGCCCTCCTGATATGGATACGGTCGCAGGAAAACATAATTGCCAAACAATCATCTTTAATATGTCCAAGGAACAGATGTTCCCAATCTTCTACTTCTAGTATAATCTTGTAATTATGAGGATAAAGTTACATATGGAAGGACTTGAAACTGAATAACCCTCCATCAAAGCTCCCAAATATAGTAGCTAAGAAGAATGGTGATCTAGTCAAACCATTTAAACAACAGAATCATGAAAACCCAGACAATAAAATCAATAAAAGGAAGTGCATAAAAGAAACCACTCACAACAAATGAAGATAGGGAAGGATGTGACACAAATGAGATAATAAATGCACTTAAACTCACAACCTCTGAAGAACTCAAGAGAAGAAAGATCATGCATGCTGAAGTACTAGAACGTGATGCCATAGGACACACTAGATCTCCACATAATCCCAAAATGCAGCCAAAGAGAGAGAACACTAATGACAAAAATAATGCAAAGGAGAGTCAAGTACATAATTCAAGTAACCTAAACCCAAAAGGATAGCACATGGAGAACAAAAAGTAGTACAAAATAAATAACATGATAGATGCAAGGAGGAACATCAGCCAAATATAAATATTTAATCAACAACACCAAATCGTCAAACCCAAAAACCAAGGCTAAAACCAATAAAGTAGTAATTAATCTGAGGAAAGCTAAGAGAAAAAGCTCCTACACACATATGACTATCCAGATTATTGCATAATCAGGCACACCAAGTGAGTACATAATGAAGCAAAGTACTTAACTTATGAAATCATTAGAATATCCACACATAAACATATTCCAATTACTGCATAATCAAGTACCCCGAAAAAAGATGAAAATAAAGATCACTCATTGTGTGTGATTATGAATTTGAATAAATACTCATATGTGTATAGTAGAAAGAAAAGATACCAAATATTACAAGACACTTTCAGCCTGAATAATACTTAAGAGAGAGGGGAATCTATCTAAAGAACAATCAGAGGTCAAGGAATCAAATTCTAGTTTGGAAGAGCCCATGTTAGCCAAACAATCTGCCAAGGCATTACCTTCTCTATAAATATGAGAAATACTTACTTTATCAAATGAATCAATAAGAAACCAAGCATGCTCCAATATAGAACTAAACCTCCAATTCATAGTCGACCTAGATTTACAAGCATTAATGATAAGAGAAGAATCATCTTCAGTATGGACATGAGACAAATTTAATTTTTTTACTAAAATCAACCCCTCTAGCAAGGAACGAGCTTCAACTATATTTTTAGATCCCGGGGGGGTAGCTAAGGCTTTAAGACCAAGAACTTGACCAAAATGATTCTGCACATAGACCCCAATCCCTGATTCACCAAGATTACCTTTAGAAGAACCATCAAAGTTAAGCTTAAAAAACCCAAATCAGGCGGGTGCCATTTTATATTCTTCCTATCAATAACTTAGGTTTCCTAATTATAGGGAAAATTGGAGAAGAAGGAAATGTTAGAATAACTAAGAGGGAGGTGAATCAGTTATCCAATGTCCCAATACAAAATGTATAATCCAAAAACAAACACTTAAAACTTCTGATACTCGATAATTGAAAATACTGTATTGTTTATGCTTTTACCAATTACTAGTCTAAAACATATAGTAGTTACCGATCAAATCAATTATGCAACATACAAATATGACATCAAACAAACATCAAAATCAACACATAACACAAGATATTTAACGTAGAAACTCTGTGAAGGGAAAAACCACCTGGGACTGGCAACCCAAAAATATTCACTCTTCTGAAGTGAGGTCGGTGAAGACCCAACCCTGTTAAAGGTTACAAACACATTGTTAGGTGTGACCTTGTTAGAGGATTTAAGACCAAACGTTATCATCCAACCAGCAGTCACTCTGGGGTTGATAGGATAACAATGTTCATTCTATGAATGATACATAAAAGACTTTCTTAGTCCACTCAGTTAAGAGATTTGACTGTGTACAATGGTTAAATATGTAACAGTAGGTGATCTATCTTAATACAACTTCAATTGCAGATATACAGATCAATGTTAAGCTCATTCAATCCTCTGATCATTAAATCAATTCTATTCCAATCAGTGTTCAGTGACTTACTGTCGCTCAGTAATAGCTTCCTATCGCTCAGTAAAAACTCTGCAGTTCAATTCTCACTAACCAGATTGATTAGGTATGCATGAAAAATTATTCATGTGATAATTTTGCAGTTTCCTCCTTTCGGCATTTCCATTAACTATGAAATCTCTAGTCTCTTATATAGACAAGTAAACCATTTTCTTCTGCTCCATCAAATTTTTCCGCTTAATCATCTTTGTTGATTTTGCCACTTAAACATACCTCGGCACTTGCATCAATAACACATTTGATTCTCATCTTTTAGATATTTCCTAAATTTTGTTAGTCGTCGATCTTGTGTAACAAATATTATCTGTTACCTTGAAATCATACACTTTCCAGCTCATCAATTCTTATCATCTAAGCTAGTCATTTAGCTCATTATGTTCTTCTTGGTTAACAAAGAAATGCGTTGGTGAACACAAGCTTAGCTTACACTGTGCTTGGTATACACTACACTCCATCGGTGTATACTGAAATGCTTCATTAACTGACAACACTGCTTTGTGTCTTTAGACTCTTTTCCTCATCATATATGAATGCAACATAATCAAGTCAATATCATAAGGTCATAGACTCATCAACAAGTTACTCAATGTATTCCTTGTCCTCATCTATCATATCCATCTTCCTCATGTAGATATTTATGTTCTTCATCTCTTTCACTCCTTTTATACAGATGTTTCGGTATAGTAACTTACAAGATAAGTGTTGTCAAACTAGTTGACATCAATGACAACATAATATTGATTTAATCATATTACATATCTAATCAATTAGCTCAGTGATCTTAAATCATAGATTCTTCAATCAAGTTCTAAATCAGTTGTAGTTCATCAATCTCTCCCTTTGGCATTGATGGCAACTCAAGTAATATGAAATATACCATACACATACCAAACATGTATTCTAAAACTCTGTGAACAAATGTTGTACAAGCTCTCCCTAGCTTAATATGTTTAATCACTACATTACTCAATAGCATTACAAATTCAGCTTTGACATTCTGAAGATAAGATCTTTTCAGTTCTCAGAGTCCTTCTGTTCTCAATAACTGATCTTCAGTGCTCTCCTTTCTTCAATTTGTCTCTCCCTTTGATAGTTCTCATCGGTGCATATTGTTTCATATTGTTTATCTCTCCCTTTGACAACAATGCCAAAGAAACAAATAAACAAATAGCTCTTCAGTAGCCAAGTAACTCTCTGTTGTCCGATGCATACTTTGTATCTCTATATGTTGATATGCCAATCTGTTCCAGTACTCCAACTTTTCACAACCTTAGACATGATCCAAAGTGTGAACTATGTTGCATCAACATGAATGATCTTCTGATAAGATTAGGCTTATGCAACATCCAAATCACATTAGTGACTGGTAGATAGGGGACAGACCCCTAGTCTAGTCATTAAGTACTCAAATGTATCCTTCAGTAGAGCCTTTGTAAATATATCTGCAAGTTGTTCTTTTGATGTAACAAACTCTAGCTTAACTTTCTTCTCCTGTACTTGTTCTCTCAAGTAGTGATACTTAATTGATATATGCTTTGTTTTAGAGTGCATCATTGGATTCTTTGAAATATTTATTGCACTGGTGTTATCATAGTATATAATCACCAGCTCAGTGATTATCTCATTCATACCTTCCAGAATGTAATATTTGAACAGTTTGTAGCAACAACAACATACTCTGCTTTAGCTATAGACTAAGAAATGCAAGCGTGCTTCTTACTTGTCCATGTAACAAGTCTTTCACCAAAGAAAAATGCTCCTCCGGTGGTGCTTTTTTTGTCATCCACATTTCCAGCCCAATCAACATCGATATAGACTCTAAGTTCAAACTTGCCTTCCTTAGGATACCATAATCCATAATCCTCTATTTTCTTTAAGTATCTTAAGATTCTTTTAGTAGAAATCATGTGTGATTCTCTAGGATTAGCAAAAAATCTAGCAACAATTCCCATAGCATGTGCTATATCTGGTCTACTGTGAACTACATACATTAACTTACCAATCATTGATCGGTACACTGTTTGATTTACCTCTGTAGTTTCATCTTCCTTAGTCAGTTTGCATCCAGTAGCCATTAGTGTTTTCACAGGTTTAGCATCTTCCATGCCAAATGTTTTCAATACTTCCTTTATGTATTTAGATTGTGTGATGAATATCCCATCACTCTGTTGAATCACTTGTAAGCCTAGAAAGAACTTAATCTCTCCAAACATAGACATTTTAAATTCTTTTCTCATTTCATCAACAAAGGCTTTACATATGTGATCTTAACCTCCAAAAATAATATCATCCACAAATATCTCAGCAATAAGAATAGTGTCATCAGTATCTCCTTTCATATACAAATTGTTGTTCTCACTTGTTCTTACAAATCCTATACTTAACAAATAAGTATGCAGCCTCTCATACCAGGCTCTCGGTGCTTGCTTCAAACCATATAAAGCTTTATGTAATCTACATACCATATCTTTCTTTTCTGGATCAATGAACCCTTCAAGTTGTTCTATGTAGACTTCTTCTTCAAGTATTCCATTCAGAAATGCTAACTTGACATCCATTTGGTAAACTTTGAATTTCTTGTGTGTAGAATATGCAAGTAGCATTCTAACTCCTTCCAATCTAGCAACAGGTGTGAATGTTTTACCATAATCTACTCCTTCCTCTTGTGTATATCCTTTTCATACCAATCTAGCTTTATTTCTTGTTACTTCTCCATTCTCATTCTGCTTGTTCCTGAATATCCACTTAGTACCGATAACATTCTTATCTTTAGGTCAGGGTACTAAGGTCCAGGTTTTGTTCTTCTCTATCTGTTCTATTTCCTCTTTCATTGCATTAACCCATTCATCATTTTCTAATGCAACTTTTACATTTTTTGGTTCATAATCACAAACTAGACATGTACCTTGTCTTTCTTTACTACTTGTTTGCATGCCAGCTTGTTTGTCTCCAATAATTTGTGTTTCGGGATGGTTTCTTCTGAAAAAACTTGCCAGTATCATATTTCTTCTTTCTTTTTCATCCTGTGCAGGTTCATTTGCTTGCTCGGTAGGGCCATCTTGCTCGTTGGTTTCTCTTTCCTATTCTTCTGTGTTGTTTTCCTACTGACCGATTATCACAAGCTATGGCTTTGGTAGATACTTTGGGTGTTCAATGTAAGTGAATCTACCATAGCCTTTCAGTTCCTTTGTACTTTCCTCTGCATTCTTTTCATCAAACTCATCAACTCAGACATTAGTGCTTTCAATCATTTTATTAGTAGTTTTATTCAAACACTTATATGCTATGCTTTTACTGGAATATCCTAGAAATATCCCTTCATCACCTTTTGAGTCAAATTTCCCATTTCTCTCATATTTTAGAATAAAGCATTTGCTTCCAAAAATCTTGAAATAACTTACAGTAGGTTTGTGTCCAAACCACAACTCATAGGGTGTCTTGTTAGTGTCCTTATTTAATTGCACTCGATTCAAAACATAAATAGTTGTACTAATAGCTTCCCTCCAGTATGTTTGAGCAACATTCTTTTGTAGCATCAGTGTTCTTGCACAGTCAACTATTGACATGTTCCTTCTTTCAGTAATGCCATTTTGCTAAGGTTTCCTCGGTGCAGAGACATGTCTTTTAATACCATGCTCATTATAGAAATTAGTAAATTTATCAAAGATAAATTCACCTCCTCTATTAGATCTTAGGCATTTTAGTTCTTTAGAAGTCTCTTTTTCTACCTTAGCTTTATACCACTTGAACATCTTAAATGCTTTAGATTTTTCTTTTAAGAACATAACAGTCATCAATCTAGTATATTCATCAACAAAAAGAATAAAGTATCTATCACCATAATAACTCTGAGTTCTCATAGGACCACATAGGTCGGTATGAACCAACTCAAGTATCTTCTTTGTTGAATAATCCTTACTCTTGAAACTAGATTTAGTAATTTTCCCTTTCTAACATTCATGACACATAACATGATCAGGTTTTGACAAGTTAGGCAGACCTCTAACTCTTTTTCTTTTACTGATCTTAATCATGTTATCAAAATTCACAGGGCATAACCTTTTATGCCACAACCAAGCATCTTCATTTTTCATCATCAAGCAAGAAGACTCATCAGTATCAAGATAAAATAGATTACCTCTTGATTTTGCTCCAGTTCTAACTAGTCTTCCTCCATCATCAAATATTTTCACTTTCTTGCTCTCAAAAGCAACTTGGTGACCTAAATTGTTCAATTGTGCCACACTTAACAAGTTATAGTTCAGTCCATCTACACAATAAGCATTATCACATTTTATCCTATCATTTATCATCAAGGATCCTTTACCTCTTACCATATAGGGTGTATCATTACCCATCTTAACTGATCCTCCATTGTATTCTTCAAGTTGATCAAATTTATCCTCATCACCAGTCATGTGATGTGTATAGCCACTGTCTATGATCCATGTATTATTTTTGTTAACTTTAGATATTAGTGTTGTTTCTACATGTTTTTCTTCTTCCTCTGAGTCATCTTTCATAGCAACAAATACAACTTCTACATCATCATTAGAATCAGATTCAGATTCATCATCTTTGGCTATGTAACATACCTTTCTTACTTTGTCCTTACTGTCTCGATTATCTCTTTTATGTCGGTAGCCTCTATTGACTCTTCTCCCATAGCTTCCTTCAGATCGGTCTTTGGTTCTTTCATCATCTTTCTTATGTGGACATCTAGTAGCAATGTGGCCAACCTCTTTATAGTTAAATCATGCTAAAGGTAGCTTACCTTTATAGCTTCCTTTACCTTTGGGTAACCTTCTAGCCATAAGAGCTTCAAGTTCATCAAGCTCATCATCGGTATTGCTATCACTATCATCATTCTTATTATTCCTGCTAGACTTACTGATCTTCAAAGAAGACATGAAAGTAGACTCAACAGTCGGTACAACACTGTTATCAAAGTTATTCAATTCAAAGGTTGTAAGTTTACCAATCAGATTGTCAAGTGTAAGGACATTACCAAATGCAAACCTTGTTTCATGAATAGCAGATATTCTGATTGTGTAAATCGGTAATAAGGTTCAGAGGACTTCACTTAAAACTATTTCTTCACTAATGACTCCATCAGATGCTCTAATAGCATGTACTACCTCTTTTAGTCTATTTGTGTATTGCACAATATTCTCACCTTCCTTCATCTTCATATCATCAAATCTGCCCCTTAAACTTTCTGCTCTGGCTCTTTTAACATTCACATCTCCATTGTAAACTTGAGAAAGTTTATGCCACATGGCTTTTGCAGTAGTGCAACTTTTAATATCTTCAAATTTAGCATCAGTACAGACAACAGCAATCTCCATCATAGTAACATTGTGTTCATGCCTGTCTTTTAGTTGATCAAGGGTCATGGGACCAAGGGTCGTTTCTATATAGCCATTCTCCATCAATTCTAGTGCAACATTCCCAATTCCAGATATGTGCAACTTCATCCGGCTTTTCCATACTGTGAAGTTCACTTTGTTCAGCTTTGGCACTTCCCTCTTATACATTTTGAGATCTTTGTACTGAAGTCCTTAAAACTCTATTCTAAGTAACCAACACTCTGATACCGATTGTTAGAATAACTGAGAGGGGGGTGAATCAGTTATCCAGTATCCCAATACAAAATGTATAATCCAAAAACAAATACTTAAAAATTCTGATACTGGGTAATTGAAAATATTGTACTGTCTATGCTTTTACCGATTACCAGTCTAAAACATATAGTAGTTACCAATCAAATAAAATATGCAACATGAAAATATGACATCAAACAAACATCACAATCAACACATAACACAAGAGATTTAACGTGGAAACCCTATGAAGGGAAAAACCACCTAGGACCAGCAACCCAAAAATATTCACTCTTCTGAAGTGAGGTCAGTGAAGACCCAACCCTGTTAAAGGTTACAAACACACTATTAGGTGTGACCTTGTTAGAGGATTTAAGACTAACCATTATCATCCAACCAGTAGTCACTCTAGGGTTTACAGGATAACAATGTTCATTCTATGTGTTACCTTCATTTTTCTCAGCTCCCGATTTTAGTCTTGGTCAATAGAAGTCTTTAAGTCGAAGTTGAACTTGAACTTTGTTAAGTTGGTTCAAGTTCAAGTTCAACCCATTACCGCTTCTAAGTCTTATAATGCCCATGCTTTTCTATCCCTCAAAAGGTCTATCAGTCTCAAAGATGAACCCGAACTTGAACCTAGTCCCAAACCTTAAGTTAGTTCAAGTTCAAGTTCACATTTGTAATATGATAGCTTACACATGGAGAATTTAGCAGGATTGTCTTCTTTTCCAAAAAGAAGGTTTCTATTTTGTAGTGCTCTGAGTATTTATTAAGTTTTGGAAATTGATGTACAAAGATTGTCTCATTCAACTAGATGGCTCATGCATGTTAAAATTGGAAATGACAGTTGACGGCATGACGTAGAGGGAGTCATTAATATATAGATATGGCGATCAAAGATTTTCCTCAGAAATTGAGATATTCATGTCGAAATAGCTGGTGGATTAATTAAGATTGGTCGGAGTTGTCAAATCAATCATTCTTCCATTAAAACATTTATTATAGACACGCTTTGAAGATTTATTAAGGATCCTACAAGGCATTTGTGAATAAATGAAGAATGATTAAGGCTTTTCCTGTCAGTTATTTTTTCTAGAGAAGGAGAAGGAGCGAGAGAATTGGTGGTGAGGAATTTACAAAAAGCTAGAGCGCAGGACATCGGTGAGTTATCTTTCCCATTTGCAATTTTCTTTCAGAGGCTCTTTCTGTGTTGTAAGTCTCTCCTCTTCATATTGCTAAGATGTAATTGTTCTATCCAAAACTTCTGAAAGAGGAGAGTAGAACCCACCTATTAGTTTCTCTTCCAGACATAGGGGATACTTTCTTGTTGAATGTAAACCTAGGGGAGCTTTGTGATAGAGCCCAAAATGCTTCTGAGGGTTATTTTTCTAGGAAGTTAGTAGGAAGTGGACTTTTAGAAGCTACTACATTTCCTCTAGCTCTGATTTCCCCTGAACTGGTGTTGGAGTGTGATAATAAGTATGACGCTAAGAATAGATGCATTAAGGATGCGTCAGGATAAATCTTGGTCAAAATCAGTCGAGAGACATTAATGGCAGCCCTATGAATTCCAGATAAGGAACTGTATGAACCATGGACTTATGCAGAAGCAAATCATGTGTATGAGGTAGATAAGAAAAAATACAGCTCCTCAATAGCCAAGGTATGGCTTGCAAAACTAGAGAAAGGAGGATCCAGGTTGCCAAAGCCTCTGACAATTAGGCACCTCCGTAAGGACATAGCCGATATGGTACTTCTCCTAAATAGGGTGAAAGGGAATCCCATGCATTTCATTGTGAAAACTAAATGTACTTTTTCATCTAGAAGATTATAGAAGGTGATAAGTTTATTGACTGGGCTGACCTAATAGCAAAAAAACTCCACAGAGAACTCTTAAACTTGACTAATTTCAGTGCATTTTATATGTCTTCCTACCTTGTTTATGTCTTAGCATGTTGCTGAGCTTGGGAAGGACTACCTCATGAATTGTGGATAGGTGATATGAGGATATTTGATTACTTCACATGCTTACAGAAGGAGAAGTTCTCCAGCGTGTTCAAAATAGTAAATGACAGATTTTCAGGAAAGTTAGTTTTTGAGTTGTGAGGGAAAGAAAATTGTAGGCTTTATGAGGAAGCTAAGCAGGTGATCAATGTTTATGGCTGTCATTTTATATAGTTTCCAAGATTTACTTATCTTAGGGTTGGAGCGTTTGATGAGGAACCCCTACGGCTCCCTAGATTTTGTTTAGACTATGTAGTCTTAATGGAGCTATGCAGGCAGCTCATTCTAGTTGAACAAAAGGCTAGGACCCCAAAGAAGTCTTCAAGTGTTCTTTTCCCTATTGAATTAGGGTACTATAGGTGCAAAAGCATCCAAGATGCTATGGCTATAAAAGAAGAGTTGGATGCCTTCTGTTTATAGACTTATACTCCTAAGGTCAATTTTGACTATAGAGGCTTCGCAGGAGAAAATCTCAATGTCCTAGAGACATTCACGCACATTCCTGAGTTAGAGGATTTTTGGGCCAACTATACTAATGAATAAGAGGTAAGGAAAAGACTATGGTCCTGGTTAACTTTGAAACAAATCAACACCTTCAAGCTGGATATGGATATAGATGGGGTAGGGGAAGACAGTGAGATTGATGTTGTACACTCTCAATACTCAGAGAAGGTTGAGACCCTCCCTATTCCTGAGTTAGATTGGATGGAATTGGAAGAAGATGATTTGCATAAAATAATGAAAAGGGTGATTGAAAGAACAAAAGCATGGTTGTTGAAGAAAAGAGTTTTTGTTGCTCCTTTGTAGTCAGCCATGAAACAAGTAAAAACCAAAAAGAGGAGTTCAACGAAGAGAAATTCTATTTTAACTAACTTAAGTGTTGATCAATCTTGTGCAGGAAAATTTAAACCTGAATTCAAACCTGAACTTGAACCAATTTCTTCACAAGTTCAAGTTCAAGTTCAAGTTCAACACCAAGCTGAACCCGAAGTCTGAGTGACTAGATCAAGTATAAGGGTAAAAGAAAGGGCTCAGAGCTAGAAAGCTACTCCCAGTGTCATCATGGATTTAGACTCATTAGACCCTGATCCAAAGGTAGTTTCAGTTGAAGACCACAGTGTACCTGAGATGGCAGATGATCAGCAGATGTAAGAGGAAATAGAGAATACTCTGAAAGACTCGCTAGCTCTTTTGAGTAACTATGATACTCAAAAGAAATCCTCTATTGCCCCAACATGGTTGGAGACCCTGGTAGCCAAGAAAAGAAATGTGGTTCCTTTATCAGTACCATTGATGATGTAGTAAGCAGATATTTGGGAAAATCTTCTAACGTTAAGAAAATAAAGATGGAATCCAGAATCAGTTTTGATGAAAGTAGTGGTCACTGGATGGCAGAGATTGCAAAAACTAAAGAGGAAAAAGCTGAGGGAGAGGCTTCAGTCCAAGATTTTCAAATATCCAAGGTGGATTTAGCAAGAGACACCAGAGCTACCGATATGATATTTTTTGAGATATCAAATAAGAAAATTGCCAGTAGAGTCTAGAAAGATGCCAAGGACAAACAAGAAATGAAGGAGGCTATGAAGAGTATGGCCCAATATATCAATGCCATCCAACATCCTTAACCCTTTCCTCTAAGTGAAATTCCAGCCTCTATTGATATGAAATCCTCTGATAATCAATGTTTTCTTGACCAAGTTCAAAGAAGCAAGGCACTGAGCAAAGCATTTGATGATTGGGTAGAGCATGCAAAAATAGAGGTTGTCAAGTAGCTAAGTCATCTAGATCAAACCCACAATGAAGGAGATCACCTGGTTAAGAAAGTAGAAGCCAGCATTGAAGAATGGGAGCTAGATAAGACTATCGGGACCAAAGAGCTCCATTGGATTGAAGAAGTTGAAGAGTACAGTTTGAAGAAGTTCCTCATGGAGAGGTTAGTACCAGGACTGGATGACAAAGTTCTTTATGTTATAAAGGAATGTATAAACTAGAGAAATGAATCTGTGGCCATGGGAATTTCTGAGGTAAAGGATCTCATGAATGGGCTAAGAACGATTAAAGAAATCATTTCCAATGATATAAAATGGATTGATGAGCGGTGCCATGAAGCTTAAGAAGAGTCAAATAAACCAATTGAATAGGAAATGAAGGATGTAAATACTTGGTTCAAGGAACTCAAAAGGATGAAGGCACCTACAGATGAGCATTTCACAAAGGTTGCACAGATTGAATCAATGATGATCCTTCAGCAAAATCATTTGGCTATGCACAAAGAAAAGATAGCTGAGATCAAAAGGGAAAAAGAAGTCTGGAAATAGAGGATTGATTTTATTGGTTTGCCACACCAACTGGTAATATCTGCGTTTATAGTCATATTTGAAGATTGGAAGGCAACGCGACTTGCAATGACCTCAACTCCTTAACCATCTAGAACACTTGGCAACTTTTTGAAGGCATTTTTGCTCCCATTCCAGTTTTTTTCGCTTAATGCTTGGGATAGTTATTGGATCTAGAAATATTTACTTTCAAGAAAGATAATTTTACCAAGTTAGTTGTTGAAGCCCTGCATGGCTATTTATTGAAAAACTTTTAACTGTTTAAGGGTTCAGCTCTTTGAGTTTGAGAGAAACTATTTTCTAAGAACTTAACTTCAAGTTTTCTGAAGACTGATATTACAGAATATATGAAATATCCTATGGTGTTGTGTATATGTTTAAGATTTTAAAATGATAAATATTACTATTTATCTTATGTGATTTATTTTCTTGTGGAGATAAGTTGTGTTGAATAAAGCTTAACTGTGATATAGATGGATTCTATGCTTAGAAGTGATAGAGTGAATTGTTATTGAAGTTTAGATTCAAGAAGTTCAAAGTTTCAGATTGGGATAGAAGTAGATATTTTTCTCTAAAATCTACACATTCTTTTCATGTTGATGGATTGAATGTTTTCCTTAAGTGTTTTCTGGTGAAAAGCACGCATGATGTTACTTTTTTATGTTCAATAAGATCATATTGAAAATCTTTCTAGAAGGTAGTTGCACCTTGTAATTTGTAGAGAGTTTGTTTTTAGCAACTCATTTGTTAGTGTTAAGTTTTTTCTCTTCTTTTCATTCTTTGAAGGAGTCTTAGATTAATTTAGAGAAAAGGGAAAAATTGTATGCTAACAGTTTTTAGCGACTCTACTAGGGAGAGTCTAAGAATAGACCAGGATTGGTATTTTTGCATTCAATGATCAACTATAGTGTTACCCGTTGAAGTTATCCCTAGTCGACAAGAACTTCCTCTAGTTTTGCAACCAGGCCTTGATTTTTCTGATACTCAAGGGGACATAATCACTGACCTTAATGTAGCAACTTGGAAATTGAGAATGAATTATCAGCAATACCATCAAGTAAGGTTAGTCCTTGAGGAAGAGGAAGAAATTGGAGAGTGGCTCAGAGGCTTGCCAATAGCCCAAGAGGCCGTTGTAGTTGACAGGGTAGTCCAAAGGCCCTAAGAATAATTGGTTCTTCTATTTGTTTTAGTTCAACTCAATAAGATAGGTGATAAGAGATTTATAAGGGGAGATAGAGAAAAAGGTCTTGTAGATTCTGATTTTGAAGATCTAGCGAAGCTTGATTTTAAACCCCAGACTCCTTCTAGGCAAAGACATTATAAGACTGCTAGTAGACCTTCTTCTCTGACTAAGTCTCCTCCTCTAACCACTTTTAGTTCCTTGGTCTCACCAGGAACTGTAACTCCCACTTTTGTAAATTTACAGCCCTTGAATTTTATCTTACCTCCCATGGCACAGAATCAACCCTAGGGTGCGGCCGTAGGATCTTTAAGCCTAGGAGAAAATCTGGGAAACCTACCTAAAGGTCATGACATCCTACCCAAATTTAGTGGTGATGGAAAGAAAACCCCTGAGGATCATTTGAACACTTTTAACATAGCATGAAAAGTTTTAGCAGTGGGCACTCTAGATGTGGTTGTTAGGCTTTTTGTCTTAACCTTAACTAAGGTTGCAGCCTAGTGGTTTCACAGTCTACCACATGCCTCCATTACTGACTAGGATTCTATGAAAATAACATTTGAGACTAGGTTTAAATCGACTGATGATGCAAATACTCTTTTGATTTAGTTAAGTCAAATGAAGAAGGAGATTCAAGTACCTATGAGGGAGTTTGTGGTTAGATTCAACAAGGGAATTCAAGTGATTCCAGCTGCAAGTAAACGAAATGATGAAAATCAGAAAGGTTTTTTCTTAAATGCTATGCCTCTTAATGTTGCATTTCCATTAAAAAGAGCTAGGCCAGCCACCTTAGTAGCTACTCAGACTCTCGCCATTGAACTGGAGGATGATCTGATAATAAGTGGCAAATGGAGAAAAGATGTTCAAGCATCCAGCTCTCAACCTTCTACCTCCTCATCATCAGACCCTATGATTCAAAGACTAATGAATGACTTGATAACCATCAAGTGACAATTGCCTAAAACTACCAGTCCCTATCAAGATATTCCACGTAAATATCCAATTCAGGGATCCTCAAACTCGGGAAAACAATTCAATTTGCCTCCTGCTTAGTAGAGACTGCAAATTGAACCTCCATCGAATAAAGAAACATGTGTGTTTTCCATCTTACCGATGAGCATGAGAGAGTTTCATGCCCTGAAAATATAAGATATGCATAGCTTGAAGCTAAGAAGGAAGCAGAAGCAAAGGTGACTATTGAAGACATATCCTCTGAGGTGCCTGGCGACTCTGGAAAATTTTACCTTGAATATGAATTAGACTCTGAAAGGGGCAGAGACATATTGGTAACTTTAGAGGATACCTCTTGCTCAATTTTGACAAGAAACTAGTGTGGAGGAAAAGTGAGTAATTGGGAAAATGCAGCAACTAAAGGTAGTGAAGGGAAAGCCAGTGATCATCCAAAGATCCTGAAAGCAAGCAGTTCGGAGGAACAAGTCATGAAAAGGTCTGAATCTTATTCCCCTTTTAGTATAGTTGATTTTTTTAAAACTTCAAAAGTGCAAATTTATGCTACAAAATATCTAAAAATGAATTCCCAGGAGTTAGATAAATTGGTTAGTTACGTCAAAGGTTCTCCTATCGAACCTAGGGCTCAACAGACAAATAATGCATGTTTTAAAGGATAGTCTATAAAGAAGGAAGAGATAGTTGAGCAAAATCATGTCGAGAAGCCTGTTCCTACTATTCCTTTTGGCTTGAAACCTGAACCTTTTTATGTGTCCTTATTCATTCATGGCTTCAAATTAAACAACTGTATCATTGATTCAGGGGTGTCAGATAATATTATGCCTTCATCTGTGGCCAAAGAATTGGATCTCCCTATGACTGATACCTTTGGACGTTGCTATTCTATGGATGCCAAACAAGTCCCGCTCCTAGGTCAAATAAAAGATGCCAAAGTTGCTTTAGCAGCTTTCCCAAATAAGAGATTGAAATTAACCATCCTAGTAGCTGATATTCCAGCCAGCTACGGTATGCTTCTTAGCAGAACCTTTTGTAGGGATCTAGGTGGTGAAATAAAGTTGGATTGGTCTCAGGCCATAGTCCCTATAGGAAATAAGAAAGTTACTCTTCTTCTAGAACCCAAATCCAAATACACAGTTTTTCCCTCAGAAGACCCTAAATCCCAGATCTTGTATCAAGAATTTGAGTTTGCTAATTATGTTATCTTATCGGAGGTTAATGTCCCAAATCCAGTGGTTGTAGATGAAGAAGTTCCTTGGACTCTTGAATTTGATGGTAGTTGCTCTTCTACAGGCTCGAGGGCTAGAGTAGTCCTTGTTTCCCCTACTGGACTCAAATTTCCTTTTTCATTCAAACTTGAGTTCAAGAACACTAACAATATGATAGAGTATGAAGCTCTACTATTAGGTTTAGAAGAAGCCAAGAAGAAGGGGATTAAACTTTTAAAGGCACGTGGTGATGCGGAACTTATTGTCAAACAAGTCAAGAACATGTTTTCAGTGAAGAATGAGAGACTGAAGCACTATAGAAATAGGGTGTGGGATGAACTCGAGTTGTTCAAAGCCTTTACAATTGAAGCAATTCCTAGGGAATATAACTCAAGAGCTGATGCTCTTGCTAGGTCAGCATCCTTGCTAATACCACACACAGACTTTATAGAAGATCGTTACACCATTGAAATCATTCATAGGCCTAGTGTTCCTGATAATTCCTATTCCTGGAAAGTTTTTAGAGATGATGCTCAAATAAATGAATTTTTGTAGGGTTTGGATAAGTTTTCAACCAATTATTATGAAGGGTCAGGGTCCGAGTGCCATGAATTCTATCCAAGGAAGGAATCTAGTGCTTCAGAGGAAGTGATTCAACTTAAAGAAAATTCCATACCCAAAGGATTGGTGGAGTTAGAGAGGCTATTTGATAGGAGAGATTGTTATTTAAATTCACCCGACATACCAGACACCACTCCTTTAGGTGAATATGAAAAAATTAATATTGGTGATGAGTTCAATCCCAAGATGGTTAATTTAGGGGTGTGTTGTGATGAAGATGAAAGAGGTCATTTCGCTAAGTTAAAATAATATGGTGATGTATTTTCTTGGACCTATGATGATTTAAAGAACTTCAGGCAGGGATAGTTTACACACCATATTCTCTTGAAGCTCGGTACGTCACCATTCCGTCAGAAATTGAGAACATACAATCTGAAGGTGTCAGATGCCATTTTTAAAGAGATTGACAAAATTCTTCAAGCAATAATTATCTTCCCAATACATCATTCCACATGGGTGGCCAACATTGTTCCTGTGTGGAAACAGAATGGAGAAATTAAAATATGCGTGGATTTTAGGAACCTCAATCAGTCAAGCCTTAAAGATAATTTTGCCTTACCTATGATGGACCAAATTCTTCAAACAGTAGCTGGCTCTGAAATGTTGTCATTTCTCGATGGTTTTTCAGGCTATAACCAAATCAGTGTTGCAGAGGAAGACCAGCACAAAATAGCCTTTACCACACCTTGGGGCACATTCACCTATAGGAGAATTCTTTTTGGCTTAATTAATGTTGGAGCCACATTTTAGAGGGCCATGAATTCTACTTTCAGCCATTTTCTAAACAAGACCATCAACATTTACTTGGATGACATGACAGTTTTCTCTAGGAGGCGTAAGAAGCATCTAAAGGACTTGAAAGAAGTTTTGTAAAGGTGTAGGGATCATGGTGTTTCCCTGAATCTGAAGAAGTCAATCTTCTATGTGACAGAGGGTAAGTTGCTGGGTCATTTAGTTTCAAAGGAGGGCGTTAAAATCGATCCAGAAAGAGTCAAAGCTATTCTGCAGTTGTGCCTACCTGTTAATCAGAAAGGGATCAAATCTTTTTTCAGTCAAGTTAACTTCCTAAGGAAGTTTTTACCTGTTTTCACTGAGACATCAAAACCGATGGTAGACCTATTAAGTGAGAAGCAAAATTTCAAGTTGGATGAACCAGCTGTCAAATCATTTGGTAAGATTAAGGAAGCCATAGCCAATTCTCCGACATTGATACACCCAGATTTCAAAAAAGATTTTATCATCTACTACTATGCATCGGAACACACAATGTTTGGGGTGCTATTACAGAAAAATGACAATGGTGAAGAAGTGCTTATCTCCTTCATGAGTGTACCACTCAAGAAACATGAGTTACGCTATTCATAGATAGAAAAATAGGTGTTCGTAGTAGTGAAAGTAGTTAAACAATTCCAATACTATATACTTCATTCACATTCTGTGGTCTTTGTTCCAAATTTTTCTATTAAGACCATCCTTACTCAGTAGGAAGTTGCAGTGAATAATAGGGCTAGCTGTGTTGCAAAGGTGTAGGAGTTTGATTTGGAAATTAAGCCTACTAAGCTGGGGGATAGGGCATGTGTAAACTGATGGCTGAGAATCAAGAAGAACAAAGTTTACCCAATTGCCTGTTCATAGTGACAAATGACTCATGGTTTTCAGATGCAGCTTCCTTTTTGACCTACAGAGAGCCTCCAGAACACTTGTTAGCTAAAGACAGAAGAAATCTGAGGTTGAAGGTAGAAAAGTATGTCATAGTAGATAATGTTATGTATAAAAGCGGATTGGATGGGATGTTTTTGTGATGTGTTGACAAGGAACAATAGAAGAAGTTATTGCAATAATTTCACAATGAAGCATGTGGGGGGAACTATTCTTCCTCTATGATAGCCTTTAAGATCTTGAGAAACTACTACTATTGGCATGGAATGTTTAAAGATGCATACAGGTGGGTGGCAAATTGTGAGAAGTGTAAAATTTTCTCAGGAAAACCTCAGTTGGTTGCTTTACCGCAAAGACCTGTGATTATCGAAGAGCCCTTCTAGTAGTGGGGGTTAGATTTTATTGGTCCAATCAACCCAAATTCTAGTGGTAGACACACACATATCTTGACAGTGATTGATTACTTTACCAAGTGGGTGGAGGTGATACCAGTCAAAGTAACCACTTCTAAGATAGTCTGTAGATTCTTAAAAGAAAACATTGTCACTAGATTTGGAGTTCCCTTGAAGATAGTGGCTGATAATGCTCAGAATTTCTCCTCTTGAGAGATTCAACTCTTCTACTATGATCATGGTATAAATTTATCTCACTCTTCAGATTATTTTCCATAGGGAAATGGCCAGGTAGAATCTACAAACAAGAACCTGATTAACATCATGAAGAAACTGGTACATGAGAAGGGAAAAGACTGGCACAAGAAGTCATACGAGGCATTGTGGACGGATAGAACCTCTCCAAAGAGGGCTATTGGTATGACACCATTTGAATTAGTCTTCGGAGTTGAAGCACAGCTGTCACTTCCATTAGAACTAGCCTCTGCCAAGTTACAAAGATGCGTTGAGAATGAAGTCTTTCAAAATTCATTGGAGAAGAGGATTTTGTATCTGTCAAAAATAGAAGAGGAGAGGGAAGAGTTAGTTGATCACATCACCATCCATCAGCTTAAAGTGAAGGAGATTTTTGATTACTATGCTAGGCCAAGAAAATTTATGGTGGGTGATAAGATCCTTCTCTGGGATAAGCACTGAGAGCCAAGAGGAGCACATGGCAAGTTTGAGTCTCTCTAGAAGGGACCGTTTGAGATCTCTCAAGCTCTAGGTCTGAATGTGTTCAAGCTGAAATATATTGATAGAGATGAACTACCCATGTTCTATAATGGGCAGGATCTCAAGCTTTACCAGTTGTAAGTCTTTTCTTTTCCTTGCTTGTATATAAAGTTTTGGCTTGTGTCTGTAGGAGTAGAAGTTTTTGTTGTGATGAGTCAACCTTGTTTAATAAATTTTAAATTGTCTTTTCAATTGAGCTTCTAGATTCATTCCTTGGTCCTAAGTAGTCCCGGTCCATAGTCAGAGCCAGTTATTACCTTCATTTTTCTCAGCTCTTGGTTTTAGTCTTGGTCAGTAGAAGTCTTTAAGTCAAAGTTGAACTTGAACTTTGTTAAGTTGGTTCAAATTCAAGTTCAACCCATTACCACTTCTAAGTCTTATAACGCCCAAGATTGTCTATCCCTCAAAAGGTTTGTCAGTCTCAAAGATGAACCTGAACTTGAACCTAGTCCCGAACCTTAAGTTAGTTCAAGTTCAAGTTCACATTTGTAATATGATAGCTCACACACGGAGAATTTGGTGGGATTGTCTTCTTTTCCAAAAAAGAAGGTTTCTATTTTGTAGCGCTTTGAGTATTTATTAAGTTTTAGAAACTGCCATATAGAGATTGTCTCATTCAACTAGATTGCTCATGCATGTGAAAATTGGAAATGACAGTTGACGATGTGACATAGAGGGAGTCATTAATATACAGATATGGTGATCAGGGATTTTCCTTGATAATTAAGATATTCATGCCAAAATAGCTGATGGATTAATTAAGATTGGCCGAAGATGTCAAATCAATCATTCTTCCATTAAAACATTTATTATAGACATGCTTTGAAGATTTATTAAGGATCCTACAAGGCATTTGTGAATAAATGAAGAATGATTAAGGATTTTCCTATTAGTTATTTTGTCTGGAGAAGGAGAAGGAGTGACAAAATTGGTGGTGAGGAATTTACAAAAAGCTGGTGCGTAGGACATCGATGAGTTATCTTTCCCCTTTGCAGTTTTTAATTTTTAGAGGCTCTTTCTGTGTTGTAAGTCTTTCCTCTTCATATTGCTAAGATGTCATTGTTTCATCCAAAACTTTCGAAAGAGGAGAGTAGAACCCACCTATTAGTTTCTCTTCCAAACATAGGGGATACTTTCTTGTTGAATGTAAACCTAGGGGAGCTTTGTGATAGAGCCTGAAATGCTTCTGAGGGTTCTTTTTCTAGGAATTTAGTAGAAAGTGGACTTTTAGAAGCTGCTACATTTCCTCTAGCTCTAATTTGCCCTGAACTGGTGTTGGATTGTGCTAACAAGTATGACACTAAGAATAGATGCATTAAGGATGTGTCAAAAGAAATCTTGGTCAAAATTAGTCAAGAGACATTAATGGCGGCCCTGCGAATTCCAGATAAGGAACTGTATGAACCATGGACTTATGCAGAAGCAAATCATGTGTATGAGGCAGATAAGAAAAAATACTGCTCCTCATTAGCCAAGGTATGGCTTGCGAAACCAAAGAAAGGAGGATCTAGGTTGCCAAAGCCTTTGACAATTGAGCACCTCCGTAAGGACATAGCCAATATGGTACTTATCCTAAATAGGGTGAAAGGGAATCCCCATGCATTTCATTGGGAAAACTGGATGTATTGTTTCATTTAGAAGATTATAGAAGGAGATAAGTTTATTGACTGGGCTGACCTAATAGCAGAAAAACTCCATAGAGAACTCTTAAACATGACTAATTTCACTACATTTTATATGTCTTCCTACCTTGTTTATGTCTTAGCATGTTGCAAAGCTTGGGAAGGATTACCTCATGAATTATGGATAGGTGATATGAGGATATATGATTACTTCACATGCTTACAGAAGGAGAAGTTCTCCAGTGTGTTCAAAATAGTAAATGACAGATTTTTAGGAAAGTTAGTTTTTGAGTTGCGAGGGAAAGAAAATTACAAGCTTTCTAAGGAAGCTAAGTAGGTGATCAATGTTTATGGCTGTCATTTTATATAGTTTCCAAGATTTACTTATCTTAGGGTTGGAGCGTTTGATGAGGAACCCCTATGGCTCCCTAGATTTTGTTTAGACAATGTATTCTTAATGGAGCTATGTAGACAGCTCATTCTAGTTGAACAAAAGGCTGGGACCCCAAAGAAGTCTTCAGGTATTCTTTTCCCTATTGAATTAGGGTACTACAGGTGCAAAAGCTTCCAAGATGCTATGGCTATAAAAGAAGATTTGGATGCCTTCTGTTTACAAACTTATACTCCCAGGGTCAATTTTGACTATAGAGGCTTTGCAAGAGAAAATCTCAATGTCCTAGAGACATTCATGCACATCCCTGAGTTAGAGGATTTTTGGGCCAACTGTTCTGATGAACTAGAGGTAAGGAAAAGACTGTGGTCCCGGTTAACTTTGAAACAAATCAACACCTTCAAGTTGGATATGGATACAAATGAGGTAGGGGAAGATAGTGAGATTGATGTTGTAGACTCTCAATACTCAGAGACAGTCGAGGCCCTCCCTATTCCTGAGTTAGATTGGATGGAGCTAGAAGAAGATGATTTGCATAAAACAATGAAAAGGGTGATTGAAAGAACAAAAGCATGGTTGTTGAAGAAAATAGTTTATGTTGCTCCTTTGTAGTCAGCCATGAAACAAGTAAAAACCAAAAAGAGGAGTTCAACGAAGAGAAATTCTATTTTAACTAACTTAAGTGTTGATCAATCTTGTGCAGGAAAAGCTAAACTTGAAGTCGAACCTGAACTTGAACCAATTTCCTCACAAGTTCAAGTTCAACACCAAGCTGAATCTGAAGTCCAAGTGACCAAATCAAGTCTAAGGGTAAAAGAAAGGGCTCAAAGGAAAAAATATACTCCCAGTGTCATCATGGATTTAGACTCATTAGACCTTGATCCAAAGGTAGTTTCAGTTGAAGACCACAGGGTACCTGAGATGGTAGATGATCAGCAGATGCAGGAGGAAATAGAGAATACTCTGAAAGACTCACTAGCTCTTTTGAGTAACTATGATACTCAAAATAAATCCTCTACTACCCCAACATGGTTGGAGACCCTGATAGCCAAGAAAATAAATGTGGTTCTTTTATCAGTACCCATTGATGATGTAGTAAGCAGATATTTGGGAAAATCTTCTAAGGTTAAGAAAATAAAGATGGAATCCAGAATCGGTTTTGATGAAAGCAGTGGTCACTGGATGGCAGAGATTGCAAAACCTAAAGAGTACAAAACTAAAGGAGAGGCTTCAGTCCAAGATTTTCAAATATCCAAGGTGGATTTAGGGAGAGACACTAGAGCCGTCGATATGAGATTTTTTGAGGTATCAAATAAGAAAATTGCTAGTAGAGTTTGGAAAGATGCCAAGAACAAATAGGAAATGAAGGAGGCTATGAAGAGTATGGCCCAATATGTCAATGCCATCCAACATCCTTAACCATTTCCTCTGAGTGAAATGCCAGCCTCCATTGATGTGAAATCCCTTGATAATCAATGTTTTCTTGACCAAGTTCAAAGAAGCAAGGTGGTTAGAAAAGCATTTGATGATTGGGTAGAGTGTGTAAAAATAGAGGTTGTTAAGTAGCTAAGTCATCTAGATCAAACCCACAATGAAGGAGATCACCTGGTCAAGAAAGTAGAAGCCAGCATTGAAGAATGGGAGCTAGATAAGACTATCGGGACCAAAGAGCTCCATTGGATTGAAAAAGTTGAAGAGTACAGCTTGCAGAAGTTCCTCATGGAGAGGTCGGTACCAGGACTGGATGACAAAGTTCGTTATGTTATAAAGGAATGTATAGACTAGAGAAATGAAGCTATGGCCATGGGAATTTCTGAGGTAAAGGATCTCATGAAGGGGCTAAGAACGATTAAAGAAATCATCTCCAATGATATAAAATGGATTGATGAGTGGTGCCAGGAAGCTCAAGAAGAGTTAGATAAACCGATTGAATGGGTAATCAAGGATGTAAATACCTGGTTCGATGAACTCAAAAGGATGAAGGCACCTATAGATGAGCATTTCACAAAGGTTGCACAGATTGAATCAATGATGATCCTTCAGCAAAATCATTTGGTTATGCACAAAGAAAAGATAGCTGAGATCAAAAGGGAAAAATAAGTCTAGAAATAGAGGATCGATTTTATTGGTTTGCCACACCAACTAGTAATATCTACATTTACAGCCATATTTGAAGATTGGAAGGCAACACGACTTGTAGCGACCTCAACTCCTTAACCATCTGGAACACTTGGCAACTTTTTGAAGGCATTTTTGCTCCCAGTGCAGTTTTTTTCACTTAATGCTTAGGATAGTTATTGGATCTAGAAATATTTACTTTCAAGAAAGATAATTTTACCAAGTTAGTTTTTGAAGCCCCGTGTGGCTATTTATTGAAAAACTTTTAACTGTTTAAGGGTTCGACTCTCTGAGTTTGAGAGAAACTATTTTCTAAGAACTTAACTTCAAGTTTTCTGAAGACTGATATTATAGAATATATGAAATATCCTATGGTGTTGCATATATGTTTAAGCTTTTAAAATGATAAATATTATTGTTTATCTTATGTGATTTATTTTCTTGTGGAGATAAGTTGTGTTGAATAAAACTTAACTGTGATATAGATGGATTCTATTCTTAGAAGTGACAGAGAGAATTGTTATTGAAGTTTAGATTCAAGAAGTTCAAAGTTTCAGATTGGGATAGAAGTAGATATTTTTCTCTAAAATATGCACATTCTTTTCATGTTGATGGATTGAATGTTTTCCTTAAGTATTTTCTGGTGAAAAGCACGCATGATGTTACTTTTCTATGTTCAATAAGATCATATTGAAAATCTTTCTAGAAGATAGCCACACCTTGTAATTTGCAGAGAGTTTGCTTTTAGCAACTCATTTGTTAGTGTTAAGTTTTTTCTCTTCTTTTCATTCTTTGAAGGAGTCTTAGATTAATTTAGAGAAAAGGGAAAAACTGTATGTTAACACTATGAATGATACATAAAAGACTTTCTTAGTCCACTTGGTTAATAGATTTGACTGTGTACAATGGTTAAATATTTAACAGTAGGTGATCTATCTTAATACAACTTCAATTACAAATCTACAAATTAATGTTAAGCTCATTGAATCCTCTGATCATTAAATCAATTCTATTTCAATCAGTGTTCAGTGACTTATTGTCGCTCAGTAATAGCTTCTTGTTGCTCGATAAAAACTCTACATTTCAGTTCTCACTAACCTGTTTGATCGGGTATGCATGAAAACTTGTTCACGTGATAATTCTACAGTTTCCTCCTTCCAACATTTCAATTAACTACAAAATCTCCAATCTCTTATATAGACAAGTAAACCATTTTCTTCTTCTCCATCAAATTTTTCTGCTTAATCATCTTCGTTGATTTTGCCACTTAAACATACCTCGGCACTTGTGTCAATAACATGTTTGATTCTCATCCTTTAGATCTTTCCTAAAAAAATTTAGCGGTCGATCTTGTGTAACAAACATTATCTATTACCTCAAAATCATACACTTTCCAGCTCATCAATTCTTATCAGCTAAGCTAGTCATTTAGTTCATTCTGTTCTTCTCAGTTAATAAAGAAATGTGTTGGTGAACACAAGCTCAGTTTACTCTATGCGCGGTATACACTACACTCCGTCGGTGTATACTGAAATGCTTCATTAACTGACAACATTGCTTTGTGTCTTTAGACTCTTTTCCTCACCATAGATGAATGCAACATAATCAAGTCAATATCATAAGGTCATAGACTCATCAACAAGTTAATCAATGTATTCCTTATCCTCATCTGTCATATCCATCTTCCTCATGTAGATATTTATGTTCTTCATCTCTTTCACTCCTTTTCTACAAATGTTTCGGTATAGTAACTTACAAGATAAGTGTTGTCAAACTAGTTGACATCAATGACAACATAATACTAATTTAATCATATTACGTATCTAATCAATCAGCTCGGTGATATTAAATCATAGATTCTTCAATCAAGTTCTAAATCAATTGTAGTTCATCAGGAAACTAAATTAATTTCCAATTAGAAACTACAAAAAACTATCCCAAATTCTGAAATCAATATTAACGTTGAAATGAGATTGTAAATAAGAGTTGATTTGTTTTGATATATGATTTTCAATTAAAGAAAAAACCTAAGCCACCTCTAAAGATACTTTCCTAAAAAATACATTTATTACATTCCCACCAAATAGACCAGATAACAAAAGAAGGGATAATAATCCAGAGACAACCAAAAAATGAAGAAGAATACAAAGTTGGCCAAGACTGGAACAAATCCCATAGAGAGGAAGGGAGAGGAAAGGAAATTGAAAGCTTACCATAATAAAAGACCAACATTGTGGAACAAATTCACAATGGATAAAAAGATGATCCACATTCTCAATACACATGCCACAGAGGACACATAAAAAAGGAATAGCAATCTGCAAATTAGATAACCTGTCACTAGTAAGAATCCTATTCTGGAGGGAGAGCCAAGAAAAGACACCTGCCTTAGGAAGAACTAAACTATTCCAACAAAATAAAAAAGCAAGATGATGCAAATATTGACTATTGATGGATAGCCTTATATCCATATTTTACTGAATACTTCCCAGTTTTAGAGGGGCACCAAAGTAACTTATCTTTACCATGGGATAAAAAGAATATTCTAGACCCAATAATTGAATTAAAAGTTGAAATCTGAATAGGGGATAAAGGGAGAGAAGAAATATCCTTCCAGTAAAATTTGTATGAGATACTTGATCCACATAGTCAATGTAATTAAGAAATTTTAGTCTCCAATGAGAAATGAAGATATCAATAGAATCATGAAGGATTACTAAAGATCTAAGAGGAGGAAGGACATTCCATGAGTCATCCCTGAACAACACCTCCTCCCCACAATGAATTTGCCAAGACAAATAATTGGAAACTACATCCCTTGAAGAAATCATAAAATTTCAGAAAACCAAACCAAATGGAGGATTGGAGATAGTAAATATCCTAGTTGGATTAAAAGAATCAAGATATTTGTCTTGATGGATTTGACACCATAATGATGAATACTCAGCATACATATTCCATACCAGTTTACCACCAAATGCTTTATTCCTAGAAGAAATATCAAATAAACTAGCTCCACCCTCATCCTTACTAAGGGATAATTTCTCCAAAGAGACCAAAGGAAATTTCTTAACCTTAGACAAATTGGCTTTCCATATAAATGATTTAATAATTTTCTCAATTTGAGAAATCAAAAAATTGGGAGCATGAAGAACTAAAATATAATAATTTTGGATAGCATCCAAAATAGTTTTAACCAGAAGAATCCTCCCAGCTAAAGATAACCATCTAGCTTTCCAATCAGATATTCTATTTTTCAACCTAGAAATGAGAGATCTCTAATAAGAGGGTTTATCCTAACCCATAAAAAAAGGAATACCTAAATAAGTTGAGGGAAGAGAATCCAAAGAAAAACCTAGAGTAGACACAATGTTGTCTTGAATGATAAAAGGAGTGTTAAAAATAAATATCCTAGATTTCTAAGGATTAATAATTTGACCCGATCCTAAGGTCCATAATTTTTTTTATAAGTTTAGCTTCCTAAATGACAGAAGTACCAAAAAGAAAAGTATCATCTATAAAAATATTATGAGTAACCTTAACATGAGTATTGGGAATATGAATTACTCTCTAGAGACCCATGTCATTGTGATTTTGAATAGTCCTACTAAGAGCTTCTACCATAATAATGAATAGGAAGGGGGAGAGAGGATCCCCTTGCCAAATACCTTGAGTAGTAGAAAAAAAAACCCAAAGGGGAACCATTAATAATAACTAAAAATGAGGCTCTGGAAATGCAATTCTTAATCCAGTTACACCACTTATCTGAAAAACCAAACTTACGAAGGACCTTAATAAAAAAAAACCCAATTAACTTCATCATAAGCCTTCATCATATCAAGCTTTATAATAAAGGAAGGAATATCATGGGTTTCAATGGAATGCAAAACCTCATGAGCAATCAAGGCCCCATCAAAAGTTTCCCTACCCAGGACAAAGCCACTTTGATGTGGAGAGATAATGAGAGGGATTAAATTCTTAAGTCTTAAGTAAATGGCTTTAGTGAAAATTTTATAAACTGAATTACATAAGGTTATTGGTCTAAAATTAGCAAAAGATCAAGGATCATTAACCTTAGGAATGAGAGCAATATGGGTAATATTGAATTTTTCTTAGAACAAACCCCTTTTTCCTAGATTCTTCAAGAGCAAGAAGTAAGTCAAAATTGACAACATCCTAACATTTTTGAAAAAAGAGAATAGTAAAACCATCAAGGCCATGAGACTTATCTAGAGCCATAGAAAAAATGACATAATGCACCTCCTCCAATAAAAAGGAATACATGAGGAGATCATTATCTGATTCAGAAATAAGGAAAGGGATATTTTGAAGAAGAAAGTCCATATTACCCTCATTTACAGTAGAAGGAACTCCTGGTGCCAATAAATTTTTGAAAAAAGAAACCCCTTCAGCACTAATTTGATCTATATTAGAAAGGAAAGCACCTAAAAAAGAGAATCTAATATTAAAAATGGTGGAAGCAGGCCTTCTAATCTTAGCCAAAAAATGGAAGAACTTAGTATTCTTGTCCCCATCTTTAAGCAAAAGTTCACGAGACTTTTGTCTCCAATAAATTTCTTCCCTAGAACTTAAGAATTTCCAATAAGACTAGAAATGTTTCTGTTTATCATTTAATTCTGAGTTTGTCCCAAAATTAGAAATTTGCTCATTAATATCATTAAGTTGATATTCCAATTCAACCTTCTCATGAAAAATATTCTTAAATACATCTTTATTCTAGACTTTAATTTTAGACTTGACAAACTATAATTTCTTATAAAATTGAAACATTATATTACCTTTTTAGAAAGGGGTTGAAACCCACCATTGTCGAACAAGAGCATGAAAGTGTGGGTGAGTGAACCACATTTGTTGAAATTTAAAAGAGGGCTTACGAACAAACCCAGAGTTATTACCAATAATGTTAAGCAAAATAGGAAAATGATTAGACTCCACATTTGATAGGACCATAAAACTAAATAAGAAAATTTGAAATCTAAGATCATGTGAAATAAGGAATCTATCTAATCTCAAAGCAATTTGATCATGAGAACTCCTATTAGTCTAGGTGAAAAAACCACTGGATGGAAGAACATCTGACAGAGCATTCTATGATATAAATAAAGAGAAGTCCTCCATAATTCTAGGGGCAGTCAAATTACCCCCTTGTTTCTCATTAGAAGAAACTATAGCATTGAAATCCCCTCCCAGAACTAAGAAAGAACCATCATACTACTGAATATATTCAGAAAGTGAATTCCAAAGATAAAACTTATCACTAGGAGAAACTGGACCATAAATATTAAAGAGAACAAACTTAAAATAAAACCATTCAAACTTTAGAATCTGCCAATTCAAATTAGAATATAAGAGATGACCTTTAACAGACTTAGGATTCCATAACGTCATCAAACCCCCCGAGGCACCTCAAGAAGAAACATGAAATGATTCCCAAAAGGACCACTTGTGGAAATATTTATTATAAGCATCCAAAGAAAGTTTAGTTTCCTATAAAAGAATGATATCATATTGAGAAGAGACCATTTTTTTTTATTCTCCCCCTTTTGTCAGGGGCATTGAGGGCCCTAACATTTCAAGAAATAACTTTCATATTGACTTAGGAGAGTGATAAGCCCTTCTAGTCTTAATTTGTGGAACAAATTTATCCAAGATAGTGGATTGAATACCTACATCAACCTCCTCCTTAGTCTTATCAACAAGTGGTTTTTGGCCTCTTTTTTTGGGAGTTTTAGCAATAGGAACTAGAAGAGAATTTGAAGGGTATTGATCTAAGGCCAATTTATGAGAAAAATCAAATGAAGAAATAATCTCTATTAGAATAACTAAGAGGGGGGGTGAATCAGTTAGATCAGTTATCTTATAGTCCCTAATACAAAGATGTACCTTATAAAATAATTCCAACAAATTATGCAGCTCAGTAACACAAAATATCAATCTGTCTATTTAGTCTATCGATTACCAGTAAATATCCAACTGTGATTACCGACTAAATCAACTATGCATTATGTAAAGTATTATAGAAAAACAATCATAACAAATAACACATAACACAATGATTTAACATGGAAACCCTGCTAAGGGAAAAACCACCTGGGATCGGTAACCCAAAATAATTCACTCTTCTGAAGTGAGCTCGATGAAGAGCCAACCTTGTTAAAGGTTATAATACACACTGTTAGGTGTGACTTGGTTAGAGGATTTATCACTAACAGATAAATTTTGACCAACATTCACTATGGGGTCAACAAGATAACACTTTATATTCAACGAATGTCATAGGGTAGAACATAAGACTATTAAGTCCACTCAGTTAAGAGATTTTCTAAATCAATGGTTAAACTGATATAGTACTAATCTGATTCAAATACAACTCAATTGCAAATATTCAGATCTATGCTAAGCCCATACAAATCCTCTGATCATTAATCAATTTCACTTCATCAATATTCTTCAACTTACTTTCACTCGGTAAATGGTTCTCTGACACTCGGTAAACTCTGTAGCTCAGTTCTTTCAATAACCAGTCTGATCAGGCATGCATGAATAAAGTCTTCACGTGAAATCTCTGCAGTCTTCTTCTTTCTGACATGTTTCAATAATGAAACTCATATCTCTTATATAGACAAGTAAATCATTTTCATATTAGCCATTAGATTTTTCCACTTAATCTCCTTCATCCATTTTGTCGCTTAAACCTTCCTTGGTAGATGTGTCATTAACACATTTCAATCTCATCCTTTAGATCTTTTCTAAATTTTGTCAGCCGTGGATCTCATAACAAACTTCTTCCTTAACCTCGAAATCATAACAATTTCTAGCTCATCAAATTTAGTCAGCTATTCTTTGCATTAAATATTTTCATCCATACTTGGTTGATATAGAAATGTGTCGGTGATAACTAGCTAACTAGCTCAGTTAATACTATCACTCGGTATACACTGCACTTACTCATTGTATACAAAAATCTTCAATTACCGACCACATTGACTTGTTCAATTTCAAATCTCTTCTTCATAATAGATTAATGTAACATGCTCAAGTCAACAATATAAAGCCATAGACTCATCAATAAGTTACCCAATGTTTACCTTATCCTTATCTATCATATCCATCTTTTCTTCATGTAGATATCTTAGTTCTTCATCTTTTCTTCCTTCAAAAAATGTTCAAATGTTTGTAACTAACATGATAAGTACTGTCAAAAACTAGTTGACATCAATGACAACATATTGACTGATTTAATCATCTTACATATCATTTTAGTAGCTCGGTGATCTCTAATCATTATTTCTTCAGTTCATTCAGATATTCAATCAGTTGTAGTTCATCAATCTCTCTCTTTGGCATTGATGACAACACAAGCAATATGAAAATATGCTATACACATACCAAACATGTATTCTACAACTATGTAAGTAAATGTTGTAGCTCGGTAAGCTCTCTCTAGCTTGATATTTAATATGTTTAATCACTACAAAACATAATAGCATTACAAGTCCAGACTCTCCTTGCAGATTGATCTTTTTAGTTCTCAGATTACCTTTGTTCTCAGCAACAAATATTCAAGTCCCTCCCTTTCTAAAATCTCTCTGTTTGTGTTCTCAGTAACTAATTTTCTATATTCATTCTCTCCCCCTTTGACAACAATGCCAAAGAAATATATTAACAGCTCTGCAACAGCCAATTAATTCTTTGTTGTTCAATTCATATCAGGTACCTTCAGTGTATAGATAAACAAATTTATGTTCCAGCTTCTACAATCTTTCACAACCTTAGATAAAATCCAAAGTGTGAGCAATGTGCATCAACATGAATGATCTTTTGAGAAGTATAGGTTGATGCAACCTCTAGATCACCTTAGTGACTGGTAGATAGGGGATGGACCCCAAGTCTAGTCCTCAAATATTCAAATGTGTCCTTGGGTAATGGTTTAGTAAAGATATCAGCAAGTTGTTCCTTAGATGTTACAAATTCCAGTTTCACATGCTTCTCTTGAACTTGTTCCCTTAAATAGTGATACTTAATAGATGTATGCATTGTCTTCAAATGCATCACAAGATTCTTAGAAATATTTATAGCACTGGTGTTGTCACAATATATAATCACCAGGTCAGTGATTACCTCATTCATCCCTTCCAACACTTTTCTAATCCAAGCAATATTTGAACAATTTGTAGCAAAAACAACATACTCTACTTCAGTAGTAGACTAAGAAATGCATACTTGTTTCTTGCTAATCCAAGTCACAAGTCTTTCCCCTAAGAAGAATTCTCCACCAGTTGTGCTCTTTCGGTCATCTATGTTTCTAGCCCAATCTACATTGGTGTAAACTCTAAGTTCAAATTTGCCTTCCAATGTGTACCATAATCCATAGTCCTCTATTTTCTTCAGGTATCTCAAAATTCTTTTTACTTCAACCATATGTGAATCTTTAGGATTGGCATAAAATCTAGCCATAATCCCTACTGCATGTGAAATATTAGGCCTATTGTGTACTACATACATCATTTTACCAATCATAGATCAGTACATAGTCTGATTTACTTCTCTAGATTCATCATCCTTTGTCAATTTACATCTAGCGACCATCGGTATTCCTACTAGTTTAGCATCTTCCATGCCAAAAGTCTTCAATAATTCTTTAATGTATTTTGATTGAGTGATGAAAATCCCATCTTTCTATTGTATTATTTGCAAACCTAGAAAGAATTTAATCTCTCTAAACATTGACATCTTAAATTCCTTTCTCATTTCATCAACAAAAGATTTGCAAATTTGATCTTGTCCACCAAAGATTATATCATCAACAAATATCTCAACAATCGAAATGTTATCATCAGAATCTCCTTTCATATACAAATTATTGTTATCATTAGTTCTTACAAAGCCAATACTAATAAGATAAGAATGTAGTCTTTCACATGCCCTCGGTGCTTGCTTCAGTCCATATAAAGCTTTGTGTAGTCTACATACCATGTCTTTCTGATTCAGATCAACAAACCCTTTTGATTGTTTTTATGTAGACCTCCTCCTCAAGATTTCCATTTAGAAAAGTTGATTTCACATCCATTTGATATACCTTAAATCCCTTATGTGTAGCATATGCAAGTAATATGTGGACTCCTTCTAGTCTAGAAATAGGTGCAAAGGTTTCACCATAATAAATACCTTCTTCTTGTGCATATCCCTTACAAACAAGTCTTGCCTTATTCCTAGTGACCTCTCCATTTTCATTCAACTTATTCTTGAATATCCACTTAGTACCAATAATATTTTTATCCTTTGGTCTAGGTACTAATGTCCATGTCTTATTCTTTTCAATTTGTTCAATTTCCTCATTCATAGCATCAATACATTCCTCATTTGCAAGTGCATCCCTAACATTCTTAGGTTCAAACTCACAAACCAATCATGTGTTTCATCTTAACATACTTCTGGTCAGCATGCCAACTTGCTTATCTCCAATGATTTGATTCTTTGGATGGCGTCTTCTAACAAATCTTGCTAGCACTTGATCTCTTCTCTGCTCATCATTCTATTCGGGTTCATTTTCCTGCTCGGTATCTTCTTCCTAATTGTCAGTTTCCATTTGCTGATTCTCAGTAGCATTTTCCTGATGCTCAGTAGACTCAACTTGTGGCTTTGATAGATAATATGGATCTTCAACATAAGTAAACCTACCATAGTCTTTCGATTCCTTCATGCTTTCTTCATCATTCTTATAGACAAACTCATCAACTTTTACATTAGCACTTTCTATCATCTTATTAGTAACTTTGTTCAAACATTTATAAGCTTTACTCTTAGTAGAATATCCTAAGAATATTCCTTCATCACCTTTAGAGTCAAATTTACCATTCCTATCATCTTTCAAAATATAACACTTACTACCAAAGATTCTGAAATAACTTACACTCAATGTGTATCCAAACCATAACTCGTAAGGTGTCTTGTTTGTGTCTTTCTTCAGTTGAACTCAGTTTAGGACATATACTTCTATGCTAACTACCTCTCTCTAGTACATTTGTGCAACATTTTTCTCAATCATCAATGTTCTAGCACAATCAACAATAGATCGATTTCTCCTTTCAACAATTCCATTATGTTGTGGTGTTCTAGGTGCAAAAACCTACCTTTTATACCATGCACATTACAAAAGTTAGTGAATTCATCAGAAATAAACTCACCTCCTCTACCAGACCTTAAGCATTTCAATTCTTTTCTGGTTTCTTTTTCTACTTTAGCCTTATACCATTTAAACAATTTGAATGCTTCATATTTTTCTTTCAAGAACATAACTGTCATCAATCTAGTATAGTCATCAACAAAAAAAATGAAGTATCTATCACCATAGTAACTATGAGTTCTCATAGGATCACATAAGTCGGTGGGAACCAACTCCAAAATTCCTTTAGATGAATAGTCCTTACTTTTAAAACTAGATTTTTTCAACCTCCCTTTCTGACATTGGTGACACATAACATGATTAGGTTTGGTTAGACTAGGCAATCCTCTAACTTTTCTCTTTCTACTGATCTTAATCATGTTATCAAAATTTACATGACATAACCTCTTATGCACAAGCCATGCATCTTCATTTTTCACCAGCAAACAAGAAGTTTCAGCATTGTCAAGATAAAATAAAGTACCTTTTGATTGTCCTCTTGTTCCGACAAGCTTTTCATTTTCATCATAGATTTTCACCTTCTTGCTTTCAAATGCAATTCAGTGAATTGAGTTATTCAGTTGTGCTACACTCAAAAAATTATAATTAAGTCCTTTTACCCAGTATGCATTATCACATCTAATTCTATCATTAAATAAAATAGATCCTTTTCCTTTAACCATGCAAGGTGTATCATTTCTCATTTTCACTGATCCTCCATTATAATGCTCAAGATGATCAAACTTATCTTCATCACTAGTCATGTGATGTGTATAGCCACTATTAATGATCCAAGTACCATTCTTACTAACTTTAGAAATAAGTGATGTTTCTACATACCTTTCCTCATCTTCTGAATCATCTTTCATTGCAATAAATACTACCTCAATATCATCATCAATGTTAGTGTCGGTGTCATTTTCTTCAACAAGGTAACATGCCTTTTTGCCCTTATCTTTGTGATCTCAGTTGTCTCTATTATAGTGTCGATAACCTCTATTATTCCTTCTTCCATAACTTCCATCACCAGATCGGTCTCTATCTTTATCTTCCTCTTTCCTATTAGGACATCTAGCAGCAATATGGCCAACTTCTTTACAATTAAAAAAAGCTAAAGGTAACTTTCCCTTATATCTACTTTTACCTTTCTATAGTCTCTGGGCCATAAGTGCTTCAATCTCATCAAGCTCATCATTAGTATTGTTGGTGTCCAAAATGATGCTTATGCTCTAATAGGCTGCCAGTATACCCTCAGATAGATTTTAGGGGTGGTTAGCTCCAAAATGTAATGAGGTTTTAGGATAACTGGACCAACTCTAGGGACAAGACTGCCCTCTTCTACTTCTGGCTCTACAAAACCAAGGCGGGTGCACCTAACCCAGTATAAACTATACTTCACACACCAAAGATTGGGTTTGAATAATAGATAAATGGATAGCAAAAAAGTAATGAATGTTAACCACACACTCATTGACTCTCCATTGCTATGGGGTAGAACCACATACAACCAAATATAAAAACTTCAGAGAATGGTTCTTAATTTCATGTTTTTGAATCATAATAACCTCAATCAGGACATGTCAACAAAGAAGTACTTATCTAAGCCAGTGCCTCATCCATTGGGCAAGGTTTCTTAGACAGACTACACACACACACCAGAATGTATCTAAGATTCAAAGCCATAAACACATTTACAATCTCCTCTACTACTTACGAAATATCCCTACATAGACAAGAGATAAATCTAGGTCCCATCTAAAGCATCATTTAATCTAATCCTGGATTAGAACTCAAGAATGAAGACCTATACATAAATTGTTATGCAGTGAACTGGAAAGTTCAAAATTCATCTATGTTGACACAAGGGAGAGATGAGAATCATGTGCCTGCATTAAGTATGAAGAATCCTCAAATGTATACAATCCATCCAAAGGAACCCTACTTGCAAACTGCAGCTAAGACCTACAACTTTCTTTCAATTATCAAAAAATCAAGACAAGTCATTACAATTCAGACTGAGAAGAGGACTCACAACCCAAAAGTTTGAATACCTAACTCCCAATGCCCTAAAAAATGATCACAAAAATCCCTTTATACCAAGGTTACAAAGCAAGCATAATGATCACTTTCAACTCAAAAATTCAAAATCACCTAACCCCACCGAGGAATTAACACAGACATGATAGGGGTCAAGCCACAACATGCAAGCTCAAACAGTCTAATCAACCAGCTGCAAACACTTCTCGAGCCAAGATTGTAATCATTCCTCATGATACAAATCCCTTTGCAATCAACCGTCAAGCATCCTGGACCACACTGCAAATGGAAAACCAATCGCCTCTCACCAAACAGGGTCATTTCTGCATTGAATTCCATAAAAATGGTACCCTGTGTCGTTGGAAACACTTAGAAATTCAAACCTGAATCTCAATAGTTATCATGCATTTCACGGGCTTCATGTTCCTTAACCATTTTCCCTCAGTCGCACAATCACATGGTCACAACTTGAATGCCACAGGAAAATGGGTTCACCTTATGCCTGGTCGCATGATCGCATAGCACGGAGATGGGCTATGTGAACATGCCACCACCCGCACCCCTTTATCTTACCGCAATAGCCACCGTGATAATAGTTGTCGCATGATCACATAGCTAGGAGATGGGCTATGCAAACATGCGACAACCCACGAACCATCACCCTTCTGGTTGGCACGTCACCGCTGAATGTCAAACACGCTCGGGCACTGAAGACACAGGCCCTGCTGAGAAAAACCACATCACCGATGCAACCAACCAATGAGTAGAAGGCACGTCGGTAAGACTAGCATCGTGGGCCCACCTTAGAACTCTGCAACCACGATGCACAATAGTTGTCGCATGATCTCATAGCCAGGAAATGGGCTATGCGAACATGCGACAACCTGCAAACCGTAACCACCAGCATAACCGCCGCCGCTACCAGCAAAAAATGTTAGTCGCATGATCACATAGCCTTGAAAAAGGCTATGCGAACATATGACTAACCACTACTTACCACACCTCGGCCCTGCCAACAACCACCACGCCTCAGACCTAGGCCCACCTAACACCACATGTCACGCCACCATTCACTGCATCTAATAGAACACTGCCACCTCAGCAACCAGAAGATGCCCCATTACCACCTACCACCGGGCCCCAGGGACACATGGCAAGCAGTCGCATGATCACATGTTAGAAAAGTCTAACATGCAGCCATGCGACAACCAACCCCCGGCTGCCACATCACCACCTCAGACCAGTCGAAAGAAGCCTCACCTACCAACGAGACCACCAAACAAAGCACCGAACAAAAGAAGATCGGACAACTAGTGCAACTTCGCATAGCCCTAACAAAACCTTCATGCTTTAATGACAATCATTGATGCTCCGACATGTCAGGACCCTTTGACCAATCTGAAAACCAGGTCCCACCATCCATCGCACTTACGCACTAAGGCAAAGTAGACCACCAGGTAGCTGAACAAGACTGGGACCCAGACGGCTAGGTGGCAAGTGGTTGCATGATCGCATGTCAGAAAAGTCTGACATGCAGCCATGCGACAACCAATCAGGAAGAGTCTGGACCCACCATCCAGTTGGACTTGCACAGTTAAGACCGAGGTCAAAAACACAAAGTTTTTGGCACCAAAAGACAAGTGCACAAAAGCTGGGAGGCAAAGGTTGAAAACAACGAGGGTTTTTGGCAAAAGATAAAAAAACATATAGGATTAACGACAGACTGAAAGGTAGCAGGGAAGCTGAAAACATCACAAGTTTTTGAAAACACTGTGGGTTTTCGACACTGTGGCAAATTTTAAAAATATTTCCCACAGACCTCAAAACTTGAAAAATTCCTTGGGCTTTTCAAATTAGGAGACGCGATCTAGACTGGAGCTAGGTGACATAATAAAGGGCACAAGGCAGGAGCGCACACCATGAAACACTAAGGATTTTCATCGCAAGTCAAAACTGTGATTGCAGGCACAACAGGACAGCAAAACAAAGACTGCAGAGAATAGGTCATTTTCATAAGATTTTGCAATAACTGGAAAATGGACTAATAGTGCTCTAGTTGGGGACATGTATCTCTTGTAGATACAATAAAAAAATAGAATCTACTGGAAGAGCAGACCACAAAATTTCAGACCAAAAACAACCCTAAGAGACCTAGGGAAGAATCCTAACTACTGCTCATGGAAAAAGATACTTCAAGAGAAGTAAAACTTTAGGAATTGTCCATGAACAGGCAATTCCAAAGTGCCACCAATTAGATCTTTTAGAATATATGAATCAACTCCCCATTTACTTTCAATGAGATAAGGACCCAACCAAATAGGATCAAACTTACCATGTCGTACCTTATCCTCTAATCTGGCATTCCACATTAGAACAAGATCACCAGCCCCAAAACTCCTTTGAGCGGCTCTTTTATCAAATAAGCTCTTACACTGTGTCTGAAGTGTTTCATTTCTTTCATGTGTATCTCTTCTTACCTCCTCCAACTAGATTAACTCATCCATCCTTAGTCTCATTTCATCATCTAAGTCTTCATCATATGCCAGGATGAATCTATACATTTGCAATAGATTGTTCTAAGGTAACCTAGCTCCAATCCCGTAGACTAGATCAAATGGGGCACAACCTATGGCCTTCTTGATGGTCACTCTGTCAGCCCACAATGCCCACCAAAATTTTGAGTCCCATGATTTTTTATTCCTGTCTAATACTCTTTTGAGGATCTTTATCAAGATTTTATTAGTGGATTCAGCCTGGCCATTTCCCTGTGGGTGATATGGGGAAGAGAATGAAATGTGTATCCCATAATTCTTACAAAAATCATCAAACTCCTAAGATCTAAAACACATTGCATTGTCTACCACTATTGTTTCTGGACATCCAAACCTAGTGAGAATGTTTTGCATCATGAAATCAATAACAACTTTACTAGTGGCCCTCCTAGTGGGAATAGCTTCAACCCATTTAGTGAAATAGTCTATTGCCACTAATATATAGGAATGCCCTCCACTAGACTTGTTTGGAATCTCACCTATGAAATCAATACCCCACTGCTAGAAAGGGGCCTGAACTAAGACTGGTTTGAGTGGTAAATTTCCACCAAATTTTAGCTTACCTGCAAACCTCTGGCATGCATCACACTTCCTTAAAAACTGATGTGTGTCTTTAAAAACTGTAGGCCACCAAAATCCAGATCTAAGGATCTTGTGGGCTATGGTCTTTGCCATGTAGTGTCCTCCACATACACCTTGATGCATTGATTCTAACAAAGACTTAGACCTTTCCTGGTCTACACATTTTAGCAATACACCTTCATTGCTTTTCCACCATAACTCACCATGTATAATGGCATATCTCACAGATTGTAGCCTGATAGTCCTTTTCTTATTTTCACTCATGTCAGGGGGAAGAAACAATTTTTGCAAGTAATTGATGACATCCCTATACCAATCACAATAGTCCAAATCACAAACATATGGCCTTTCTTCCTCCTCTAACATGTTCACATGGTTTGCAACCAAATTACTCTGTGCCATCAACTTTGCAAGACCAAGGCCTCTTACCAATTTTGTAATCTAAATATCTATATTGAATTCTTGGATCCTGTTGATCCATCTACATCTCTTACCTGAGACCTCTTGTTGCACTAGAATATCCTTGACAGCAGCATTAGGAACATAAGCAACCACCCTAGCTCCCACAAGATAACACCTAAAAGCCTTGACTGCTTTGACTAGGGCATAAGCCTACTTCTCAACTATATCATATTTTAGTTCTGCTGCATGTAAGGATTTTTTGAAAAAGGATATGGGTTGTTCATACCCTTCTGAATTCTTTTGTAATAAGACGGATGCAATTGTATGATAAGAAGCAAAGGAGAAAATTTGCATGGGTTTACCATAATCAAGGGTCCTTAAAATAGGGGCATCCTTGATGGCCTATTTGATATTCTTGAAAGACTCATTTGCTTCTTCATTCCATTCTACTTTTGCATTTTTCTTCAACATTCCAGAGATGGGAATACAAATTTTTGCAAAATTTGTAACAAATCTTCTTAGAAAATTCACTTGCCCAAAGAAAGACTGTACTCCTTTAACATTCCTTGGTGGTGAAAGCTTGTCTATTGCCATAACCCTTTCAGGATCAATTCTCACTCCATCCTTGGACACAACATGTCCTAAGAGCTTGCCTTCGACCACACCAAAAAACCATTTCTTTGAATTCAAAGAAATTCCGTATTCCAGAGCTCTAATAAAAATCTTTTCAAGATGCTCACAGTGGTGATCCTCCTGCTTTGAATATGCCATGAGATCATCCTGATATACCACTAAAAACTTATTTATGAAATCAGCAAAGGCCACATCCATAGCTCTTTGGAAGGTAGCTCCTGCATTTGTCAGACCAAATGGCATTCTGACATAAACATATGTTCCCCAAGGAGTAGTGAATGCAGTCTTGAATTGTTCTGACTCCTTGACCATGACCTGATTATACCCAGAGAAACCATCCATCATTAACATCAACTCCGATCCAGTGACCCTTTGTAGCATGTTTTCCATATTAGGGAGACCATAGTTGTCTTTCAAAGAATTGACATTCAGATTTCTAAAATCAACACACAACCTAATGTCACCATTCTTTTTCCTGACTGGAACCAAATTTGACACCCAAGTAGAATGTCTAATAGGCTTGATAATGCTAGCATCCATCATCTTTTTAAGTTCATCTTGCATTTTTGGTGCCAAAGTAGGGTTCACAGGCCTTAATTTTTGCCTAAAAGGTTTAGTTCATTCCTTTAATGGTATCTCATGTTGAAAGAGATCTTCTCTATATGCCTTCAAATCTTCATAAGACCATGCAAAGACATGTTTGAATTTTTTGAGAAGATTAATCAGATTTCTTCTAGTTCTTTGAGATAAGCATTTACCTATGTAAACGTTCTTTGGTTCTTGGCTTGTCCCTAGATTCACCTCCTCCAAATCACTTACCCTGTCAGCAAGTCTAGCTACACAAGCCCTCTCTTTATTATCAAATGCTCTCTCAAGAGCAACCAATCCCCTTGGGATCCTATTTGACTTCAATTGCAGTACTTTCTTCCCAAGGACATTCTCTTTTCCATCTTTTTTGTCTACATAGGTGCTGAAATCCATTTCCTAACCATCAAAGTGAGACTCACACTGCAAGAACCTCAATATATCCTGATCATCAGAAAATACTTGCTAATTCTCAACATTATCTGAGATAGAAGGCCTGGACTTACACTCAATTCTAGATATTCCCGCAAAGGTAACATCCTCTGGCCTTAAGGCTATGTTTGCTAGTAAATCTACCATCCTGTTTTGGCTTCTATCCACCCAATCAATTCCAAAAGCACTGAAACATTCAATTTCATCCCATACAGCATTCCTATATTGTTTCAGCCTTTGGTTTTTTGATGCATACTTTGATCTAATCTGAGATATTACTAACTCAGAATCACCAATTACCCTAAGATGTTTGATCCCATGTTTTGATGCTTGTTTTAAACCAATCAATAGGGCCTCATATTCAGCAACATTGTTTGTGCAAGAAAATAGGAGAGTGAAAGAAAACTTAAAAGTCTTACCACTTGGGGATATTAATAACACTCCTGCTCCAGCTTCTTCCTTAGAATTTTCTCCATCAAAATATAATGTCCATAAGACATTACCCTCTGCCATGTTACTCTCATCATCGACCAAAAGGATAGGCCTAACCTTCTCCTGCATCTCATTCCTCTGAACTTGGAATGAGCCAATGTCAGTGTCAACAAAACAATTCATGCTATCCTTTTCATTTTCCTCAATCATATGTAGGGTCCTGGCTTCCCTTGACACCTTCACACTCTCTCCTTCAATGTCAAAAGTGGCAAAGGACAAGTCACATTGAATACTTCCTCCCATGGAGGCACTCCACTTTCTAGATAACAACATTCCATATTGAGGAGGAATGTCAACTACAAGAACACTCATAGTCAACTGTTTGTTAGGAAATGTAGCTAATTTATAAGGCAAAGCCTTGATGGTACCAATAACTGGCACTCTCTTGAGTCCATAGCTTGGCATCTTCTATGAGGTGTATCAACCTTTAGTCCTAATGATTTCATGATCTCTGCAGGCATGATAGTGTTTGATGCTCCAGAATCGATCATGCAATTCTTCAATATTTTACCATCAATCACAAGGGACAAAAAGAAAGGATGAACTGTCCCTACTGCATTGTTTACAATATTTGTATCCAAGAAGATTTGAGGGATCTTAGAAACAATTTCTTCACTCTTACTATCGAGTGTTTTTTCCAAGGAAGCCACATGTTTGTCATTTCTATTCACCTCTTGGATTCCTGCAGAAGAAACACCATTTACCCAATTCAAGGCCTTGACCTTGTGTTCTTCTATTCTCATCATTTCCAACAGTGGAACCTTGATAGTGATCTGTGAAAGCAATTTGGACATATCAATTGGAACATACTTTTGGTTATTCATGTCTTCCTCAAAAATAGTGACAACCTTATCCTTTGTCAGATCAGACTTGTTCTTGAGAGAAGATTCTTCTCCATTTTGAGAAACAAGGACCACAACATCTGATGTTTTTGCTTTATTCCCAGGTGCTACAGCAGGCATAATTTTCCTTTTTACCTTCACTTGGTTAGTATCATCAATTGGAACATACTTTTGGTTATTATCATACTTTTGGTTAGGATCACTTGGTTAGTATCATAGTGATCTGTGAAAGCAATTTGGACATATCAATTGGAACATACTTTTGGTTATTCATGTCTTCCTCAAAAATAGTGACAACCTTATCCTTTGTCAGATCAGACTTGTTCTTGAGAGAAGATTCTTCTCCATTTTGAGAAACAAGGACCACAACATCTGATGTTTTTGCTTTATTCCCAGGTGCTACAACAGGCATAATTTTCCTTTTTACCTTCACTTGGTTAGTATCATCGGCACCCTTGCCCTTTTCCTCATGTTGTTGTACACTATTTTCTATCCTCCTGATGAACATACTGCCTAGCTTACCAGTTGCATTTCCAATTGTCCTATTCCTCAAGTTGTAACTGCTTCTAGCTTGAGTGACCATGTTTGTAGTGATTTGAGCAATTTCTTCATCTGAGGGTCTTTTTTAAGAAACTTGCTCCTCACCCCTCCCTGTACTACATCCAACATCATCAAACTCTTCTTCTTCATCATCAGTGGAGTTAGCTTCATCCCACGCATGTGAAGAAGTCATACCACATCCTTCCTTATCATACTGCTCCTCACCTTCTTGATTATCAGGTAAATTCAAAGCAATGACACAATGCTCTGGACTATGAGGAGATTGACAAACAACACTCCATGGAACCTCATCAGATAAATTCACTGAATTTCTCTACAAAGGATCAGGGATCCTTCCATCAGGTCTTTCCTGCTTGGTTGGGAGAATGGGCTTGCCATCTTTCCACTAAGTGTTGTAAGGGTAATTTTGCATTCTTGGCTGTCTGCTAAAATTGTTTGGAGCTGACCTCTCCATAGTCACAGCTCTATTGTTTCCCTTTTCTCCAGGATTTAAACCTTCCAAAGCCTTTAAAATTTGTTTTAGATTATCATCCTCTTTGGGTTTAGAGTCAGCAGACCTTCCCATTTCTTTCTTACTCTGCATTTGAGGCCTGCAATCATCTCTTCTCCCTATCTTTCCTGATATTCTTCTATTTCTCTCTATGTTGATGGCCAATTTGTAAGCTTCCCCAAGATTTCTAGGGTTCTTGTCCCTCAAGAGGTATCCCATTTTTGCATCAAAGGCATTCAAGTATGTCACAAGACATACCCTGTCATCTAGTCTGATAACCTGCAAGAGCCTATGCATAGCCTTTTGGAATCTTCTATTAAATTCAAGGACCTCTTCATTCTGATTCTTATTTATGTTATTGAATTCATTTAAGATAAAACCCTCATTTATTTTATCTCCATAGTCTTCCTTGAAACAATTCTTGAATTCATTCCATGACCCTATAATAGCATGGGGTAACCCTCCAAACCAATCCCTAGCATCCTTAATCAGGGATTGTACAAATAGCTTCATTATAACATCATCAGGCTCTACATTATAATCATCTATTACATCTATGAAAATTTTTAGATGTTCTTCACATGTGATGACATTATTTCCAGTAAATTTAGGAAGCTTCTTTTGAATTTCATCAGGGATTACATTAGGATAACTAGAAATACCAAAGAAGACAAGTTGTTTGTACCTTTCATGAATAGGAGCTCCATGTAGTGGATCCATTTCTTGAGATGTAGATGTCCTCGTGTTTGAACCATCAGGAACTCTAGCGGCACCTGGCACACCATTTGCTTGAGCTGCATTGTTACCTTGATTTCCACCTTGTCCCAAAAAGGAAGCAACAATATTTGAAGGTCCTGAAGCATGCTTGAGAAAATCTATCTTCTTTCTGATTTCTACAATAGAAGACTCCAACTCTACTTTCTCTAGTTCTTTATCCAATATTTCTTTCTTCCTTCTAGCTGTCTCCAAATCTGAATCTAATCTTAGTCTCGGATCTGATGTCCTATCCACAATAACTTGTTCACTGATTTGAATCCCAATAGCCTTCTGTTTTCCTTTATCTCTTGGTCTGGTTTCTTCACATATTTTTTGAACAATAGGCTATTTGCTTACTCTTTCAGGCTCTGGGACAAAATTAATTGCCTCCAAATCTAGCAACTGCCTCTTTAGCTGATCAGCCCTTATCATGGCTTGTCTTACTTTATCTTTTCTTATCCTTTTCTCTTTGCTACCTAATGGCAAGCTATTCTTGAACTCTTCTTTCTAGTTCATAGACCTCCTCAAAGATATCCTCTGATTCAGGGAGTGTGGTCTTTGACTCATCATCTCCCACTTGAAAATCTTCCTCATATTGGTTCAATCCCAAGTCAACAGCCTCTTCATATTCTGAATTATTTTCTTCTTGACTAGGCCTGGCTTGGATTTCTTGTCTGGTATCTCTCTTGTTCCTCCAAATATGAGAAACACCTCTTCTCTTCTTTCCTCCCCTTGTCTGACTAGGCCCAGAAGTCCCTGGAATGCCTTCTTCCATTATATCTTCAAGATGCTTCTTTCTCTGAGACCTGGTACCTCTATAACTCATCCTACAAAATAAATACTAACTAGCACTGCTTCAGAGATGTTTGAGCCACCACCCAAGTGTATTAGGAAGATTACAATATAGTTCCTTCACTCTAGAAATACTCAAATGAGTTAGAGAGACAAGGGACAAGAACAACCCTGTTTCTTCCAATGATGACCTACTGGTTAAGATGAACATGTATAACACTTCCCCAGCATAGTCACCATCTTGTTGGTGTCCAAAATGACACTTATGCTCTAATAGGCTGCCAGTATACCCTCAGATAGATTTTAGGGGTGGTTAGCTCCAAATGTAATGAGGTCTTAGGATAACTAGACCAACTCTAGGGACAAGACTACCCTCTTCTACTTCTGGCTCTGCAAAACCAAGGTGGGTGCACCTAACCCAGTATAAACTATACTTCACACACCAAAGACTGGGTTTGAATAACAGATAAATGGATAGCAAGAAAGTACTGAATGTTAACCACACACTCATTGACTCTCCATTGCTATGGGGTAGAACCACATACAACCAAATATAAAAACTTCAGAGAATGGTTCTTAATTTCATGTTTTTGAATCATAATAACCTCAATCAAGACATGTCAACAAAGAAGTACTTATCTAGGCAAGTGCCTCATCCATTGGGCAAGGTTTCTTAGATAGACTACACACACACACTAGAATGTATCTGAGATTCAAAGCCATAAACACATTTACAATCTCCTCTAATACTTACAGAATATCCCTACATAGACAAGAGATAAATCTAGGTCCCATCTGAAGCATCATTTAATCTAATCCTGGATTAGAACTCAAGAATGAAGACCTATACATAAATTGTTATGCAGTGAACTGGAAAGTTCAAAATTCATCTATGTTGACACAAGGGAGAGATGAGAATCATGTGCCTGCATTAAGTATGAAGAATCCTCAAATGTATACAATCCATCCAAAGGAACCCTGCTTGCAAACTGCAGCTAAGACCTACAACTTTCTTTCAATTGTCAAAAAATCAAGACAAGTCATTACAATTCAGACTGAGAAGAGGACTCACAACCCAAAAGTTTGAATACCTAACTCCCAATGCCCTAAAAAATGATCACAAAAATCCCTTTATACCAGGGTTACAAAGCAAGCATAATGATCACTTTCAACTCAAAAATTCAAAATCACCTAACCCCACCGAGGAATTAACACAGACATGACAGGGGTCAAGCCACAACATGCAAGCTGAAACAGTCTAATCAACCAGCTACAAACACTTCTTGACCCAAGATTGTAATCATTCCTCATGATACAAATCCCTTTGCAATCAACCGTCAAGCACCCTGGACCACACTGCAAATGGAAAACCAATCGCCTCTCACCAAACAGGGTCATTTCTGCATTGAATTCCATAAAAATGGTACCCTGTGTCGTTGGAAACACTTAGAAATTCAAACCTGAATCTCAATAGTTATCATGCATTTCATGGGCTTCATGTTCCTTAACCGTTTGCCCTCAGTCACACAATCACATGGTCACAACTTGACTACCATAGGAAAATGGGTTCACCTTATGCTTGGTCACATGATCGCATAGCACGGAGATGGGCTATGCGAACATGCGACCACTCGCACCCCTTTATCTTGCCGCAACAACCACTGTGACAATATTTGTCACATGATCGCATAGCTAGGAGATGGGCTATGCGAACATGCGACAACCTGCGAACCATCACCCTGCCGGTTGGCATGTCACCGCCGAATGTCAAACATGCTCGGGCATTGAAGACATGGGCCCCGATGAGAAAAACCACATCACCGATGCAGCCAACCAATGAGTAGAAGGCATGTTAGTAAGACTAGCATCATGGGCCCACCTTAGAACTCTGTAACCATGATGCACAATAGTTGTCGCATGATCACATAGCCAGGAAACGGGCTATGCGAACATGCGACAACCTGCAAACCGTAACTGCCAGCATAACCATCGTCGCTACCAGCACAAAATGTTAGTCACATGATTGCATAGCCTTGAAAAAGGCTATGCAAACATACGACTAACCACTACTTACCATGCCTCGGCCCTGCCAACAATCACCATGCCTCAAACCTAGGCCCACCTAATGCCACATGTCACGCCACCATTCACTGCATCCAATAAAACACTGCCACCTCAGCAACCGGAAGATGCCCCATCACCACCTACCACCGAGCCCCAGGGACACATGGAAAGTGGTCGCATGATCGCATGTTAGAAAATTCTGACATGCGGCCATGCGACAACCAACCCCCGGCTACCACATCACCACCTCAGACCAGCCAGAAGAAGCCTCAACTGCCAACGGGACCACCAAACAGAGCACCGAACAAAAGAAGATCAGACGGCTGGCACAACTTTGCATAGCCCTAACAAAACCTTCACGCTTTAATGACAACCATTGATGCTCTAACATGTCAGGACTCTCTAACCAATCTAGAAACCAGGTCCCACCATCCATCGCACTTGCGCACTAAGGCAAAGTAGACCGCTAGGTAGCTGAACAGGACTGGGACCCACATGGCTAGGTGGCAAGTGGTCGCATGATCGCATGTCAAAAAAGTCTAAAATGCGGCCATGTGACAACCAATCAGGAAGAGTCTAGACCCACTATCTAGTCGGACTTGCGTAGTTAAGACCAAGGTAAAAAACACACAAAGTTTTTGGCACCAAAAGATAAGTGCACAAAAGCTGGGAGGCAAAGGTTGAAAACAATGAGGGTTTTCGGCAAAAGATTGAAAACATACAGGATTAACGACAAACTAAAAGGTAGCAGGGAAGCCAAAAACATCATGGGTTTTTGAAAACACTGTGGGTTTTCGACACTGTGGCAGATTTTAAAAATGTTTCCCGCAGACCTCAAAACTTAAAAAATTCCCTGGGCTTTATGAATTAGGAGACGTGATCTGGATTGGAGCTAGGTGACACAATAAAGGGCACAAGGTAGGAGTGCACACCATGAAACACCAAGGATTTTCATCGCAAGTCAAAATTGTGATTGCAGGCACGACAGGATATCAAAATAAAGACTGCAGAGAATAGGCCATTTTCATAAGATTTTGCAATGACTGGAAAATGGACTAACAAGTATTAATATCACTTTCATTCCTTATATTATGCTTAGTGCTAGATTTACCAATCTTAAGAGATGACATAAAAGTAGACTCAACACTCGGTACAACACTATTATCAAAATTGTTCAGCCCAAAAGTTGTTAACTTTCCAATTAGATTATCAAGAGTAAGAGTGCTATTAGGTGCAGACCTCATTTCATGAATATCAGATATTTTGATTACATAAATAGGAAATAATGTTCTTAGTATCTTACTTACCACTGTATCTTCAGAAATGATACCACTAGCTCCTCATATAGCATTGACTACCTCTTTGATTCGGTTTGTGTCCTGTGTAATGTTCTCTCCTTCCTTCATCTTCATGTCATCAAATTTGCCTCTCAAACTTTCAGCTCTGGCTCTCATCATATCACCACCATAAACTAGAACAAGTTTATCCCACATTTCCTTCGTTGTAGTGCAATCCTTAACATCCTCAAATTCAGCATCAGATAAAGCGGCATAAATCTCTATCATAGTAATATTGTGTTCATGTCAATCTCTCAACTGATCAAGAGTCAAAGGTCCAACCATCAATTGTAAGTAGCCATTATCAAATAAATGTATATCAGATTCTCCAATTCCAGATATGTGAAGTCTCATCCGACTTTGTCATGTAGTAAAGTTGTCTTTGTTCAGCTTCAGCACTTCCCTCTTATACATCTTGTAATCTTTATGCTCAAGTCCTTAAAACTTTCTTCCAAGCAACCAATATGCTCTGATACCAATTGTTAGAATAACTGAGAGGGGGGGTGAATCAATTAGATCAGTTATCCTACAGTCCCTAATACAAAGATGTACCTTATAAAACAATTCCAACAAATTATGTAGCTTGGTATCACAAAATATCAATCTGTTTGTTCAGTCTACCGATTACCAATAAATATCCAACTGTGATTACCAACTAAATCAACTATCTAGTATGTAAAGTATGATAGAAAAACAATCATAACAAATAACACATAACACAATGATTTAACATGGAAACCCTACTAAGGGAAAAACCACCTGGGACTGGTAACCCAAAATAATTCACTCTTCTAAAGTGAGCTTGGTAAAGAGCCAACCCTATTAAAGGTTACAATAAACATTGTTAGGTGTGACCTAGTTAGAGGATTTATCACTAACAGATAAATTTTGACCAGCATTCACTATGGGGTCAACAAGATAACACTTTACATTCAACGAATGTCAAAGGGTAGAACATAAGACTGTTAAGTCCACTTGGTTAAGAGATTTTATGAATCAATGGTTAAACTGATATAGTACTGATATGATTCAAATACAACTCAATTACAAATATTCAGATCTATGCTAAGCCCATACAAATCCTCTAATCATTAATCAATTTCACTTCATCAATATTCTTCAACTTACTTTCACTTGGTAAATGGTTCTTTGACGCTTGGTAAACTTTGCAGCTCGGTTCTTTCAATAACCAGTTTGATCAGGCATGCATGAATAAAGTCTTCACATGAAATCTCTGCAATCTTCTTCTTTTCAGCATGTTTCAATAATGAAACCCATATCTGGGTGGTCCCACAATAGTGAGTCCCACTTTTGTGATCAACATTCTGAGAAAAACTTCACTTTCGAACACCTGTTGCCGCAAAACTATTAGGAATTTGAAGATGATGTAAACTAGAGTCTTTTAGAATTTTCTTTCTAGTTTATATATATATATATATATATATATATATATATATATATATATATATATATATATATATATATATATATATATATATATTTTAAAAAATCATTTAAATTCATTTTTCCTTCTCCTTTGAAAAGTGGTTTGCGTGAAAAAACTATGTTTTTAAGGAGTTCCTATCACTTGGATCAACATAACATAAGGTCACTTGGATCGGTCTAACTTCATCTATGTATATCAAAATTTATTTTTCTTTTTTTCATAGAAAGGTAAGACAAATACACTTTTCCTACATATTTTTTATAATTTACTATTTTTCCCAAAGTCTTGAAGAGACAGGTTGTTGAATGACCAAACAACCTATGTTTAGTTAAAGTAATATTTAAAAGTGATAATGAACTCAATGTGTATTAAAATTATATTCGTTAGAAAGCTTGTTCCAAATAGCATCATTTGACATCGCATGTTTGAAAAAACCATGCCATTTGGTCCTTGTTCTAGGCCTCGAAAGACCATTTTTTTTAAGTTCTCTTATTTTCTAAGGGCAAATTTTCATTTTTGGGGTCTTCACGTGAAGACCCTTCGCACGAAGGCCCTTGAATGAAAAGTATGACAAAAAAGACTCTGTCGGATTTTTTGCCTAGGGACTTCGTGTGAAGTATATACTTTGAGCGAAGTTGGCAAGTGATTTTATTTTCTAAAAAAAATTATCATGGTATAAAACTAAAACATTTTGTTTCTATTTTATACCAAATTGCAATTAATAAATTCACATTTTCTATTATGGAAGGCATTTTTTGGAGGAGGATTGCTATTTCCATCTTTTCAAAGACATAATTTTGGAGAGGAGAAATATTAGATTAAAGTATTTTTTGAAGAAGAGAATTTTTATAGACGATCTTGTGGAAGACATTTTTTGGAGCTCGAAGAAATGGGGAACAAGAAGGGAAGACAAAGTAAATCTTCTAGAAAAAGGTCACCCGGTACTGAACAAAGAAATCATGAAGCTGTATTGACATATTATCATAAAACTAAAGAAGTTGAAAGACAAGCTGAAGTAGGAGGGTCAAGTCAAGTCGAAGAATTGCACATTGAAGAAGGGTCGGGATCACTCCCTACAAAAGCTCAAATAATTGATGTTGGAGAAGGGTCAAGATCATGTGCTCCTACTGGTATGGATGAAATTTTAAATTTAGCTCAAACTATAAAGAGAAATATTAATTATAAAAACTTAGATCATTTACTTACAATGGATGTGGAGAATTTGAGATCACTTGCTAATGTTCAACCCTTAAGTCTTGCTAAGAAGAGATCAATGAATATGATAGCAAGAGAAATATTGGGTAAATTTGATAATTTTAAAACACTTGAACAAGCTCAATTGCTTTCAATTGTACTTATAAACAAAAAGTTGGAAGGGGCATTAAAATTATTGGGTATAGACACATCATCAAAGAAGAGAAAAGTTGTTGACATGCAAACTGATATGATTGAAAATCTTAGGAAAGGTTTGAACCAGTTAGGGAAGCGATCTCGAACTAAAGATAAGACCATTACAAGAAAAATTATGTTGACATCCATTATAGTTAACACTATGGGATGAAAAAGACAGATATCTTCAATTTCATCTCAGTTTGGTTTTAATAGGAAAACAATATCATGATATGTTAATAGGAGAATACTTTTGGATGATAGCACCTTGGATGGCAATTGGGCAATCATGTGTAGAGCTCCTCATTCTGATAGGATTGATGAAGGAATAAAAAATTTGGTCACATCATTTTGGAATGATAATACACGTCCTTCATCAAACACTAGAGATGTTATCAGACATAGAATTTCAGCTAATCAATATGAATATCATACGAAACATTGGTTGGACACAACACAACATGAAAAGTATGTGTCATTTTGTAGTTCTAATCCTAATATAAAGATTGGGCAAACATTGTTTGAAAGATTGAAGCCATATTATATCAGGACAAACAAAGTGTTTGAAACTTGTTGTTGTCATTATCATATTGAATTTGATCTCCACTATCAAATTTTTTGAAAGTTTGTAGAAGACACTTATGGTTTTGAAAATGCTCCTCCTACTAGACGAAGTGAGTTCATCTCATCCATTTTATGTGACAAAAGAGATGATGTAGCTGGACAAATAAATTGCATAAAAGGAATATGTCAAACATGTGAGGATTTGTCTCTTTTTCCTTTGAAAAATGAAAATATTGATGTAACAAAGATGGTAAATTGCAAGAGTTACAAATATGTAAAGAATGAAACAAAATTTGGGAAAGAATCCAAAAGGTTAGAATATGTTGAAGAGGAGATAAATGTTGGAGTATTTATGGAAAAAATTTTAAAATTGATTCAACCCTACATTCATCATGCATTTTTTGCAAAGTGGCAAGCACAACAATTCCAAACACTGAGAGACAATTTCCCACTTGGAACTATTGTATCAGTTGTTGATTTTGCAGAAAATTATTCTTTTGTTCATCAAAAAGCAATTCAGTCATAATACTATTTTTCAGAGAAAATTACTATTATGGTACATGTGTGTTATCAACACACACAATTAGATTTGGATGGTATTCAGAGCACATTTGAAGCACGGGTCATCAAGAAGGAATATCATTTTTATATAAGTGATGATAGAGAGCATGACATTCATTATGTAGAACACTGCTTCAAGATGTTTTTTACAAATTTGAAAGAAAGAGGTATAAAAATTGATAAACATTATGTTTGGTCAGATGGATGCAACACAATTCAAATCATCGAGACCATTTTATGCACTATGTAGATATCATCGTAATGAAAACATACCACATGTCTGGAGTTTATTTGAGAGTGGACATTGAAAAGGTGAACATGATGGTGTCGGAGCTTGCATCAAACATGCTATATGAAAGTATCAAATGAATTATAAGGGAGTGCATATAAAAAATGCACATGATGTGGTTGAATGGTGCAAGACACATTTCACACCAAATGAGAATAGCATGTCATCAGGATTGACTCAGGTGGTGCCATATAGAAAATTTTGGGAGATAAAAGGTATGTAGACATTTTTAAATTATTTGAAAGTGTTTAAATTTTTTATGATATTTTGTATTCAAATTATATTTATAGAATTTATTATATATGAATTTGTTCAGGTGTGGATAGAAAAACTATGCATGGTTGCAATAGGATAGAAAATACATGATCTTTGCATTCAGTTATGAGTATGAATTATCACAATTGGATGTTGAACAATAGGGACTACTCATGCTTTTTTTGTCACTGCATTGCTGACAATTATGAGGAATGTATCAATCAAGACCATGGATATGTAGGTGCATGGAATCTAGTGCCACTAGTTGTTACTAATACATTTGATAGAGATGAAGATGAAAACTTTGATGATGTCCCTTTGATTTCTACTGATTATGATCATATCTTAGGATTGGTCAAAATTGGCAAGTATATATATTTCACATTATATGGTACATTGAGTTGCATGTATAGATAGGTAGATAGATTTATAGATTGAACTAAGTAAATTTTAAGATCTCACACATGTATATATAAATTTACTGTGCAGGAGATGTCTTTGCAGTGATTGCTGAGTGTAGAAATGTAGGAGTTGGTTATTATTTACTGTGTTGTACTACAAAGAGGATGAAGCTACTTGAACCTGAAGAAAGTGATGGAATGTTGTTCCCCATAGGTTTGTACATGTTTTGCATCAATATATTGAACTCAATTTGTAAATTTTAAATTTCAACCTTTTAACAAATTTCAAATTGAGTTTGTTTAAATTTATATATTGTTAAAATTTGTGACCTGCAGGTTCAGTTGTTTTAGAGGGAACATATTTCAAGAAAATCAAAGTAATTCAACATGGTATTCACTTTTTTGATTACGAACCAGATAATAAGGTGTTTCAATATAGTCACCTAGTAGTTGCCACATCCATTTGTCTCCATATAGTTAAATCTCAATGTGGACATCGTAAGTGGAGACTAGATAGTGAGGATCATGAGAGAATATTACTTGTTCTCCATGAAAGGTCTGAACCACTTGAATTGGTCTAAAAAGTATAATATGTATACCTATTTCTTGTATTAGGACCTACTTGATATCTCTGGATTAAATTTCATTATACTTTATTTATATATTTAAACATATGATGGACTATAATTTGTTGATATATGATGGACCTATTTGATGGTTCAATGGTTTTAATATATAGAATTTTATATGTATGCTTTGATTATTCAATGATTTTTATGATACTTTTTTATGATGCTTATGATTTCTAGATCCCCTTAAGACCTCCCCTTAAGACACTAAAAAATGATGAAATTAGTTAGATTACTTACGACATGTGTTAGTTCTAGAATTAGTTAGAATAGTTATTGTCCATTAGTTACATGTATTAACTACTTATTTTTTATGATATTAATTCTAGATCCCCTTAAGACCTCCCCTTAAGATTGCTTATTAGTTAAAGATCCCCTTAAGACACTAAAAAATGATGAAACTAGTTAGATTACTTATCATATATAATCAAATCATATCATCTAATCAAATAAAACCATCTAATCAAATCATCTAATCAAATCATATATCATCAAATAAAATCATCTAATAAAATAAAATAAAATAAAATCATCTAATCAAATAAAACCATCTAATCAAATCATATATGATCAAATCAAATCATATCATATCATCTAATCATATCATCTAATCAAATATATGTCTCTAATCAAATATATGTCACGAATCACATGTCTCTAATCAAATATATGTCTCGAATCAAATATATGTATCTAATCAAATATATATGTCTCTAACCAAATATATGTCTCGAATCATAAACTAATAATAGAAAACATATACTAATGATATATATAATGAGTCTCAAATAAAAGATATGTGCAACATGTCCTAAATTAGGGAGTCATCTAGGTGCATGCAAACAGAGTGACCCTCTGAGCGACTGCCATGAGCATCCTTTGGCTATGAGACATCAACTGATCCTTGTGAATATAAATGCATGTTTATATAATAATAATCTAAAATAATTAAAATATTATAAATGCATGTTTAAACTTACATATTTTTAAAACTTACCTGACCACTACTAGGTGTCACATCTGCTGAATCGATCCTATGAAAAGCATCTTCTGGCTGTAAAGCAACAACTGACCCCTGCAAATTTAGTACAACAGTTCATTATATACATGTGCATAGTATATATATTATGTAAAGTACTTGAAATATATAAATACATGTGTACACATGCATGCTTAAACATACATATATCTAAAACTTACTTGACCACTAGTAGGTGTTGTGCATCAAATGGATCTCTCATATGAAGATGCTCTGAGCCCACACTAGAGGTAATGTGCTCTGCTAACTGTGCCTCTAAAATATTATACATTGAACAAACATCTATACACATGTCTACAATTAATTATTCACTAAAACTCCTAAGAAAAAAGAAAGGAAATTTTTATATGTACCTAGGTCTTAGGAGCAGGAGGATCATCAGTGCGCTGCACCATAGTATCATCAACTGAAACTGCATCACCCACACCACCTTCAGTCTCGAACCTCTCTAGTAATGAGGAGTGTAGGGGTGACACTAGCTGGGAGGGGAGTGATGTAGATCTCGAACCATCTGGATGCAATAACATATCCATAAATGTCCCAACATCAATGCCAACATCCACCTGACTCCACCCACGCAACTGCTCATCAAAAGTATATAGGCCCTCAGTGGTGATGCGTACATCTCCAACCTGTATACCTGGCTCTGCAGCTATAGAGTCATCTGTGGGTGCAAAGTGCTCTACACTATGTTGTGCCTGAATAGTAGATGGCATGTCCTGTGTCGGTGGAACTACAGGACCCCGTGCAAGTGCAATGAAATCCCTGACTGAATGTATTGGGATCCTATGCATGCCAACAATATGAGAATAGGACTACTAGAGATCCTCCAAAAATTAAAGGGCCATATCTAAATGACTATGATGACCCAAACATGCTCGTATCTCTCCAGGTGAAGGAAGACATGCAGCTCTATATGTCTCATCAGTCATACTTGTAGTAGTACTAGATGAAGCCTCAGAAAATGATCTAACTCTACTTGGTCTAGTTAAAATGTATCTGCCCATTAAATCTGAAGTGATGGATGTGGTTGCAGAAGCAATCTATCCTATACTATCTACGACTCCCCTCTGAGAAGCAATGATGACTCTATCTGCAGTAGCAGCCATCACTAGTGCCACTACCAAAGTCTTGTCCCCAACCAGCTATCTATGAGGCTGCACAACTCGATCAACCCTACAATACTGATTGCAGTCTGCAACCCTACCACGCTCCTAACCATAATATGTTGGAAGATCTAAATAGTTGACCCTGAGTCCCAAACAAAACTCAATGTACAACTACTGTGCAAAATATAATGGAATCTGGTCATTATTTGGATAATGACCATGTGCTACAAGAAATCGAGGGTATATCATACATGCAATATGAGGAATGACACACTGTGTCACCTGATATGCCCTCACAATGGCCCTCCCATCATAATATAGGAAAACCTCTCGTTTGATGGTTTCCTTGGGGACAAGGCTCTGAATTGTCACCAAGGAAACATCACACAATACCTCGGCCCTCAACTCTCAAAAAATAGTGTCAACTACCTGAGCCGCGAAGCATGAGTGACATCTCAATCTAGCACTCATCATCTCCAAACTAGTCAATATAGTGGCACAAGTATCTCTCTATATATACTATCTCTTGAAGACGTACAGATGGACTCTCTAAGTCGAGTCATCTCCGTATCAGCAATATGAAAAATGGTATGTATATTAGGAGTCTAAGATGCATCCTGAGCAGCCATCTAGATACATAACATGTCAAAGCTAAGTGTTAATAATTAAGTACTTGATTACATGGTATAACTGCATGTAAAATGGAAACAAATATCTAAATATATAAAATTATAGGTCCTATTAGGTCACGTAAGTGGTCTTATTAGGTCTTAAGGTTCCTAGGATTAACTAATTGGTATTAATAGGTCCTACTAGGTCACGTAAGTGGTCTTATTAGGTCTTAAGGGTCATAAGATATACTAATTGGTATTAATAGGTCCTAACTAGGTCACGTAAGTGGTCTTATTAGGTCTTAAGGGTCCTAAGATGTACTAATTGGTATTAATAGGTCCTATTAGGCCACATAAGTGGTCTTATTAGGTCTTAAGGGCCCTATGATGTACTAATTGGTATTAATGGGTCCTATTAGGTCAAGTAAGTGGTCTTATTGGGTCTTAAGGGTCCTATGATGTACTAATTGGTATTAATAGGTCCTATTAGGTCACGTAAGTGGTCTTATCAGGTCTTAAGGGTTCTAAGATGTACTAATTGGTATTAATAGGTCCTAAGGTTTCATATTTATTTTAAGATTTCATAAGGGATCTAGATAAGAGTCCTAGAATGTTAATGAGTCGTAGGTGCAATAAGTGGTCCTAGAGTTTCTTAAGGGGTCATGGGTAACATAAGAGGTCCTAGAATGTTAATGGGTCATAGGTGCAATAAGTGGTCCTAGAGTGTCTTAAGGGGTCGTGGGTAACATAAGAGGTCCTAAGGGGTCCTAAGGGATCTAAATAAGAGTCCTACAATGTTAATGGGTCGTAGGTGCAATAAGTGTTCCTAGAGTGTCTAAAGGGATCGTGGGTAACATAAGAGGTCATAAGGTATAGATAAGGGTCCTAGAGTTTCTTAAGGGGTCGTAGGTAACATAAGAGGCCCTAAGGGATCTAGATAAGAGTCATAGAATGTTAATGGATCGTAGGTGCAATAAGTGGTCCTAGAGTGTCTTAAGGGGTCGTGGGTAACATAAGAGGTCCTAAGGGGTCCTAGGTTACATTAGTCGATCCTAGTATGTATTAATTGAATCTAAGATATACATAAATGTGTCATAGGACAACCTAAGATATGTTAATGGGTCTTGAGGATCTAAAGAGGTCATATACATGTCTTAAAATGTCGTAAGGGATGTATAATGGTCCAATAATGTTAATGGGTCGTAGATGTGATAAGTGGTCTAAGGGATCTTATGATACATTAATTGATACTAGAATGTCTTAAGGGTTCTTGCGGGCAACGATGGGTTCACATATGTATTAACATAAGCTAAGATAGATGAATGTGTCCTAGGACATTTTAAGATATAATAATGGGTTGTATGGGTCCAAATGGGTCCTATGTGTCTTAAGATGTCATAAGCAATACATAATGGTCTTAGAATGTCTTAAGGGGTTGTAGGCGTCATAATAGGTCCTAAGAGATCATAGGTTACATTAATTTATCCTAATATGTCTTAAGGAGCCTTGAGGGAAACAATGAGATTCCTAAGGGATCCTAAGTGTCTTAATATGTTGTAAGGGAGGGATAAGGGTCCTAGAAACTTACTGTACTCCAATTTTTTAACATATTCTAACATTCTACTAGATCATTTAAAAAAAATTAACTATGATTTTCTAAGATTTCTACAAACTAAAAATTATTTAAAACAAATAACTAACTAATGTTTACCAAATTTACTAAAAATGCGTGTACATGTGAGAGAGAGAGAGATTCCTAATATTTACTAACTTTAAACTTGAAATTTAAAAATAAATATTTTTATTAATTTCTATAAGATCTTGATGTTTTCTAACATTTTCTAACATTTCTACTATGGTTTCTAATGTTTTGTAAATATTTTCTAAAATTGCTAACAAACTACTACGATTTTATACCATTTTCTAACATATTCTCACATTTATACTACGATTTTTAATATTTCTATCAATTTCTAATATTTAACTATAATTTTCTAACATTCTACTATCAATTTCTAACATTTTCTAGTATTCAACTATGATTTTCTAACATTTTTACAAATAAAAAATTATTTAAAACAAATAACTAACTAAAATAAATATAAAACATATAATTTACAATAAAAAATGAGAAAAATGTGTGTACTTGATACTGCTAACAATTTGAAGATGTCGAAAATGCTCGGGAGGTGCTGACGTGCTGAGGTGCTTCGCTCCAAGCCCTGGGGTCCGCAAAATCCAAATAGTGACAATGACAAATAAAAAAGAATTTTTGAAAATATATAGCGAAATCTGGCCATAAGGGGCTTCACTCAAAGACCCCCTTCGCTCGAAGTGCCTTACATAGGGTACTTCAAGTGAAGGGGGGTCTTCAAGCAAAGCCCCTTGTGTGGGTTACTTCGCGTGAAGTGGGTCCACCACTTCGCTCGAAGTGATGACTTCACACGAAGACTCTAAATTTTCATATCAGCCATTAGATTTTTCCACTTAATCTCCTTCATCCATTTTGTCACTTAAACCTTCCTCGGTAGATATGTCATTAACACGTTTCAATCTCATCCTTTAGATCTTCTCTAAATTTTATTAGCTATGGATCTCATAACAAACTTTATCCTTAACCTTGAAATCATAACAATTTCCAGCTCATCAAATTCAGTCGGTTGTTCTTTGCATTTAATATTTTCATCCATACTCGGTTGATATAGAAATGCATTGGTGATAACTAGCTAACTAGCTTGATTAATACTATCACTTGGTATACACTGCACTGGCTCGGTGTATACATAAATATTCAATTATCGACCACATTGACTTGTTCAATTTCAAATCTCTTCTTCATTATAGATTAATGTAACATGTTCAAGTCAACAATATAAAGCCATAGACTCATCAATAAGTTACCCAATGTTTACCTTATACTTATCTATCATATCCATCTTTTCCTCATGTAGATATCTTAGTTCTTCATCTTTTCTTCCTTCAACAGATGTTCAAATATGTGTAACTAACATGATAAATACTGTCAAAAACTAGTTGACATCAATGACAACATATTGACTGATTTAATCATCTTACATATCATTTTAGTAGCTTGATGATCTCTAATCACTATTTCTTCAGTTCATTCATATATTCAATCAGTTGTAGCTCATCAATCTCCTAGGGAGAGGAAGTAACATGAACCATATCTTGAATAGGTGGAGAAGAGAACAAAGACAACATAAGTTCTTTAAGATCATTTTCATTAATTAAATTTGAGGCAAATGATACTAGGACTTCATTAGCCAAGAGGTGAATTGTATCATCTGATATGACAAATGGAAAATATAACTTAGAAAAAGATAAAGAAGGATATTCATTAAATATCAACTTTTGGACAAACAATCCTTATCCAAATGGTCAGAACAGAGTGGGGTTTGAGGAAGAGGGTTAGGCTGAAAAGAAGGATAATCCAATAAAAGATGAGAAGGAGGAATAATATTCTTAGGAATATGAATAGATAATTGAGGAAGCTGAGAACTCTGAGATACTGAAGACCTAATGTAGAAGGATAAATTACCCAACTTAACCGAAACTGAAGATATATCTTTAGAGAATTTAAACTTATTTACACACACAAAATTCATATAAGATATTTTATCCCATAAAGTTCTATCCCATAAATTCGAAGGGCATCTAGAAAATCTACAATGATGATGAAAACCTTGCAAACTTTGATACACAGACAAAACCAAATTATAGTTGGGCTTCAAAAACAACGAAGGATTATGAGAATCCTCAGATGGAAAAGGTGACGGGAGATCAGTCGAAGATTTGCCAAAAAATGGACAATTTCAAAAATTTGAAGAACGATTAGTACAAGCTTTTGAAGATAGCACAGAAGACCCTTGGCATTGAAAATTAAAATGACCCAATAAATTAGAGTGAAGATCAATAGTTAAGGAATTGAGAACATGAATCAGCTGCAACCACTCACCATAGTTGGAGCAAATCAAAATAGTGGACAAAAAACGTTTTGAAAGACTAGATAATAAATAATCCCTAACTGGTAAATGTACCAACTCATAAGGCACAAGATCATGTCAAATAAAAATCCCCAATTTATTAGCCAAAATTTCCACAATATCAAGGTCTCTATATTCTAATGGCAAACCAAGGAAAGAAACCCAAACTAGCTTAAAATAAACATAAATAGAAGAAGGATTGAAATGTGGTATCCACGCCAAAGTGGAAATAGAAATTCCTTTGCAAAACCAACCCTTAAAATTATGCATAGTATCCTGATCATTCTTTGATCCAAAAATAGCTATGAAAAACAACGAGTCTTTATCAAAAAGAAATAAATCTGTCAAACCCACCCATGACAATTTAGCACAAGCCAACAAAGATGGAAAGGAAACAGGGGCAAAAAGCTTAACAATAATGGCTGGAGATCTTAAGAATGAGATCATGGTTTGAATCATATGTTTAGGAATAACAACATGCCCAAAATCAAAAGAAGCTGAACAACTATGCCTACATTCATGAGTACCCGAGTCTTCAAAAACCTGAGAAGCAAAAAATGAGCCTTTTTGAGTGAAGGGGGTCCCAACAACCTCAACCCTAACATGAGAAGGTGATGAATGAGGAGGAGACCCTTGACAAATATCAAACAGAGGTTGAGGGCCTTGAATTAACTGAAGACGATCATGAAATGATTGAACATTATTACGACCAGCACCAGGAAACCCTAGTTTCTGAGAAAGTGGAGGGCCAAGTAAACATTCAAAAATAGGAGCCCTAGGAACCACACGACACTGACAAAAACCTTGATGGGACTGTTGAGCAAAGAAATGACGAAAGTAAGCCGAAGTGGGACGCTTAGGAGCAAGATCCACCCATTCACCATTTTTTAAAACCCATTGAGGTATATGGTCATAACAAAGCTCATTTAGAGATCTATTAAACCGACTGTCAACTGCCATATCCCTCCATTTCCCATTCCTAAAAACCCACTGTGACATGTGCGAAGAATGAAAGAAGTCATTGCCATCGAGAGGCACATCAGCCCACTTAGGGTTTTTTGAGAATTTGTCAATAGTTATCCTGCATGCAACCGCTTGTCCAACATATTCCACCTGGCCATCCTTTCGAAACCCTAATAATAAAATTAAATATTAATTAAATATATTTTAATTTAAATAAAAAATAATATTTATTATAATATCGTAAATTCTTATTTAAATTATAATATTTTATAAAAATAAATAGTATAAACTAAAATAAATTTATAAAATATAATTTTTAATTTAAATTTGTTGATATATAATAAATATAAAATAAAAAAATTTCATAAGAACCTAACAAAATAATTTAAAAAAAACAAACAATCCAAATAAACATTGAGAGTTTCAAACATTCAAATAAACTTTGATCATATGATAATGCACGATAATGTTTTAAAAGTGTGGATTTGTTAACAATTCACATTTAATGTCCCCTATGTTGCACATTTTCACCATGTATTTGTTATTATTGTCCACTATTTTCGTTATTACATTTTTTCACACAATATTAGCGGAGGCAATTTATTTTCTGAGAAATTCGTGCAATAAGACTCAAACTAAATGGACCAATCACATGTTCAAAACATAATTTTTAAAATTTATGAAGTTAAAAATATTGCATTTATACTATGAAAAACATAAAATTTATAATAGAATATAAAATATGTTAAATTGTTATTCGTTCATGCAATCAATTTTAATCACTAATTAAGCTTAACAAGCAATAAAATGATGCAATAGTACTTGCTGCCTACCGGTAAGAACCATTTTGTACTATGAATGATGCAATAGTACTTGCTTAGCCTAATGACAAGTACTAAAAAAAGAACTTCATATCTCATCCAAATTATTTTTGAATTTCTAAATGGCAAAAGCATAAAAATCTGTAAGAAAATTTTTGAGGCCAATCAGAAAAAAGAAATATTGAAAAAAAAATAAAAAAATAAAAAATAGATAGCTTTAAAACATTAGAACTCGGTTTTAATATTTTTGATTGCACAAATTAAGGTTTTCACTTTTAACTTCTATAAATTAAGTTTAACATTAGAAATCTGCTTTAATATCTAGGACTAGAGACTAGAGTACATCGTCTTCATGAATAAACTAGGTTAAATTAGATATTTTGAGAGGATGGTGGAATCTAATTAACCGGCGATATATAACGTTCGAAAGCTTTTGAATTTTGAATTAGATGAAATGGCGGTGCTAGAAGAAGAATGGTCTACGCTGGTTTCAGATATTCGCTGCAAACGGTCTTTTTTTCAACCTCTCAAACACTTAATAGATTATACATCTCTTCTTTTGAATATCGAAACATTTCCAAGAACACAAAGATTAATCAAATTTTGCAGCTCAATGCTATACATGTTTGTAGCTTTGTGCAGTTGAACGTTTTTGTTTAAATCCTGCAATTGTGCTGAGTTTCTTTCATAAATTGTCAGATATGGCACTGCGCTTCAGAAATTGCAGACTATGATGCTCTCCAGAGATGCAGGATCAATGTTGACGGCAAGACTGCGAGTCTCAGAGTTGCTCAGAAAGACGGCCTTTAGTTACCTGAAATTAATGGCTCAGAATTCCATCGAGGATAAGCTGGACATGCTTCAATTCTTGCTCGATGCCTTCACCTGTACGCACGACAGAGAGGTTACTTCCTTTTCTTTTCCCTTTTCGGCCGTTATTTTATTTTTAGGGAAATACAGCGAAGCTTTGTTCCAAAGATTAAATTTCGCAAATATGCAAATTTCTGAAAATCGCCAGCTGTTAATATTGAAGAATCGTTAGGTTCTTTGATCATGTGTCACAGATAATTGAATTCGCAGCTCCTGACTCATCTTTTAATTTGGCATAGCATAATTTATCTTTTCTCATTTGCTCTAACCCTTTCTTTTTAGGCAAACTGTACAAATTATTTTTACTAGGGTTCAGATCTAATAATATTCTTTAATTTCTCGTAATTTTTAGTGATCGGCTATTTATATTCCCAATTTAAAATGGACGAATGAGAGGCGTTAGTTAAATTTTAGTTTGAGGTGTTCTTTTTGTGCTTTCGCCATTCTATCCTGTTATTTGAAAGTGACATGAAAATGCAGACAAACTTTGTTCTTAAACTCAAGTTAAAGTCGTATGCATAATTGTGGAGATTAGTCCTTTACTCCGGCGAATAGCATAGAAGAGCGTATTAGGATCTTTGGTTCTATGTTTTAGGTTGTTTCAGATTAATAACTTCGAAGTTTATTAGCGAAATCGTAATTTAGCAAAAAATAATTCAGTGTGTCTTTCTTCGTGTTTATTTGACCCGGCCCTTATTTTCCTATAAACGACTTAAATTTTTCTAAATTAAGATATAGTAGAACTCTTTAAATTTCGTAAACATTAAGGATAAGCTTTAAGACCAGGACTTTAAACTCCTAATCGAAGGGATGAATTGCAAGATTTTATTAAATTTAATGTTAGGGCTCTTTTCACGAATATGCAAAATTTGAAAATTGCCAGTTGTTAATATTGAAGAGTTGTTAGGTTTTTTGATCATGCTTCATGGATAATTTTTTATGCAGCTCGGGACTGGCATAGCATAATTTATCTTCTTTCTGTTAAAGTTTAGCCCAGAAATAATGATGACCAACAATAAACAAAAATAGAACAAAATAGGTACAAAAGAGACAAAAACTTTATCCAGGGAAAACCCTCCAACTGGAGGGAAAAACCCAGCCACACAAGAAAATATCTCTTTTATTAATAATAGAAGTTCAAGTACAATGCTTTCAACTTGATACAATCACACAAAACAGTCACGTATATATATAGAATTGAGAGACTCTTCATATTACAACCAAAGGTCTCTTCAATTTCCAAAAACGAGTCTCTTCATATTTCCAAACGCATGACTCTTCGCATGTCCCATGTCTCTTCATATTCCCAAACGCATGACTCTTCACATGTCCCATGTCTCTATCTAGAAATAAAATATCAAATATTCAAAGTGTGACACCTAGCACACATTGAATGCCACATTGTGCTCACTTAAGATGATGGAAATCTCATCATAAATATCTTCTCTAGCTGTTGATGTAATACAAAGGTGTTGACCCAATATCAACATATAACAAAATCAGAGATAAAGATCTCTATCGCAGCTACAATCTTCAACACTCCCTCTTAGCAAGAGAGAGATTTAGTATGGTAAGCACACATAGCTGCAACCAAAGATGTCAATAACAAATTCTCATCATAGATTATCTCAATAAAACATTGTTATCTCAGCATAACATTATTCACCATAGCTATTTCATAAAAGCATAAGATTAAGGTCATGGAGTTGCACACATGACCTCCACCATGCCTACTCGTAGAGGGTGGATCCACCATACCTACTCGCAGAGGGTGGAACAAGGGCTTTCATCTCAAACTTCTCCCAGAGAAGAATGCATTTCCACCATGCCTACTCGTAGAGGGTGGATCAAGGGCTTTCACCTCAAACTTCTCCCAGAGAAGAATGCATTAGCAACATGTATAACAATGGCTGAGATTCTCTAATAGAGACTCCCTCTCAGCAAGAGCACCATTCTCACTGCTTTGATTATTACAATAAGAGAGCTGATTCCAAGTTGACCAAATAGGGAGCTTTTAGCAGTCACACTGCCACACAAGCTTGCAAAGAATTAGGTATTCTCCCACTGTCATGCAAGCTCCCTTTGAAGCTGAATAATCTTCCTCTGAATATAATAACAGCACGTATATGATCTTCCTCTTTATTGAAGATTTGTATCATCAATTCAGTCCCATGACTGCAAGCAACGTCCCCATATAATTTTTGATCATCCCAATGCTTCTTGATTTGTCCTACAACCAAGAGAGATTAATAATAATGAAGAGAAATATAGAGATCAATGCTAAAAGCATACACTATTCCCAGTGATATAACAAAAATGCATGATCAATACTCAAAGGTATGATCATAGAATACTTATCTCTTTGTACTCTAATCTCAGTACGCACACAAATATAATCATAGAGATCTTTATCTTGCCTCTACAGCCAATGCAATACTCATGCCATCAACATAGATAAATCTTACTACCAAAAAATCTCAAGCACTGCTCACACACAGAGCACAATAAAATTTATTTGCAACCATTATTATAATACTGTTAAAATCTTTCAAGAGCCCAAAAGGAACATAGAATATCATTCTTCATCAAAACATGCATCATCAAAAGATGCTGCATACATGCTACTGTTTAATGCTCCCCACTTAACTTTAATAACAATTATGAGACTCAAAAATACTGAAGAATACGATTACACACAGGACAGCAACACACACCAAACCGTCTCAGCATAATTTGCTAAACAAGCCTGCAAAGAATAGAACAATATCGGCAGCAATAAACTTTACTAGCAATGAAGAGGGAAGGAAAGATCAATCGATAGCTGTTTCTATTGAGCATTTACGACTCACGAAAGAAATAACCTGACCCAAGAAGGGAAGAACATGGCAACAAAAACGAGTACACTACCAGCAAGGATGATGCCAAGAAATCACGATGACCACAGAAGAGATGACTCTCCACTTACAAAAAATAGCTGCATGCGATTCATACTCCACCATTGCCCAAATCAACGCAATCCAAAAAAAAACAAAAAAACTAAGTCCAACATAGTACAAAAAGTAACACGATCTGTATTACTTAGCTCACAATCAACTATGCCCAAATCAAGCGCATTTCACTAAATTCCAAAACCCAGACTAGCCCATATTAACCCCACAGGATACAACTGAAAAATCAAGTATTGCTCAAATAAGGTGGATTCCAATATAACCTAGAACTTCAATAAACAAAACTTCTTATCCGATGTTAATCAATGCTCCTGCAAATATAAACTCAATATCGGAAGCATTGGCATACTCAGACGGAAGTCTCTATAATCAAAAAGGGGCGTCGAACAAATTTATTCCTTATGCCAAGAGAATAGAATAATATGTAGAGTTGAATTGATAATATGTGAAGAGCCGGATGAAGACTCGAAACATTACATATAACATGCCGATACAAAAGAATGGTCTCCCTTGAAGCTGAAAGGACGACTTTTCAAACATGAACTAGCAAATAAAATATATAATAAAAGAACTGACAGCTGGAAGAGCCACCGCATCATAAGGAGAGACTAGGAGTCCACGTAAGCTCAGAATATGAAAATTATCTCAACTTCTACGAGGAGCAAACTCAGAAAAGAATAGAGTCGAATGGCACTAGACGTAGATGGAATCAACTTTAGATATGACTCTTTAACATAATAACTTCGAACATCAAGGAGCATAAACAAGTCTTCATGACCAATGCCGAACATGAGGATATAAACTTCAAAAGATAATAATCTCTTCAAGCACAACAGGAGCAACAAAAATAGAGACAATGAACAGTAGATACAAGAGGAACCAGGAAATGCAGAAGAGATAAATGATAAGATCTTTCTCGCAGATACACCAGATTTCAACGCTTATAGATTTCCTACAAAATACTTATGCAATCTACAATAGATACATGAACTAGAGAACAAGAAAAAAAAACTCCCTTATTGTTGTTATCTAACCAACTCTGATACCATGTTAAAGTTTAGCCCAGAAATAATGATGAACAACAATAAACAAAAATAGAACAAAATAGGTACAAAAGACATGACTTTATCCTGGGAAAACCCTCCAACTGGAGGGAAAAACCCAGCCACACAAGAAAATCTCTCTTTTATTAATAATAGAAGTTCAAGTACAATGCTTTCAACTTGATACAATCACACAAAACAATCACGTATATATATAGAATTGAGAGCCTCTTCATATTACAACCAAAGGTCTCTTCAATTTCCAAAAACAAGTCTCTTCATATTTCCAAATGCACGACTCTTCGCATGTCCCATGTCTCTTCATATTCCCAAACGCATGACTCTTCGCATGTCCCATGTCTCTATCCAGAAATAAAATATCAAATATTCAAAGTGTGACACCTAGCACACATTGAATGCCACATTGTGCTCACTTAAGATGATGGAAATCTCATCATAAATATCTTCTCTAGCTGTTGATGTAATACAACGGTATTGACCCAATATCAACATATAACAAAATCAGAGATAAAGATCTCTATTGCAGCTACAATCTTCAACACTTTTATTTGCTCTAACCCTTTCTTTTTAGGCAAACTGTACAAATTATTTTTAGGAGGGTTCAGAGCTAATAAGATTCTTTAAGTTCTGTAAGCTAAACAGTTGAAAGGAAGTGTTGAATGTTGTTTTTACACGAGACAACGGCTAGGAATTTACGTAAGCAAATTCCCTTCTTGGAAGAGTGATGTAGATCAATCTCAAGGTTCCTTCTAGGCTGGGTCTCAACCGCTTGGATAGCTCAACTGAAGACAAATGTGAATCTATTCACGAGGAGGCCTTTGCTGGTTCGTATCTCGAAGGGTTGCAAAATAAACTTTGGGACACAACAATATTTCTCTTTTTGGATTTTTTGAATCTTTAAGTGAAAACAATGTTATCTAATTAATCTACTGTTAATGATTTGCAAAGAAAGTAAGAGGCAAGGTAACGAGAATTCGAAAGAAATTTGCTGAAAAGAAAACTAAATGGACATAAACCGATATTATGTTGCTTTGTGAATTAAAATACCAAGAAGATGAGGAAAACCCACAAAACAGAGATCTGAATAAATCACAATCCCAGCCTGGCAGATGCAATCATCAATGGAAATAAATGCAGACGTATGATAAGTCAAAATTCATCAAATCACGAAGTCACCACAGATGTACGCACACGTGAGACAAATTTATCTTAAAGCATCAAGAGAGAGATCTTCCCAATAATTCGTCGCAGCAAAGCAATGTAGCAAAGGTAAACCCCAGACTAAGGAATTGCAGATTAGAATCACCACACAATCAATTGGCTCTTTGAAATGAACAAATGAGCAATCACACATTCATAAATTTCGCAAAGATAGCAGAATAATCATACCACGATTGAAGCACCAATTGTATGTATTGTATTGCAATAATAATCGACCTTAGTTACATGAATTTCATACAATTTATAGAGATGTGCTCTCAATTTCGCAGCTAGGGTTTCGGTTGCATAAAAAACTTGAAAATAAATCTAAACTAAAGATTACATGAAGGAAACTAACCCTAAAACAAGTTAAAACTACTCTAGCACGGAATTAAACCTGGTGCATTACAAATCTAGAGTAGATCATGCATAAAATAACTCAAAAACAAAGTTTGTAACTCGTGCATGTTCTTCATGAAACTCATGATTTTGCCCTTTATCCTCTGTTATAGCTCTCTTTCGTGGACTCAACTTGAAGACGCCCCCAAATCATGCAGAAATGACCTCATGGAAGTGATCCTTCTGACTGAAAAAGCAAGTTGAAGAAGACTGGAGTTAATGGCGGTGATGCCACAGAAATTTTGGATCCCGACCATTACCCCGAAAAAATGAAGTTCAAAAATTGACTAAGTGTGGAGATGACTCTTCCTCAACTTTTGGACTTTCGGAGACCGAAAATCTTATAGGGCTGAAAAGTCGAAAATCTTGGTCTTAAAAAATGGCTAAGTGTGGAAACATGTTTTTTCCCCATACAAAATTTGACTAAGTCAAAATTGGGTGCTCATCGACTTGGAAGGACTTCTGGATGAGCTTTACGGAACCTATCCACAATCTCTTGCACCTCTTCAAAATCAGCCATCTTAACCCCTTTAAGGAGTTCTTGTTGCTTCTCCCGGAACGTGAGTAACTCATCTGCAAGCCCCTTTATTTCCTCTTCTCGAGATAGCATTTTCTGAATTTCTTCCCTTTGATAGAACATTTGCTGGAGGTCTTCTTTTGTGCTAACTCCGCTGAATATATCCAGATATTGACCTATGATAACATTTACGGGATGCATTGCTTGCTCATCATCCTCGTCATATAAGTCCAAGTCTAACCCCTCAAAAAAATTATGCATTTCCTCAGCAAAAAGTAAACCTTTATCTCTCTTCTTATTCATTTTCTTTAGCACCCTCTCAAAAACGACCAAAGCACCAGTGATATCTTGGATCCACTCTTCAAAATTATCCAATTCTGACCCTTCATATACTTTGACCAAAACTTGGAAGTGTTGCTTCCTTATTACTGTGAGGTCTTCTAGTGCCTTCTGCCACTTCAAGATTTTCTCCTCCAGACCATCCTCCTCACTCATAATCTTGACCAAACATGTTATTCCTTGAAGGATACCCCTGAAGGGCCTCAAAATCTTCCTAAGAGCCGCCTTGGAAAACTCTTCAAAATCCGCCTTCTAATCTACACATGCTCGAACAAACGAATATGGGACATCTACCGGTATACTTATATCACCCTTTTTCTCCAAAATGGCTTGTAATGAGGCCTCAGGGTTATTAGGGTCAATGGGAACCGCTGTTTTGAGAATGAATTTCTTCATTGCCTCATTTTGCTCCATTAATGCTTTTATCTTTTCTTCGTCCTTATCCATGAATCCTAGAGCATGCTTCAGCCCTAGCGTAGCCAGAGTTTTACTCCCTTCTCTAGTTGGCTCTCGTAGGTCTACCTCCTCCAGCACATAATCATCTGGGGTGATTTCTGCCATGGTAACATTCATTGTTGGGACAACCACCTGAGCCTTCCACCTGCCCACTTGATCTTGCGTTACATATGAGAGGGTCCTAGCTCGGGCACTAGATCCTACTTGGTGGAATGCTCGCCCCAACGCCGCCATATCTGTATCATCATTAGTATATACCCTTGTTCTTGGTTGGATTTCCTTTGTGAACCAAGTGGGCTTTGAAAATGCATTAATGGGTTCATAAGGGGCAGCTAAACTCGAGGTAGTAGCTTGGCATTCTATCTCCATTTCCTCGTGACTCTCCTCCTCTCCTCCTTCTGTTTCTTGTTCTTCCCCTATGTTTTGTTCCTCTTCCATATGTATCTGTTCCTCCTCTCCAACCTGTTTCCCGGATCCATCTTGTCCTTCCGACGAAATCTCACCGATCGCCTCTGTTTCCTTCTCTAGCTCTTGAGGCTCTTGTGCTACTGTTTCAATCTAAACAAGTGGTGGAGTAGGAGCTTGAGCTGGAGGGTTTTGCACGGGAGGAGTAGGAGCGAGAGGGGGAGTGGGTGAAGGCATTGGCGGAGGAGGTGGAGTTGGCATGGGGATATGAACATGGGGAGGTTGTGGTGGCAATGGAGCGGTTTGAACCGAAGGTGGAAGTGGAGTGGTAGATGGTGTTGGACGCGGAGGCGGAGGTGGAGTTTGATGCACAGGTGGAGGTGGAACTGATTGTGAAGTTGAGGGGATTTGTGCTGCAATATCTTCCTCAGAGGTGACACCTACAAAAGAATCTCTTCCTGACTCTGTAGTCTCCTTCTGAATTTCAGTTGCGACCTCCTCAGTTGACTCCTGAGAGTCTCGCAAAACTTCCTCTCCCACATTGCGAAGAGGACTAGTGAATTGTGTAGGGAGGGAGTCAAAGGAAAAGGACTGTCCTGCCATCGGAGCCTGTTGCTCAGTTTCTTTAAATCCATGAAGTCCTTCAAAATCAGAGATGTTGAATTCATCATCGCCTAGAGCATCCAGATTTATTGACTCTCCTTGGGCTTCTCCTTCGATGTCTTCTTGTGCATCTTCCTCTTGTAATCTCCTTTTCTTTAAGAATCCCGCAGACTGGGTTCTTCTGCTAAGGGGCACTTGATCCTCCTCATCTTCTTCTCCTTCTTCTAAGAGGGTGTCCATGTGGGTGGGTGTTGAGTCTTTCTTCCTCTTGTACATGTGCCCTTTTATCACCCCAGCTGGCCTAGGTCTAGTTATTTTGACTTTTGGCGCCTTCTTTGGTGCACTTGGAGGTTCTTGACCACTAGAAGAAGGAGCATCTGGAGGTGCTATGCTTCTAGTCATTCTAGTTTTTGGCTTCTTTGAGTGAGTAGCCAAGCCATATGCCGTAGGGCGCTCGTGTCTGTATACCGTTTGTAGCCTTTGTGGTGCAGCCTCTTTAAATTGTGGCATCAGTACCTTCTCCCCTTTCTTCTTTTTTTCCTTGGAGGGCTGAGTTGGTTGTTGTTTCATTGGCACAGAATCCATGGGAAATGGACGGGCAATCCATGCCTTAGTCACCTTGATGACGTGTCTAGCCTTGAAATTGATGTCATCATTTTCATCCCTATCGACTTCTGCATTCAAAATGGCCCTGGTGTATACCTTATCCAAATTATAGATAGGATCCAAAACATCCTCAGAGTCAACTTCCTTCACCTTTTGTGGCATCCGTAGCAGTAGAGTAGTCTGCGCTAGCTCCAAACTCATCCGACAGTAGTCACAGATTCTAACCTCATAGTCATCAAGGCAGTTTATTCAATGGTCTTCAATGTGGGGCTTGTGCACACAATGCCTTCCCATTATGTGGCTGTATGTACCAATTGGGTCAAATCTGGTCCTTATGAGGTTGTAATTCTGCAGTGGGAATTTATCCCATTTGAATGTCAGGGACTTGCATATCTTCATGTCTTGCACGCAATGGGGCCCTATGGAAATTGGGAAGTCCCACCAATGCTTTTTCTTGTGTCTGATATGCTCATGGGCGTCTGGCAGTTGTCGGGCCATCTCCAACAAGATTATCCTATTTGATGGATATCTTGGCATCTTCTTAGGAGCTAGGGTGCTTCCCGCCACCCGGATGTATGTGAAGGTCTTAAATTGAATGTAGAATGCCTCAAGGGCCTTCACCTTAGCAACAACTTCTGTGGACATTCTTTTTGCATAGTCTCCTTCTATGGAGCATATGATGGCGAACACAAAAGCATCGTTGATGATGCGGAATTCCGGACTATCATGTGTGTAGTACTCCTTTCGAACCAGTTGCGGGTATATTGTGAATGGCCACGCATTCTGATCACCCATGACACCAACCTTAACCAATCCCGGGTACACTGCCCTTGTAGCCTATAGGTACACAACATAAGATGTCATGTAGAAGTGAGGATCATTTTTCACGGCAATCAACTGTTGATCCAGGTTGTCACTGAGAATGGTGGCCTAGTCGAACCTTGCTTGTCGCTCCTTTATTTTCTCAATAAGCAAGATCATCCATGGTTCCAATTGTACGGACTTTGGCAATCCATACACCTGACTAATCATGGTGATGGCTGCTTGGATGTCTTCTTTCATGTACCCTCTCCTCATGTCTATCTTTTCCAATTTATTCCTGGGCAGAGGTTGTATGAGATACTCTTTATTCACAATCTCATGGGATAATGAGATGTCCTTGTTATAAAAGTCCATTCCCTTGCCAATGGAGAAGCTGTAAAATTTGTCTACCCCCTTGGGAAGATGGAAGACATCTTCAATGTTGTCTGGTCGGATATCCAGAACCATCTCACCCATACTATTCTTGACCATTCTTTCATCTGGTATGTAGTGGTTTGCTAGCGTAATGATCAGATCTGAAGAAATGGACACCGGGTGTGCTGCAACATTCACCAGAGAACAGTGCAGTAATGAAGTGCAGTCCTCGGATCTTCCTGTCGGTTGTGTGCATTTCACCAGGTATTCGTTCCAACTGACATTCCCAATGTTAGTATCTGTGATCTTTGAATGTAGATTTCCAACTTTGGAGGGCGCATGATAGCCTTTGAATTGATACCTCATGGTTGGTGAATTGACCTTTTCTGCCATTTTTGCAAAGAACAAAAAGACATGGATCAGTAATCATCATATTAATAATCTAGGGGAGAACTCTGATAAAAATGAGACAAACATCCACCAAACAAACCTTGAAAAAACTAAGTTAAAATGCTCTGGCAGCTAGTTTCGGCCTTCTAAACCTTTAGGGGTATCGGACCTCCGAAAGGCCGAAAAGAAGCCATAAGACAAACTTTCAGACTTTGGCGATTCGATGAAGCGAAGTTTTTGGATTTCGGCGATGCGGTGGTGTGAAGTTTTTGTTAAGGAATTATAGATCAGGAGATAAGATGTAAACTGAATGTATGTAGTAGAATACAATTGCCTTGGTTATTGATTGATTCTACAAAATACAATAACTATATATATTGAATCTAAAGGATGTCAATATGAACAGTCATGACTTATCATATATGATAAGCCATGACTGTTCGTATTAACAAATTGTATACCATATGATTAACGTTTTAATCCCAGTGTAATTATATTGCATATCAAACGACGGCATGAATAATGAATAAGACAGTCACGATACTACCGTGACTGTCATATACAAACAGTCCGATAGTATCGTGACTGTTCGTAAATGCCAGTCACTATACGTATGCGTGACTTCCTTAGCATATGCCAGTCACGATACATATATGCCAGTCTGATACTATACGTGACTTCCTAACCGTTAATCATGTTTGACTTAAACAATCGATTCAATAACATCATTACATATTAATTATTATATGGTATATATATATATATATATATATCATGATTGTCTCGTCGATTATTAAACACGAACACACAATACTTTAATAGTTTTCAGGTTGCAAAACCCCCAAAACGCCGAAAAGACTTAGCTGATTTTCTTGAAGGAAGAACTCTCTCCGATGTTTCGAACTGCGAAAGTCCGAAACTTTTAGGGCCGAATGGCCAAAAACAAGGGTTTGGGGTTTTGAGCTAAAAAACGAGCTCTAAAACGAGTCCGACCGCGAACTCGAGGCTAAGGGGTCTAGGGGGACAACCTTGCGACCCCGAAGCAAAACAAAAGGGAAGACACTAAAACCCTAGCGAAAAAACACGCTAACTAAAAAAAACGAAACAAAACAAACCCTAAAATGAGAAAGGACAGAGGGAAAATGATGAAACCAAGCTAGAGCGCGCTGAAGGACGAGAAGATCAAGAAGAAGGCGAACTGGCCGAGAAGCTGAGGACGCGCGCACACAAAAGCTCTGAAATTCCGAATGGCTGACAAAAAACGTAAGTGCGGAGAAAAAGTGCTTCTTCGCCTTATATAGGCGACCAGCAGGGGTGACGTCAGCTACCACCACTGATCGGCCTTTCAGGCTTTCGGGGGTCTCGGACCTCTGAAAGGCCGAAACGCCGATTCCCTTCGGGGAATCGGACTTTCGGTGTTCCGAACCTCTGAAAGTCCGAAATCCCGACAATGTGCTAGTTCTGTTGAAAATGAGATTTTCGGCCTTTCGGCCTTTTCGCACATGGGGGACTTCGAAAGTGCGAAAGGGCGAAACAAGACAAAACTAGACAAGGACAAAACAAGACTAACAAGCAGAAACCCAAAACAAGCTAAAAAGAGGGGGGCCCCTTTAGCCAAGTGGCCCAAAAGGTGAGCGTGGTTGTGGAACTCCACAACCACGCTCCCCTTTTGGGCCACTTGGCTAAAGGGGAGCGTGGTTGTGGAATCACAACAGGAAGGATCTCATTAAAATTAAGTTATTGGCTATTTCCAATTCCAATTTAAAATGGACGAATATGAGGCGTTGATTAAATTTTAGTTTGAGGTGTTTTGCCTGGTCTACCCTGTTATTTGAAAGTAATATGAAAATGTAGACAAACTTTGTTCTGAAATTCAAATTAAAGCCATATGTAGATTGAAGAACAAATTAGGTTCTTTGGTTTTATGTTTTAGGTTGTTTCAGATTACTCAGTTTGCAGTTTATTAGCGAAATCGTTGTCCAATGTGATAACTTGTTGTCCAGCCAACACTCCTCTCATCCGAAACGATCCCTCCTACTGCACACTAGTGAGGCGGGCTTCCTTAAGCCTACCTTCAACCTTCTCTTCATCGGTAGACATTTGCTTGAGCTTTACATCATCTAAACTTTCCTTTTCTTCACTGGATTCCTCATTTTCAGTTTTCTGGTCCGAATTTTCAAAATCAGAATCCTCATAGTAAGCCCACAAAACCCTGTTTGCTCTCCCCTTTGGTCTCAAAGGGCAATCATGGTTCATGTCATCCTTTGCAATAAAAATAGAGTTTTTTCTTCCTCAAATCATTCAATGTCTCTCTATCAAAGGGAGCGAACGATTTATCTTTATTTTCAGCCTTTGTTTCATTCCTCTCAGGTTTCTTGAAGAATGGTTTGTTGTCTTTGCTAGATGATGCACCCTTTGACTGAAATTTATTTATTAGGGCTGCTTGTTCCATACTTCTAGCCTTCTTAATTGCTTCTTGCAAATTAAATGGATCAAAGACTTTTACCCAACCCTTCAGTGGTTCAGATAATCCCTCAGTGAACAAAACAACCAATCTCCTATCTGAGATATCTGGCACCATAACGGATAGCCTCTGAAAGTCACTAATGAAATACTCCAATCCGCCTGTCTGTCTCAACTGTGCTAACTCCCTTAAGTAGACCTCTGGATCCTTCTTATTAAACCTCTCTACCAACTTGTCCACGAAGTCCTGATATGAAGTCACTTGGTTATGCTGAAGGGTAACCATCCCATGGTACCACCAATCATGTGCAGCTCCCTCTAAATGTAGTGTGGCATATTTTATTGCCTCCATTTTTGTCATAGGTCTCAGTGCTAGGAAAGTGTTAAGCTTGTGAATCCAAGCTTGCGCTGTCATCCTACTACTACCATCAAAAGTAATCAAGGAAAGCTTGCCCGTAGCATGCTTTAATTCATTGTTCTGGCCATGAGGGTTCCTATCCCGTCTCGCTGCCCTGTAATGCTCTCTCCTCTTATTGACAAATCGCTCAAAGGTGAGACGCTCCCTAACCTGTGGAGCTAGCATCTGTCACTCATCATTCACAGCCATGAGAACATCTGCGAACATCAAATCACTTGCTTCTTCAGGCTCTGGTGCCGGATCCTCTCTCACAAAAGTAGGACGTGTAGGCCTGTCAGCTGTCCTAGAGTGTGTCCTAGGTCCTCGAGGAGAACCAACCGCACTCCTGTTATCCTCCTGATACCTATTATGCCTGTCAGGTGGATTCATCTGCTTCATCATGGTAGTCAGTGCCTGTAAGGCCTGGGCCACCTGCTGCTGCCCTGTTGCCATAGTTATGAAAAACTCGGTTTCCTTATCTTCACCATTCCTGTTTACCTTGGGTGGGCTACCGTCACACCTGTCACCCATGGTGATCGGTTGTTGTTCTAAAACCTGTTCGCCTTCAAGTAAGGCTCTCCTGCGTGCATACTACTTGTGTGAAACAACCTCCTTTGGCTGCATGTAATAACCAAACCCTCAAGATGGCAGGATTTAGCTCTGATACCAATGTAAGAACCCTTCACCAGCTCTATATGCTGAACTCTTCTGTTTTGCTTATTTTCCGATTTTTTGCATAAGGGTTTGAACAAAAAAACAAATTGAAAACTAATGCTATTTCTTAAAACTTTCAAATGCTTCGGATTAATCAAATCTAGATGCAATATTAAATCCTTGCAATAATAGACAATTTATTTATTGGAAATGAATACAAAAACATCTATGAAACTTCATCAAAAACCTGGTATGAAAGCATCAATGGCTGAAGTGATGATGTTATCCGCTTCAAATGGTAGTTTAAACCTTCTTGCATTTGTTGTAGCAACTTAGTACTGTAGCGGTTAGTGTTCACGACACTTTTCATGGCACTGTTCACAGTATTGTTCACGACATTGTTCACGTCATTGTAGCAGCTGCAATTAAACTTTGTCTATCTCCTTCTGACTGCTGAATTAAACCTCTGCTGAAACACAATAGAATTCTTGGAGGAAACTCTCCAATTTCCCAAATTCACTGGATATTTCACCGACTCAAATGGAAGCACATAGAAGAACTCCATTCTCCAATGGCGAATGTTGAAAACCCTTGCTCAGAGCTCAAAGAGAAAACAGTTTGCAAGATAACAATGGATAGATCATTCTTCATTTCCCAAGCAAATATAGGCCCCCAAAACCCTAATAAAAAATCCTCTTCAAGGATGCAATTTTATTTAATGAAATAACATTAAATAAAATCATTAACATTTAATTGAATTAAACTTAGGGAAAGCTTTTAATAATTATCCTCCAAAATAAAATACTCAATTGACCCCATTCGATGTGTTATAAACCCATCACTTAATTGATTTAAATATAAAGTCAATTTAACTTTATATTTAATCATTAATCATTAAACATGCTGGAAAACACTGAAATAATCATAACTCTCACTATTGAGAATCTGGCCAAGCCGTCTAAAGCTGGAGTCCAATATATTATTTTCCATGTGCTTGAAAAGGCATGCTAAAAATAGAAAGAATCACTCAAAAGAAGCCTAAATCAAACTCTCTAAGCTCAAACCAACCACTGAACTTTGAGAAAGCCAAAACACTAAACAACCCGCTTCCTGTGTCCAAACTGATCCCCTATCCATCTGTAATAGCCTGTGAGGGTCCAATAATAGGCTAAACCATAGCTAGACTTAAGTATCTAGCTAGAAGGGGACATCACAGTAGACATTGTGTCCATTTTCTTTTTATATGGGAGGAAGATAAATCTTAAGAGCACTCGCAAATTAATGAAAACCATACAGCTACACAATCTCTTTTTGGATTTCCCAGTGGAGTCAAATGGATAGCTTTAATGATGCAAAAGGTAAAATACTTTAAAAAATGTTAATTTAAATAAAAATTTCACAGCTACAAAATGTAAAATGTAATGTTGCTATGCATTTTCATTTCATTTTTTGTTTTGGTGTCTCCTTGTTCTTCATAGCTTGAAGATATCTTTTCTATACATTACAAAGCACTATGTAAATATTATGAAATTTAGATTCCTTTTTTTTTACAGAGCCAACTAGTCGTTCGGTATGAGGCTTTGATATTACGGGAATTTGTTGTTCGTATTGGTCCCCAACTTAATGTTTATATTGATGAGTGGGTATGTTTCGCTGAAGATTGTCTGAACAATGGCTTCATTGCTAATGCAATCAAGGTAAATACTTACATTTCATATGATGCTTTTGCTCTTTTCTTGGAGTTTTGTGAGTTTGAACAAATTGAGATATGCTGGAGAAATTGTTTTGCATAATACAATGACCATATTGATTGCAAATTTATAAATGGAGTTTGTTACTTGTATGATGATATCGATCCATGTAAGGTAGGAAAGTTTTGGTTATATGCACATGGCATTAATTATTGATTGAGATTGGCATTAATTTTATGTTCAAGTTACTAAAAGTTTGAAGACGCCATTCTATAATTCTTGAGTGCTGATCTTGGTAAAAAATCCTAATTTGATTTTTTTATAGTATTCAATAGAGCTAATCTGTCATGATCAAATCTGAAAGTAGATGTGTTAATTCTGATAGTTATGAACTAGATGCACCTATCTCATAGTTATGAATTAGATACCCCTATCAATGCATCCTTTCTCCACCAGCTCCCCACTCAAGAATGAAAAGTTGCAGGGCTGCAGCGGGCTTGGGTGAAGTGAATTCATTTATATGAGTATTGTTATAATTCCACTTACCATATGACCATTTAGATGACACGTTTTAGAGTATTATATGGTTATGATGCGCCTAGCTTCCTTGATTTGTTGTTCAGTGATAGAAAGGTGCCCAGTGTTGGTGATCTTCTACAGCAAATTCAGGATATCATGAGGGCTTTACGAGATAATTTACAGAGGGCACAAAATCAACATAAGCAGTATGCTGATCAAAGGAGAGTCGGGCGATTGTTTGAGATTGGTGATATGGTTTATCTCATGATGCAGCCCTACAAGTAGTCCACTCTTCGGAAGAGTGGAGCAAAGAAGTTTAAGTCTGTTACTATTATACCGGTTACTGAGAGGGGGGGGGGGGGTGAATCAGTAAAACTAATCTCCACTATCTAAAACTTGCAAACAGTTCTTGAAATAAAAATAGAAAGTTAACAATTGTTTACTAGCATAAGCAGAACCACTCAGATCAACACAAGTGTTTATATGCGGAAACCCTCGGTTAGAAGGAAAAAACCACGGTGAGACAGAGCTCACAACTTCACTACTGGAGAATGAAGGCGCCCTGTTAGGAGCTTACAAAGCACTGATCATAGTGCTACCCGGTTAAGGGATTTTTACAGAGATCGGTTAAGATTTGAACCATGTTAAAAGTTGCTTGGTTATAGGACTTTGAACATCAACAAAGATGTTACCTTGTTAGGAGAATTTTACAAAGAACCGATTAGGTTCACCCTGATAGAGGGATTTTAATAAGCTTTCATACCTTGTAAAAGCAATGATCTAGTATGACACTCACTGTCTGATTAGATCATATCTTTTGATCTCTTCTTCAGTTTTCCTGGCTGTTGATCTCTCCAAGTTTCTTCACCTCTGTGCCTTTAGCACTCCTTTTAAGAATATCTTTCCTTTTGCACTCCTCTTTGACAATAGCAACCTTTTTCGTCTTATGACCTGTATATATATATATTAAAAGAGTTCATTGCAAGGAAACCCTTAACTCATAGAACCGCCAGGCCGTAAACTCCGCAATGAATCATGCAATCAGCAACAAGACGCGAGTAATGATCTGGAGTCCATGTAAGACATCTGCAAAGGATAAAGCTAACTCTTGTTAAAAAGCTAACTCCCATATAGTCCGGCTTCTAACTGAAATTGATCCTCTTAATTCGGTGCGGATCTTTAGCTTGTCTTAGATCGAGACCGGTGCAATCTTGTATTCGGTTCACCTTATACATGCACTCATAAACCGGTGCGTGTTGTTTAGATTAGTCCACCAGTGAGTGCACTTCTTTTCATCTACCGGTGCATACTTGGTATGTTGCTCGGTGACCGGTGTTGTGAATGACCGGTGACTCCTTACCGATACTACGTGTTTGTAGATGAGCACTAATGACAACTCACATTAATGACAACTCAAATTCGTAACAATCTTCCCCTTTGTCATTGGTGGCAAAACTTGTACACAAACTTCACAATACCTTGTATCGGTGGAACAACACTTCCCTTGTTTGAAACTTCCCTTGACTGAATGCTCCGGTTTATTGTGTTGACACTTCTTTTACTCTTCAAAAGAGTTCATCGCAATGAAACCCTTAACTCATAGAACCGCCAGGCCGTAAACTCTGCAATGAATCATGCAATTAGCAAGAAGACGCGAGTAATGATCTGGAGTTCACCATGTAAGACATCTGCAAAGGATAAAGCTAACTCTTGTTAAAAAGCTAACTCCCATATAGTCCGGCTTCTAACTGAAACTGATCCTCTTAATCCGGTGCGGATCTTTAGCTTGTCTTAGACCGAGACTGGTGCAATCTTGTATCCAGTTCACCTTATACATGCACTCAGAAACCGGTGCGTGTTGTTTAGATTAGTCCACCGGTGAGTGCACTTCTTTTCATCTATCGGTGCATACTTGGTATGTTGCTCGGCGATCGGTGTTGTGAATGACCGGTGACTCCTTACCGATACTACATGTTTGTAGATGAGCACTAATGACAACTCACACTAATGACAACTCAAATTCGTAACAATCTTCCCCTTTGTCATTGGTGGCAAAACTTATACACAAACTTCACAATACCTTGTATCGGTGGAACAACACTTCCCTTGTTTGGAACTTCCCCTGACTGAATGCTCCGGTTTACTGTGTTGACACTTCTTTTACTCTTCTTCCCCTTTTTGCCTCTATAAGACAAAGGGTAACATTTTTCTTCACATGTGAAGCTTTGTGAAGATATCCTTATATATTGTTTTGTCTGAATGAAGGAATGGGGTCCATTGACCGGTTATATATTCTGAATTCTTTTGGGCTGCAGTCAGAGAAATAATGATATTCTCCATGTCTTCCACAGTTTTGTACGCTGGTTCATTGATGATAGCTTCTGTAGAGGATGCAGTTGAATTCATGATGTCAAATGTTGGTGCCAAGAACATTTGAAATCCAATAATATCTTGAATCCTTTTATTTTTCTCTTCAGCAATTTTCCTCTGTGCAAGAGTTAGACTGGACATTTCTCTGTTGTAGGTTGTTGTGGTTTTGTTCTTTATATCAAATTGAGAGGATAATGCTTTGATCTCTTCTGTTATCTCAACAGACTTTTCTGACAAATCTTGCAAAAATACTTTGAAGTTTGATGTTCTACTCATCAAGCTTCCTGCCTCTTGAAGTTGTTGTTGGAGGATTCTCAGGTTGGTTGTCACATTTACTTTGATATCATCAACCTGTGTGTGGAGTATTTCTACTCTTTTCTTTTCGTAGTGGTCGGCCGCCATTATTTCTGGATCTGTTAGATCCTCACCGATTGCTTGCGCCAAAACTTCCAGTTGATCTATGACCGGTTCATCTTCATCTATGTCAGCATCAGGGACAAAGTTGTACAGGATGTTTTTTACATTGGTCAGGACCATATCCTATTTTCTTTTGGTCAGTTCTTTTAGTTGCCTTGTTGACATCTTACTGATGTCTACCACTGTATCTGTAATCTTGCTTCTTTTTGCTTCCTTTCCCTTAGCAAATGATAGTTTCCTTTTTGAAGAGGAGCTTGGAATGTCTCCGTGTTCTTGCTGGCCTTGTTCTTCCTCCGGTCTTAGTTGCTCTATGCGGACAGGGATCTCTTCTTTTTGCCCCTTATTGTTGTCCATTGCTTGATGAGCTCTGCTTTCCGGTTGGACTTCTTCTTTCGGTGGCTTACTATCTTCAACATTTTGTTGCTGTTCTCCCAGTGGGTCTTCTGTTTGCTGCTGCTCCTCAGCTGTATGGAGTTCCCCTATGGGTATATCAATTTCTGCTTCTTGTTCAACATTTGTTTGTTCATTAGTTAAGAACTCCTTTGTTTGAACTTTTTCCTTTTTGGCAGAAGATCCTTTGCCATTTGTGTGTTCCTCCTTGGTGTTTGCACTGGTCTGTTTTGATCCTGAGGACCATATTCCTCCAATGCCTTGAAGTCATAATTGTTCCAGTAGTCTAGAGTGTCTTTGTAGACTTTATTCTCATATCCATTCAATATCTCTACGACTCTCTCTAATGTTTTTAGGTTCATGGATGCTTCTTCTAGTAGAAGCTTTATTCTTTTTCACTAAATCCAGACCGGACCTTAAGTAGTGTGTCCCTAGTGATTCTGGTGTTCATGCCTAGACCGGTTTTCCATTTCAATTGTAGCCTGTTGTTTAGTTCTAGTGGGAACTTGGACCTGTAGTCCCTTGGAGTCCTATGATGGGCCATGAAGGTCTCTATAATACCGACAATCAACTTTTGTTTGTCCTCTTCATTTAGTACACTATACCATTTGGCTGCATTGTCTACTTCTCCAAAGTCCATAACCTCAGTTATTAAATCATCAACATGCATAGGTTGAAAGTTACCTTTGCTTGGTGAGATGAGAACCGTTGGATTCGTTGCCTGTCCCTTGGTTAAATCCACCAGTATCGGTGCTTCTTCTCCAAGGACTCCTTTCCCTTTACTGATGTCAGGTGCCGGTTTGGCTGCTGTTCTTTGTGCTGCTTCTTGTTCTGCTTGTTGTTGGGTCTGAAGAAGTTTAGTTCATAATGCGACTTCTTCATTATGTACCGTCTCAATTTCTCCAATAAGCATGAGGCCTATCCTTCTTATGGTTGCAAAGGTTTTCTGATGAAGTTCAGCTTGTTCTGTTGCCTCTTCCAAAGTAAGGTGATTCTGAACCTCCAGAAGACCCCGTATTCTCTCCTCCTTTTCTCTTCCTTCTGAGGCTTTCCACCGGGCCTCAATATTCTGTAGAAGTTGTTCCGGTAGAGTAGTGTGTAGTCCACCGGGATGAAGATTGAATTTGTGGAGGCAGAATGCTACTGCTTCCTCAATTTTGTCTTTGTCTTCATCACTGCTCAACTCATATCTTCTTCTTACAGAGCCTAAATTTCCAAACCTCTTCAGTCCTTTCACAATTTCATCAATTGTGGGCTTGGCTCGTCTAGGTGGGTCCTCTGATATTTTTCCGGTCTTCTTCTTCCTAATCAGAGGAACTGTGTCTTTGGGGTCTATTTCTTCTCGTTCTTCCTCTTGGATGCTAGGTGTCGGTTCTTCTTTCTTCCTTCGGCCTTTGGGCTGTTTTGTCGCTAATTTCTTCCTTGGTGGGGGCGTCCTTTTGTAGACAATTTTGATTGGTGTCCTTTTAGACAGATTTTGAAGAATTTCAGTGTACGTGCCGAACCGATTGGCACCAAGATCCAAATTTGCATCATTTAATGCCTCAGCATATGCCTTAGCAACTTTGGCTGAGATCTCGTAACCTAGTTCAGGAGCATATGCATCTCTTGGTTCAACTGCTTGAATAATGCAGTTATCGGTGGTGACCAGAAAACATACCTCATCCTTGTAATGTAATTGCCGACAAAATTCTTTCCCTCTTGTGCATCTCTAGTTGAAAGGCTTCGAAATGTTTGGTCATAGCATTGCTTAACTGGTCTCCCTGTCTATTTGCCATTTCAGTGATTTGATGCATGATCGGTTTGTCGGTTCTCCAATTCACTTTTCCGAAACTTGGGAAGAAATCCAAGTAGAAAAAGTATAGGCACATCAGAAGGGTTCCATACTTCATAGATTTCTTCTTCACAACTCCAAGCTTCTTCATATTTTCAAAGATTTGGCTCCGAAGCATTGCACAAATGTCGTATTGGACATTTTCGTGCATGATGCGATGTGCAACATGAATTGCACCACCTGGTACGCTGTTTAAGTTGCTTGACTAACAGATTTTATATCCGATAACAGCGGACGCGAAACGTACTCTTTTATCTTCAATGTCGTTTATAGTCATGAGTCGACCGTCAGACTTCGACTTGGTCAGCTTGTTGACGATAGTATTGGAGATGGTGCGCAGGGTTATCGCTTCCCCGTTGTCACTGTACCCGGTCACTCTGTGGAGATCCTCTTTGGTGATCTTGTGACATGCACCTTTGTTGAGCCAGAATCCTGGTTCATGAAGATGGCTCAGCACTAGTCTAACTTGGTCCTCCCAGAAGATTGCAGGGTAGCACACACCATTTATTAGACCGAAAGATACCAGATTGGCATATTTGTCAAGAAGTTTCCCTTCACATAACGACACATACTCTCCTTGAATAAAGGTTTCTTCGAGTTCTTCCTGTCTGGCGTGAATGAATGCTGTAACATCCTCGGTCAAGAGGACTCCTTTTGGTATGGAAGAGAGAGCACCGGCCATGTCGTTTTCTCTGTTCTGCACAGGCAAGATGTTTTATGCTGGTCTGTTCACTTGATCTCCTTTGATCAACTTCACGGTAGCGGAAGATGACGCCATTCTTGCTAACCGGTAATTTGCAGATAGTGATTTCTCAATGATCAAAGCGTGAAAATAATACTTAAGCACAAGAATTCTTAAATCGCAAAGTAAGCAAAGTGAAAACTTATGAGTAATTTCCCTTTCTTTTATAGGGTTAGGTTATAACGGTAATTACCAAACGGTAACTATTTGTTAAACGGCTATAGTAATAAATGCTTTACCTACTTTTTCCTTTCGTTTTACCAACCGGTTGATTGTAAACTTGCCTTACCGGTTAACTTTGTAGACTGAGTGAGTTCGACTCTCACCAGTCATACCGGGAACGGTAGTGGATCTACCGGTTCCCTCTAAACCCTCATGGTTTAGTTTGCTGAAGAAATATCGCCATCAGCAGATGGTGATCTTTCCTCTGTCTTCTCTTTAGCAGAGATCTTTGATTCTTTTACGAACCAAATCTGTTTGATTGTTTTCTTAGTCTTTTCTTCCTTGTTGATCTTCTCTTCAGATTTAACCGGTTACTTTTCCTTGCCGGATGACCGGTTTCTGCACTTTTGGCTTTGTGTCCCACTTTGTTGCAGTGATAGCAGATTACTCCAGTTGCTTTCCATGAGTTCATTCTTCTCGTGTCAGATGACTTGTTGCGAGAGCCATTGTAGTTGTGTAATCCACAGTTCACACAGTTCATTGTACTCAGGTCCTTGTTTCTCTTGGTGAGTATTGGTTTTGGGGATCTAAATGCCATTGTCTTGGATCTGCATTCTTGTGCTTTGTGTCCAAATTTATTGCATGCATAGCAGTACCCTCTGAAGCTTCCCTTGCTGCTGCTGGACACAAATGTGGGATTGGACCAGCACTCACTGGTCTTGTGGCCCTTTTTACAGCAGTTCTTGCAGTAGCTATTGTTGGTCCTTACCGGTGCATTCCTACAGTTATTAGTCTTATGACCTGATTTCCCACAGTGTTTGCAAGATGTGTTAGGGAAATTCTTACCTTTTTGCATCAACGATTTCATCTTATCCTTCTTGATTGCTTTTGCCCTAGAGGGCTCACCATTCTTTTTGGCATTTTCACCGGTGAAACTAAGACCGGTCTGATCTTTGTGTCTTCTTTGAGCTTTGAGTTGCTCATCAAGCTTAGTTGAACTTTCATTGTATCTTCTTAGTATTTCATTTGTCTCTTCAAGTTCGTTCATCTGCTCCCTTAGTTGATGCAATTCTTGAAACAATCTATTGCATACTTCATTCCTGTCATGCTAGCCTTTCTGCATATGGGCATTTTCTTGGGTGACACTCTGCATGTCTTCTTGAAGTTGTAGAATGATAAGTTCATTTGCCCCTACGGCCTCCACTGCTCGGTCCCTTGCTTTCTTAGAGGCAGACAGAGACTTGATTGCCGAATTTCTTTCGTCTTCAACTTTTCTCTTTTTCTCGATTAGTTCAGTCATCCTTAGGGCATTGTCTTCTTGTTCTCTTTTAAGATTAGAGATCTCATCGGTCAGGATCTGATTCTTTTCCATGAGTTCAGATACTGCCTCCTCAGCTTCGTCAGATCCACTCTGCCCAGAGAGTTCATCGATGGTTACATTGCTCTTATTCAGCTGTAGCGCTAGCTCCTTTCTTTTCGCAAGTGATCTCCTCAATTTGTTTTCTAGAGAGGTGATGATGTCATTGGCTTCCTCTAGCTGCTTTTGATACTGGTAAACCTCCATGATCTTTGTCTCCAGCTGTTAGGCTTAGAAGTAGAGAGAACTGTGCTTTGATACCAATTGTTACTATTATACCGGTTACTAAGAGGGGGGGGTGAATCAGTAAAACTAATCTCCACTATCTAAGACTTGCAAACAGTTCTTGAAATAAAAATAGAAAGTTAACAATCGTTTACTAGGATAAGCAGAACCACTCAGATCAACACAAGTGTTTATACGTGGAAACCCTTGGTTAGAAGGAAAAAACCATGGTGAGACAGAGCTCACAACTTCACTACTGGAGAATGAAGGCGCCCTGTTAGGAGCTTACAAAGCACTGATCATAGTGCTACTCGATTAAGGGATTTTTACAGAGATCAGTTAAGATTTGAACCCTGTTAAAAGTTGCCTGGTTACAGGACTTTGAACATCAACAAAGATGTTACCTTGTTAGGGGAATTTTACAAAGAACCGATTAGGTTCACCTTGATAGAGGGATTTTAATAAGCTTTCATACCTTGTAAAAGCAATGATCTAGTATGACACTCACTGTCTGATTAGATCATATCTTTTGATCTCTTCTTCAGTTTTTCTAGCTGTTGATCTCTCCAAGTTTCTTCACCTCTGTGCCTTTAGCACTCCTTTTAAGAATATCTTTCCTTTTGCACTCCTCTTTGACAACAGCAACCTTTTTCGTCTTATGACTTGTATATATATATATATCAAAAGAGTTCATCGCAATGAAACCCTTAACTCACAGAACCGCCAGGCCGTAAACTCCGCAATGAATCATGCAATCAGCAACAAGACGCGAGTAATGATCTGGAGTTCACCATGTAAGACATCTGCAAAGGATAAAGCTAACTCTTGTTAAAAAGCTAACTCCCATATAGTCCGACTTCTAACTGAAACTGATCCTCTTAATCCGGTGCGGATCTTTAGCTTGTCTTAGACCGAGACCGGTGTAATCTTGTATCCTGTTCACCTTATACATGCACTCAGAAACCGGTGCGTGTTGTTTAGATTAGTCCACCGGTGAGTGCACTTCTTTTCATCTACCGGTGCATACTTGGTATGTTGCTCGGTGACCGGTGTTGTGAATGACCGGTGACTCCTTACCGATACTACGTGTTTGTAGATGAGCACTAATGACAACTCACACTAATGACAACTCAAATTCTTAACAAGGTCGCGCTATAATGGGCCATTTAGGATTATCCGGTGAGTTGGTGAGGTGGCTTATGAGCTTGATCTACCGACAGATAGTAGAGTGCACAATGTCTTTCATGTGTCATGCATCAAGAAGGCGTTAGAACAACATATTGTTCACTCTTTTGCATTGCCACCCCTAGATGACGAGGGGAAGCTGGTGTTAGTAACTGAGACTATTCTTGACTCCAGAGAGAGACATCTTCAGAGATGGGTAATTAGGGAATATCTAGTTAAGTGGAGGGGCTTGCCAATGGAGTATGCTACTTGAGAGTCAGAGGATATTTTATAGCATCCCGCTTTTCGATTGCTTGGGGACAAGCAATCTCAGGGAGGTTGGACAGTAATGCCCCCTTTCTAGTCAGTATCAGTTGTTAAGGGGCTACCACATCATTTCGACCCTCGTGAGCTAATGTACTTGGTTTAAGGGTCCTTGGATAGCTGTTATATGAGTAGTGGAGACATCACTTCTCATTAGTGCTTATTTGGGGTTAGGTCCAGGCCTTTGCATTTGTTGTTTGACTAAGTTTGAGGGACTTACTATTTACAGTAAGCCAATTTTTTCTCAATTGCCATGACAGTCCCAACCGGTGCTTAGAGGGGAGGGGTGAATCAGCACTTATAAAAACTTTAAAACAAATCTAATGTAGTATACTACAACTGTAAGCAAAACAGATTCTAGTATGAAAATAACATCAAGTAATCAACCAATAAGAAACACCAAATTTATCACGTGGAAACCCAAATCGGGAGAAAACCACGGTGTGAGGAAACCTTACAAATTCTGCACTTTTTTGAAGTGCACCCTATTAGGAGCCATCCCTGTTAAAGGATTACAAATGCACTGTTAGATGCCACTTGGTTAAGGGATTTGATATAATAAGGCCTGTTAGAGCCTGCCTGGTTAGAGGACTTAGAACACTTGAATAGATGTCACCCGGTTAAGGGATTTAGTACAAGGGACCTGTTAATGTCCACCCAACATACTGGGATTTAGCTATTGTAATTGTTAGAGAACAGTAGGGAAATTTGACCTTTTAGAAATGGCTTTGCTTAGCTTGATAAGATCTTTGTTATAATCGACTGAGAAACATCACTGGTCGCTGCAGGTATGTTCTCCTTTCCTGTAGTGCTTCTTTGCACACTCTTTTCTCTTCTCTTTTCTCTTCACCTTAGCTTCTTTAGCGTACAGGTTCACTCTTTACTTTGGCAGAATGAGGGCAACCTATATTCTTGGCAGACAGAGGAATATATAGACTTCTTGACCTATTTGCTTTTTTTACATGCACGATCTGTTTAAAGATTACCTTTGGATGCATCACCCAGTGGAGTATTAGTTCACTGAGAAAACATCCGATGCATGCTATGCTTTATCTGCTTCATGAAAGAAAACAACAGATGCGTGTCAAAAACTTTCCTTCACAAGAGATATCTCCATGATTTAATGCCACAAACTCCGGCATTAAGACCTTCAATCGCGGCTTGTACCGATCGTCTTGACAACTCAAAGACTACCGGATTTAGTGCAGTAACTCCTGGTCAAAGAGTTAGATAACTGAATGTTGACCATGACTTTCTCCGGTTCATCTATCATGATGACGTCTTCACTTGATCGGTAAAGATCCTTAAGTTGTCCACAAGTAAGAGCTTTGACCTGTCACCTTCCCTTCCTCTGTCTATATCGGTTGCATCCTTTCCTTGGTTTCTGTTACCGGTTGCATCTCCCTTGGTGACCGGTTGCACTGATGATTAGATATAGTCTCTTCTTCCTTGCACAGTGTCACCGGTTGCCAAACCAGTCTCTCCACGCACTTGTTGTTGTCAGTTGTATCTGTCTTGCTTCACAGATCCAACACTGGTGTCCTTAGTCACAAATGTCAACACCTCTTTTGCCAATCAATGACAACACCTCTATTGCCATGTACCGGTTGCAGTCTTACTGGTTACCATCCCTTAATGCCAACAATCTCCCCCTTTGGCATTGATGGAAAAAACAATCACAAATGATGACACTACTGGATCCACACACTCTAGTGTCCGGTCATAATTCCCCCCTTTGACAATAATGCCAAAGGCTAGTCAGAAAGACTACCTTAAAGAAATCTGCTCCCCCTTTGAGCAGCAGTCCTATACATCAATCCAGGTAAGATGAGGTGGATTCCTCCGTTGAAGCATAATGAATTGATGAACACCTTTGCAAGTTTACTGAAGATCAGGAAGGGGTATCACCCCTAATTTACCTTTGAGATACTCAAAAGTACTCTTTGGTAATGGCTTTGTGAAGATGTTAGCAATCTGTTCTTTTGTGGGTATATACTCCAATCTCACTTCATTATTTTGTACTTGCTCTCTCAAGTAGTGATACTTGATGGCAATATGCTTTGTTTTGGAGTGCATGACAGGATTCTTGGATATGTTTATTGCACTTGTACTGTCATAGTAAATTGCAATCGGTTCAGGTATTTGTTCTTGAATTCCCTCAAGTAGCTGTTTGATCCATATTACCTGTGTGCAATTGATTGCTGCAACAACATATTCAGCTTCCGCTGTGGACTGTGAAATGCAGTTCTGTTTCTTGCTTGTCCAAGACACAATTCTCTCTCCAAGAAAGAATGCACCACCACTTGTGCTCTTTCTGTCATCAATATTACCGGCCCAATCTGCATCAGTGAATAATTTTATTTGGAAGCCTCCCTTGTGAGGAAATCATAGGCCATACTCTTCAATGCCCTTCAGATATATGAAAATCCTCTTCATTGCTATTAGGTGTGTCTCTTTTGGATTAGCAGAGAATCTTGCTACAATGCCTATTGCATGTGGTATGTCCGGTCTCCTATGTACTGAATACTGTAATTTGCCTATCATAGACCGATACAGTGTCTCATTTACTTCTTTTGCATCAACTTCCTTTGATAACTTGAGGTTAGTTATCATGGGTGTACCAACCGGTTTGGATTCTTCTAGCCCAAAGGTTTTGAGAATTTCTTTTACATATTTGGACTGAGAAATAAAAATACCTTCCTTTAGCTGATGGACTTGTAGTCCAATAAATAATTTTATGGCTCCTATTATAGACATTTCAAATTTTTTTTTCATCTCTTCAGCAAAGGCTCTGCTCATCCTGTCATCTCCTCCAAAGATGATGTCATCCACAAAGATTTCAGCAATCAGGTTCCCTTCTTTTCCAATCTTGAGATACATGTTACTGTTGTCCCCAGTTCTTGTGAATTCAATTGTTAGGAGGTATGAATGCAGTCTTTCATACCATGCCCTTGGGGCTTGTTTTAGCCCATAAAGAGCCTTCTTGAGTTTACAGACCATACCACTCTTTTGTGTGGATGTGAAGCCTTCCGGTTGTTCAATGTAAACTTCCTCCTCCAGTATCCCATTCAAAAATGCAGACTTTACATCTATCTGGTATACTTTGAACTTTTTGTGAGCAACATAAGCAAGAAGAATTCTTACTCCTTCCAATCTGGTCACAGGTGCAAAGGTTTCGCCATAATCCAGTCTAGCCTCCTGTGCATATCCTTTGCAAACCAGTCTTGCTTTGTTCCTTATCACTTTTCCTTCTTCATTAGTTTATATTTGTAGACCCACTTTGTCCCAATGACATTCTTATCATGTGGTCTTGGCTCAAGAATCCATGTGTCATTCTTCTCTATTTGCTCAATCTCTTGTTCCATGGCCTTGACCCAATTTTCATCTTCCAGAGCCTCCCTGGTGGTTTTGGGCTCTATACAGGAAAATAAACAGACATTTTCTCTAGCCTTTTTCTTGGTCAAGACATTTGCATGTTTGTCACCAATAATATTATCAGTTGAGTGATATGTGACATACCTTGGAAGAACCGGTCTCTGTTCCCGGTCAAGTTCTTCCAGTTGAGCAATTTCTTCAGCATGGTCATGAACAACTTCTTGTTCATCATCTTGAGTGGGTCTGTCATGTTTAGATACAACATACTGCTCCAAAGGTCTGTTTTCATGTTCTTCTCTTTCATCTTCAGTAGTTATTTCATTGAATTCCAAAAGATTTCCATCATTGTGATCCTGTAGACCGTCGATGTTCATTATGACCGATCTTCTTTCCTGGTTCTGAATATTCATCAACCTTTACATTGATACTTTCAATTATTTTTCCTGTTCTCTTATTCAGACACTGGTAGGCTTTTCTCTTGGTAGAATAACCCAGAAATATGCCTTCATCACTTTTGGGCTCAAACTTGCCAGAGTACATATCTCTTTTATTGTAACAATTGCTACCAAAGATTCTGAAATAGCGTACACTAGGAGTGATCGAACCATAGTTCATAGGGAGTCTTACCGGTTCCTTTCTTGACTTGAATTCGGTTTAGTGTGTAAACAACAGTGCTGATAGCTTCTCTCCAAAAGTGATGAGGGAGATCCTTTTGAATCATTAGGGTTCTCGCACAGTCAATCAACATCCGGTTTCTTCTTTCTGCTACTCCATTTTGCTGAGGAGTCCTTCATGCAGATAACTGCCTTTTTATTCCCTGTTCCTCACAGTAGTGAGTGAACTCGTGAGAAGTGTATTCACCTTCTCTGTCTAATCTTAGACACTTCAGGCTTTTACCGGTCTCCTTCTCCACTCGAGCCTTGTAGATTTTAAACATGTGAAAGTCCTCTGATTTTTCTCTAAGAAAGAGTGTCCACATCATTTTTGAGAAGTCATCTACCAAAAGCATGAAGTACTTGACTCCATAGTAGCTCTTTGTTCTCATAGGTCCACACAAGTTGACGTGTACAAGATCCAGAACATTTTCAGCAGAAAAAGATTCACTACTGAAACTAGTTCCTGTCAACTTTCCTAACTGACAATCCTTACAAATACCTCTGTCAGGTTTTGTAATCTCAGGAAGTCCTCTTATTGATTTCTTCTTGCTCACTTTGACAATACTGTCAAAGTTTATGTGGCAGAGCTTCTTATGCCACAACTAGCTATTGTCCTCTTTGATTGTAAGACAAATCTTGTTTGTTTCTCTTTTGACTGATGCAATGAGGCAGACTCCTTCCATCAAGTCCAGATAGAACATATTCCCTTTACTCTGTCTACCGTTGGCAACATGCGCTCCTGAATGGTCCTTGACAGTACAAGAACCTTGCCCAAATTCCAACAGGAACCCCTTGTTGTTTAGTTGAGCAACACTCATTAAAATGTACTTAAGTCCTTCTACCCAGTACACATCTTCACATACAACATCATTGCTAAGTGCAATAGAACCTTTTCTTTTGATAGCACAGGGGGCATTGTTACCAAAGGTTACCGATCCACCATCATTGAGCTTTAAACTGATGAACTTGTTCTTATCACCAGTCATGTGCTGAGTGCATCCACTGTCAATGATCCAGTCATCATGCTGATGAGATCTTGATATAAGTGTCATTTTGTTTATCACCGAGCTTTCTTCTGTTATTGCAACAAATGCAATTTCTAGATCTTCAGAGTCTTCAGATTCATTGTCCGGTGACTCCTTCTGCAAGGTAGCATTCCTTCTTTGCTTTGTTCTTGAATCGGTTGCTCTTGTCTTTATTTTCATTGTTTGGACATCTTGCAACAATATGTCCTATCTTATTACAAGAGAAACATTTTAGTGGGAGCTTTCCTTTGTATTTCCCTTTTCCTCTGGGAAATCTCCTAGCGATGAGTGCTTCAAACTCATCTTGCTCCAACTTTTCTGAGAGAAGATTCTCAACAAGACTTCCAATCTTACCGGTAGAGCTATTACCAGCTTCTCTTCCTTTCTTGGTGGAAGAGGCATTTACATAAGACTTAAAAGAAGCCTCTTGCATGGGTAAGCTGTTATCAAAATTGCTCAATTCAAACGCAGTCAACTTACCAATTAGTGAGTCTAGAGTGACTTGATCTGTGGTCACTGATCTGAGCTCTTGAATGGCTGAGATCTTGATGACATACTGAGGTTTGAGCGTTCTCAGTATTTTGCTTACCACCTCCTCCTCACTTAGTTTTCCTCCAGCGCTTTTGATGGAGTTAATCACTTCTTTGATTTTGTTGCTGTATTGCTCAATATCTTCTCCCTCATTCATCCTCATGTCATCATATTTTCCTCTGAGGCTTTCTACCTTAGCCCTTTGTACATGTGGGTCACCACTCACTAATTGTAGCTTGGCCCACATTTTGTGAGCAGTAACTAGATTTTCAATCTCTGCATAGACGTAGTCAAGTAGCGTGCTTGCTATCATATCCATTGCAGCTGTATGTTCTATCTTGATCTTCAATTCATTAGGGCTCAGTGTACCATTGGGTTCAATGTAATCATTGGTTACACAAGTCCAATATTGATCTCTGGTGGTCTTCATGTACAACTTCATTCTGCTGCACCACAGAGTTAAGTTTTCCTTGGAGAACTTTGGTCCTTCCTTTCTCATCATCTTGACTTTTTCTTTTTGCGGATAAGCTGCAAAGAAAAGAAACTTGGCTCTGATACCAATTGACAGTCCCAACCGGTGCTGAGAGGGGAGGGGTGAATCAACACTTATAAAAACTTTAAAACAAATCTTATGTAGTATACTACAACTGTAAGTAAAATAGATTCTAGTATGAAAATAACATCAAGCAATCAACCAATAAGCAACACCTGATTTATCACGTGGAAACCCAAATCGGGAGAAAACCACGGTGTGAAGAAACCTCACAAATTCTGCACTCTTCTAAAGTGCGCCTTGTTAGGAGTCTTCTCTGTTAAAGGATTACAAACGTATTTTTAGATGTGACCCGGTTAAGGGATTTGATATAATAAGGTCTGTTAGAGCTTGTCTGGTTAGAGGACTTAGAACACCTGAATAGATGTCACTCGGTTAAGGGATTTAGTACAAGGGACCTGTTAGTGTTCACCCAACATACTGAGATTTAGCTATTGTAATTGTTAGAGAACAATAGAGAATTTTGACCTTTTAGAAATGGCTTTGCTTAGCCTGATAAGATCTCTGTTATACTCGACTGAGAAACATCACTGGTCGCTGCAGGTATGTTCTCCTTTCCTGTTGTGCTTCTCTACACACTCTTCTCTCTTCTCCTTTCTCTTCACCTTAGCTTCTTCAGCGTACAGGTTCACTCTTTACTTTGGCAGAATGAGGGCAATCTATATTCTTGGCAGGCAGAGGAATATATATACTTCTTGCCCTATTTTTTTTTTTTTAATGCACGATTTGTTTAAAGATCACCTTTGGATTCATCACCCAGTGGAGTATTAGTTCACTGAGAAAACATCCGATGCATGCTATGCTTTATCTGCTTCATGAAAGAAAACGATAGATGCGTGTCAAAAGCTTTCCTTCACAAAAGATATCTCCATGATTTAATGCCACAAACTCCGGCATTAAGACCTTCAATCGCGCCTCGTACCGATCGTCTTGACAACTCAAAGACTACCGGATTTAGTGCAGTAACTCCCGGTCAAAGAGTTAGATAACTGAATGTTGACTATGACTTTCCCTGGTTCATCTATCATGATGACGTCTTCACTTGATTGGTAAAGATTCTTAAGTTGTCCACAGGTAAGAGCTTTGACCTGTCACCTTCCCTTCCTCTGTCTATACCGGTTGCATCCTTTCCTCGGTTTCTGTTACCGGTTAGCGGTTGCATCTCCCTTGGTGAACGGTTGCATTGATGATCAGATATAGTCTCTTCTTCCTTGCATAGAGTCACCAGTTGCCAAACTAGTCTCTCCACGCACTTGTTGTTAGCTGTATCTGTCTTGCTTCACAAATCCAACACTGGTGTCCTTAGTCACAAATGTCAACACCTCTTTTGCCAATCAATGACAATACCTCTATTGCCATGTACCGGTTGCATTCTTACCGGTTACCATCCCTTAATGCCAACATACCAATAGCTTGGGCTTATGTGATTTGTCATTTAAATATTAATAAATTTATACTTTATTAATAATATATTATAAAAGCTTATTATAAAGTTATAAAGTGCCAAGGTCTTTATTAATGAGCATTAAATATGTTATGAAGTGGGGGCCTAAACCAAGGGTATTATAAATTAATATTACAAAGTCAACTATGCAACAAAAACAAATTCATTTAAGTTATTAATGAAACTTGCAAGTGAAGCTTCATGCATCAATCTTGTAATGAAGGAAATATAAAAGCCAAAAGAGAGAAATCGATCCATTATGCAATTTAAGAATTTATCTTTGAAATGACAAGTCTCTAGAAGAGTGCAAGGATTTTCAGCAATTTGGCTTGGGAGAATGAAATTCATCTTGGTTTCAGCAATCTGAAATGGTGAGAGACCCATTGAAGTTTGGTTTCAATGATGGCTTCACTCTGTAGTCATAAATGTGCTTGAAATTCATAGTTTTAGGAAGTTATTTGAATCAGATTCACGAATAAATGCAGAGAGTTATAATAGGCGTCCAGTAATGGGAGATTGCAGCTCTAGAGACAGTTTGTGTGGCAATTTCAAGGCAGCCAACCTCTATACGAGGTCCACGTGAGACCCCAAGGCTAGATGCTTGGCGTTTAGGATTGATCGATCAGCATTTGGTGCTACTTTTTCATCTCATACAGAATTGGGCATCAAGTAGATTATAAGCATTGCATTGTGATTTGAAGGGATTCTGGCAAACTCTTATAAGCTGCGTCTGGACTCCAGGTTCCTCTATAAGCTGCATTTCCATTTTCTATATCAATTTGCAAATGTATGCAGCTGTTATTATCTATTAATGAAATAAAGTAATCTCTGCCAGGAATTTGCAAGTATTTAGGTTTCATTTCATGTATTACTTTTTATTTCCAAAACCTAAAAAAAACATAAAATATCAAAACTCAAAAAAAAAAAACGAATTCTTTAAAACCCAAACAAGTCAGTTGCTAGTTGGATAGAGGTTGAGCCAACACGGCTCATCACATGATTGTAGCGTAACTTGCTGCTACAGATATGGGGATCTCTAGCGTAGTAATTGGTAATTTAAGTGCTTGTGAGAGATCTCAATTGTGCCTTAATCAAGCACTGACCTACAAGAAACCTCCACTTAGCCTTAAAGGAGTGGTGCCACTTTAGCAGTGTTAATTGAGCCTTACCTAAAGCTATCCCATTGAACAACTTCGTCGTACGCATAACTAACTCTATTATTATGAGGGAACTCAATTAAGAATTATCAACCAAATTTATTTAAGTATAATGGTATTTATGTGTAACATTTTTATAAGTGTTCTTCAATATTATTGTAGTGAAGATAGGAAAATATCCAATCCAATGATGTATAGAAAAACTAGGCAGATATTTTAATTCCCAAAAGATAACCTAAGAATGCATGCCTGCAGAAGTTCCCCTATTTTAGGAAAGTATAAAAGCCAAAGAAGTATCAGTGGTCCACTGACCTCATTGAATAAGAAAAATTGGTACCTTCTATTTGTGAACATAGCTCATTCAGTCAACTCTGTAGATTTTGCTAACTTGAAAAGATTCCACTCAATACTCCTGATTTTAGTCAACTTCTTTGATTTTGGTCAATGTTTGTAGACATTTTCAGTGTGGTAGCATATATGTCTATTAGGAAGTAAACAATTGTCAAAAGGTACTTGGTCAGGTAGACTGGTCAATTTTGTCTCAGCTTGCTAATGCCTTTTTGAGTTTTTATGTCATTTATATGGAACACACAGACCATAGTATAGCCTTCTATTTGCTCCCTAGATTGTTTTATGGTCAGAGGAGACAACATATAATACTTATGTTGATGCGATAATGAGGTCATTAGTAGACATTTATATGAACTTTTAAGGCCTGGTTTGGCATTGGACATAGTAGCCATCAGTATGGTCAAAACAATTTGCTTTGTTAGGAGAGGTTAGTTTTAAAATGATATAATTTTATTTTATTTTGGAGGGGTTTGTTTTAAGACAATGAATGCATTAACATAATGATATCATTTTAAGGATGAAGGTCATATGTGGTGATGTCATCCCTTTGTCATCTAGTGCACAATTTGTTTTGCATCTCTTGTCTCATTGTTTTTTTGGTTAATTTGTATTTTCTGTAAGAACCCTTCAAGGCTCTAATTGCTAAACTGACTATGCTTGTTTTTGGGTTTTATTGTTTTCCATTTTTTTTGTGTTTTTGAGATGGTTTGACATAAAAAGAAATACATATGCTGAAATAAAACTTCTCAAAATCAACACTAACAATACTTTGGGCATAAAAGACAATCTTTATTATTTTTTCTTCAATACATAGCACTAGAATGTTTTACATTAAAAAGCATACTCATTTTCATTGTAGAAATTACTTTGAAACCCTTGCTGGCTGAAAAAGCAAGCATATAACAGCTCGTATCTCCTAATATCAACAACCAATCTCCAAACTAATGATATCAATCACTGTGGTTTAGCTAGGCGTCCCTTTTAGGAATTCTTACTGATTTTTTTGGCGCCTCCTTCAACAAAATCGAACCAAGTATGAAAGAGAGGGTAGGGCAAATGAATAACCAGCAAAAAACAATGTTTCGAACAACCATGAACAACCAATAATTCTTCAATTTGATGCCCTCAATCTGCTATGAGAATATGCCTCCAATCTATCAATAACATCTAAGAATAATCCCTCTAATTAGCACAATGATGACTCCTGAATGAAGCCAATCCGATTAGCAATATCAGGCGAATATTTCACACCCTCTGACTGTTGCTACAAAGAAGATGCAATGCTCTCCAATGTTGATAAGCTTGAAAGACTGCAGAAACCCCTGGTTTCTCACAAACTCCAATGCTCCAGAGAAGAAATTTCAATCAAAGTATAAACATAATATATCTCTCAAGAATGAGCTCTTAAGTCCCTTTTATTCTTTTCTTGTAGAGCTCAAACACTTTCCTAGCCAATGTGGGCTAAAAGATATATTCCCACTTTTAATTTTTTCACTTAAAACTCCATAGTTGGTGAACAAATAATTCTTTTAAAATTAATTGTTCACTTGGCCCCATTTATGATAACTTGACCCTTCGCTTAAGTGACTTAAGTTATAATATAAAATTATATTATAACTTAATAATATAAGCCGAAAATGATTAATATTTATTTTAGCCAAATAAATATTAATATCTCCATTATTACTCATCATCTTTGTATGCCGTCTGAACTGGGAGCTAACATGATCAAGCCGCATACGACCATACCCCATTTCTAAAAATAGCAGGGATCCCTCTCTGAGCCTCTCAAAACTTACTATAAATAGAAAGACGTGCTATAAATAGAAACTATTGCATACGGAGTCCTGGATACCTCGAACAAAAGCCAAATCTGCAAAACTCTGACAACTAAAGAAGATGCATCCCTCAAAAGACCCTCTAACCAACCTCATTAGCCTACGAGGGTCAGTTTATAGGCTAATCCCTTGAACTTTGATGCACGAAAATGGGGACATTACAGTCCGCCCTCCCTGAAATTGCTTGTCCTTAAGCAATCTCTACTGCAAAGTAACTCCACCCCACCAGAGGTCCAAAAGGTGAACTATGTAATGTCCCGCACATCTCGAACCAACTCCTGTAGCACCAACCTAAACACAACCACACATTGAACATGTTGCAATGCTCAAATGTAAACCTTGTCTGAAAACCATATCCACCCAAAGAATCCCAAACTCTACACTCAATGCTTAGCTGAATTTCGGGATCCCAATTCACTCTGTAGAGTACTCCATACAATCCTGTGTCATGAACATAATACCATTGTATACTGCAACTAAGTCACCCCGAACCGAAGGAAGAAGCAATCCACTAGCATGAAAAATCCCTAGATCCCATAGCCAATATGGAAGTCTGCCAAAATGGACATTCTTAGACTTCTGTTGCTCAACTCTGATCCGAACTTTACCATACAAGAATTGGTGAAGCCAACCAATAGGACCTACCCAAACTACAATACTAACCCTGTTGCCACCAAGGTCCCAATGCAACTGAGACTCACATCCATCCATACTGTGGAGATAAAAACTCTTGAAGGTATCTGTATCACAACCCAGATATCCATCCTCTACAAAACCGTCATGGATATGCTGACTTTGCAAGTAGCCTCCTGCTAACTTGCAAAAACTAACCCTATGAACTGAAGAGGGTATAAGCCCATCCCATAAAGGATGGTATGAACCTGGAGCCAACCCACACCTGTGCGAAACCAAGTCCTCTACCTATGGGTCAAAAGAGAAATGATGAGCACTCCTCACTGTGTAGTTACAATAAAATGGTTTGCTATCTGTCAAAGGCTCATCATCATCAAACCGAGAACCAAGACATGGCTCCAATCTCTGTTTCCGAACAATTAATTGGGCAGAATCCCGGGTAACCATCTCAACAAGCCCAAACACAAAATCTCTATGGGGAAGCATTCTAGGCAAAGTCTCTAATATCTTTCCCACCAAAAGCTGAATACCACGAGAACCCCGGATGAGAGTACCTTCAGAAGCTTCGAATGGTCCCTCCTGCAATTTCAGACTCTCAAGAAGATACTCCATAAATGACTCTATGCAATAGAAATTATATGAAGAAGCATTCCCCTGCTCCCCTACAACCCACAACTAATCCCTCTGAAACTGTGCCACTACCAACTGTCTATCTCTTTCAACCGTATGAGATGAAGTAATAGATTTGCTTTCGGTAGAAGGAAACAAATCCCCATGAAAGCTCTTCCCCAAATCAGATGAGGTCCTGTTCAAGTTCTGTGAAAAAGAGGGAGTAGTGTTAGGAACTGTCACACAACTCTTTGAAGAATCCACTACTGTCACATCAGGACTCTCAATAACCTGTTCCACATCATTTGTCAGTGTGCTAACTGCTGGAGAACTTGATACAACAAGAGGCTCTCTACAACTCTCAACCAAAGTACTCATCCCGACTGAGTCTATTGCACCCAAATCTGTGATGGATGTAGCTACATCCTCACTACAACCTATAGATATCAAATAATCACCAACTGCCACTGTAGGAAATTGTACTGTAACTGCAGATGGTGAATACTGTACTTGGATCAACTCCACGGTAAACTGCTCTAATCGTGACTGTGACTCCTGAAGGGCCAACTGGGTGCTCTCCAATGAGTCCATAGTCACCCCAAGCTCATGAGTGAGCTTATCTACCTCCTTTTCCTTTCCCCTCGGTGCATCATAATAGATACCATCCCACTTGAGAAGATACCTTGTCTGTAAGTAATTGTAGGTAATTTTGTTTCATTATTCCATTTGCTTCATGAAGTGCATGAAACTCTGCAAGAGAAAGACCAATATCACAATGCTCATCTGTCACAAGAGTGCTCCAACCATAAGTAGCCAACATTTGGTTAGCAACGTCAAAGTGCTCAATGGTTGTGGCAATTTGACTATCATTCACCTTTAATTGCCCAATCAACTGATGTCTCTAGAATTCATGGCACTCAAGCAAGCTCAGAGAATCAAAATCTACACTATGAAAGGATGTTGTATCGGAAATGCTCACCTCATGATCAATATCACCATGTGCGCTAACAACTTCGCACATATCAACAATCGAGGTACTTTTGCTAGGTACCTCGACAGATAACTCATTTGAAGGAGTGGAAGCCGCTGCTATATCAATCTCCTCACATGCCTCTACTTCCCCCTCAACTGTGAGTCCCTGTAAACCACAATCCTGGGACCTATCATCAACCAATGAGTCCTCTGAACCATTTTCTAAAGTTTGATATGACAAATCAAACTCACTACAACATGAGTCGTCCTCATAGATAACATCAATAATGCCCATATCACCAATACCAATATCATCCTCTTGCAAAATCTCTGTTGTCTCATGTTGTTGCAAACATGACTCACTGCTGTCATGAAAATCAGAATCATTATGGCATGAATCTACATCATATAACTCATTTCTAACACCCGAATCATGAGTGTCAACACTGGGAAACTCCATGCAACCATTTCCCACACATGGAAAGGCTACTATCTCCTGCATAGGCTCACCATTATGACTGCTGTCATAAAAATCAGAGCTATTAGAGTTCATATTTTCCACGCAATCCTCAAAAGCAACACTCTCATCAAGTGAGTCAAGACTCATAGTGGCATCAACAACCCCTTCTGCACTGGTCATATTAGCAACACCGTTAATAGGCTTAGATAAGGGATTGCTGTCATAAAAATCAGAACTTGTATGACTAACATTTTCATTATTACCAACTGCTGTAAGACTGCCATCAATGGTGGCTATCATGTCATCAACATTTTCTTGGTCACTAGTTCTTGTCTCATGTAAATGTTGGGACTCGATGCAACTGTCCTCAAGCAAGTCTGTCATAACCACATGCTCCTGAGAAAGAGCGTCCAACATCACACGTATAAGGACTAGTAGCTGCCCCACTAAGCAAAGGCTCCACTACCTGATGGTTGTTGTCTGCTAAAGCGACATGTGTACAATCCTTCTGATTTTCTTGTTTTCTTTGTGAGGAAGACCTTTTAAAAATGGAAACCTTATATCTTGCCGCATTGTCTATGGTTGATGGATTTGAAAGAAAAGCATTCATCCTTTCTTGAGTTTGTCTAAGCTTTTCCATTATTTCCATCATAGCATTTGTTTGCTTCCTGAGATTAGCTGTGCTATTCAACTGGTTTCCCGGTTTACTAGTTTTCCTGTATTTATTCATAACTAAAATAAAGGTAGAGTGTTGATCACTCATATATCAAACGTGGGAACTCAAGATTTCCAACCCCGCAAGATGGCAGGAAACTGCTCTGATACCAATGTAATAACTCTTCAAGGCTCTAATTGCTGAACTGACTATGCTTGTTTTTTAGTTTAATTGTTTTCCATTTTTTTGTGTTTTTGAGATGGTTTGACATAAAAAGCAATACATATGCTGAAATAAAACTTCTCAAAATTAACACTAACAATACTTTGGGCATAGAAGACAATCTTTATTACTTTTCCTTCAATACATAACACTAGAATGTTTTACATTAAAATTCATACCCATTTTCATTGTAGAAATTACTTTAAAACCCTTGTTGGCTGAAAAAGAAAGCATACGATAACTCATATCTCCTAATATCAACAACCAATCTCTAAATTGATGATATCAATCACTGTGGTTCAGCTAAGCGTCCCTTTTAGGAATTCTTACTGATTTTTTTGGTGCCTCCAACAAAATCGAACCAAGTATGGAAGAGAGGGTAGGGCAAATGAATAACTAGCAAAAAACAATGTTTCGAACAACCATGAATAGCCAATAATTCTTCAATTCGATGCCCTCAATCTGCTATGAGAATATGCCTCCAATCTATCAATAACATCTATGAATAATCCCTCTAATCATCACAATGATGACTCCTAAATGAAGCCAATCCGATTAGCAATATCAGGTGAATATTTCACTCTCTGACTGCTGCTACAAAGAAGATGCAACACTCTCCAATGCCGATAAGCTTGAAAGACTGCAGAAACCCTTGGTTTCTCACAAACTCCAATGCTCAGAGAAGAAATTTCAATCAAAGCATAAACATAATATATCTCTCAAGAATGAGCTTTTAAGTCTCTTTTATTCTTTTCTTGTAGAGCTCAAACACTTTCTTGGCCAATGTGGGATAAAAGATATATTCCCACTTTTAATTTTTTCACTTAAAACTCCATAGTTGGTGCACAAATATTTCTTTTAAAATTAATTGTTCACTTGGCCCCATTTATGATAACTTGACCCAATTCACTTAAGTGACTTAAGTTATAATATAAATTATATTATAACTTAATAATATAAGCCCAAAATTATTAATATTTATTTTAGCCAAATAAATATTAATATCTCCGTTATTACTCATCATCTCTGCACGCTTCTGAACTGGGAGCTAACTTGATCAAGCCGCATACGACCATACCCCATTTCTAAAAATAGCAGGGGTCCCTCTCCGAGCCTCTCAAAACTTACTATAAATAGAAATACGTGCTATAAATAGCAACTACTGCATACGGAGTCCTGGATACCTCGAATGAAAGCCAAATCTGCAAAACTCTGACAACTAAAGAAGATACATCCCTCAAAAGACCCTCTAACCAACCTCATTAGCCAACAAGGGTCAGTTAATAGGCTAATCCCTCGAACTTTGATGCTCACAAAAATGGGGACATTACATTTTCAATCGGTTACTTTCCTTTTTCCTGTAGGCTTTATTAGGGCTCTAACACGAAGACACCTTTGATTGTTTTGATCTTCAATATTGGAAGATCCAGCTGCTGCAGAAAATTATATTACAACATTTGAAGTATCTTTCTTTGGTAGATAATTGCTGGTACTATTGTCTTTGGCATAAAATTATCATCATATATGAGACAAATATGTGTTTGAATTTTGCTCTATTTTGATTTGCATCCTTATTCCTTGATTGCTTTACTAATTGGTTATAAACTTACCGAATAATATTGCATGTATCCTTACATTTTTGACACTTATGCCAAAATGTTTTAGGGCTTTGACAAAGCTCTCCTATATTTGGGGTCTTTTAATAATGTGAATCAAATGCCAGAGGAACTTCGTACATGCAGAGAAAAAGTTGATGCAATCAGAGATATTAGAGATCTTGCTCAGAACATGTTGTCCGCAGATAGTGGTATGCTATATATAAAGTTCCATTCCTTGACATTTCACTACTTAAGAAGTCAATGAGTTAAAAAGAACCTGTTTAGTAAGGTCTTTGCATTATTTACTTTTTGAGTAAAATTTTATGTACCTATGCAAATATTTGTGTGTATGTTGAAATAAGTGCAATCAGATGTAATGCTATACTTGCAGGTTATTGTACTGGTAAATGTAAAAAATCTAAATGGGTGACAAAGCTTGTTAATGGTTCCTTGTGCTTGTTCTAACTGTCAATCCAAGCTAATTCTAAATCTGCCATCTAACGAGTCCTTTCTGAAAATTTGACTTCATTAATGTGGGGTAGTGCAGGTGTAGTGTCCCCACTTGGGATGCATCTTTAATTTAGTCCTTTCCCTGAATTGTACTCCTTTACTTGTAATCATGCTCATACTCTTCAGCATCTGGTCCATTATTATATCTCAGCACTGCCAACCTTCAAGTGTATGACTTCTAGGATAATCAGATGTTTTATGATGGCGTTGTGATAATGTATGGATGCCCAACTCGATATGAAATTACCAGCACACTACTGCAATGATGCACACACACATGCTCGAGTATTCAGATACGAAACACCAAATTACAAATCTTGATACTCTGTTCCTGGGTGCTCAATATTCACTAGTAGTGATAGTTTGAAGTCTCATGACATAACCAAATTGTCACTAAATTTGTTTGAATGAGTCTTCAGCTGAATCTAATCTTAAGATGTTCTCAACAATCTTGTTTCTTTGCTGGGTACTGAGAAACATGGCAAACAGAATGATAGTCCTGTCTCCACTGCAAATACTGATTAATCTGATTGTTTGTTTCTTCCAGACAGCAAGTATAAGTGATTGGTGCACCTATTACAGAACAACTATGTATATCACCAAACTATTACTCTGTTCTATTCGCCAATTCATTGGGGCTGCATGCTTTAGAAAATACAACGGTATTGATAACGTTTATTCTCTCTTTGCATTACAAAAATAGAAGCACTTCGATGCAGGTGAAATTCAGAATCTATCTCCTATTCCATATTCATTCCTTAATCGATCAGTATATCTTCCTATCATCGTTTTCTTAGGTATAGTAATTGATAGATGCCATTGGCAAAGTAATCGCTGATAGTATATATGGAGTCACAACCTCTTATATTTTATGAAACGATCAGAGTATGAGAAGTCAGACTCTTATGGTTGACTATTTCGTTGTAAATATGAAGGAGATCATTTGCGATATTCTTGTTCAAGTCTTGCGTAGACTATTTGATACATATAATAATCCGTTGACCAAGTCACACTCCCTTATTGTCTTAAGTGATCTTCCTTGACTCTTTTAGTGTTGATGTGGGTTAAGTCCATTCCGTTATCTTTCTTCTCTGATGGCCATTTTTCTGTCTATCCTCCCTTTGCAAATACTAAGGTCGCCCCTATATACTGCATCAGGATGACGTGACGTTTATGTTCTTGAATGCGACTATAGTCACTGTCTATTTATTTAATTATCATTGATAAATAAGTTCATATATTATATATATTATTATATCAATATATTTTGTTTTAAATATATTTGATTAATTATTATTTAATTAGATATCTTAATATTAAAATATTAATTTGGAACAAGTTGTAATTACATCTTTTATTTTGATGTTATTATATTTTTTGTATTAATAATATATTATATTATTATATTTAATAATATGATTACTTAATATTATATTATTTTCTTTCATTATTATATTAATAATAAATTATATTATAATTTATTATTAATGATTCAATTATTAATTTATTATTTAGTATTAAATCCTATTGGAGAGAGGGGACATTACAATGCGCCCTTCCCCAAAATTGCTTGTCCTCGAGCAATGTGAACCTTCCAAAAGAATTGTCTGTTGAAAATTTAGATCGACCTATAGAGAATATCTATGAGTGCTGTACTGAAATAGGTTACCGTTGTTATTGATCTGTTTCCTCAGCACATATGATTGAATATATATATGTTGTATATGGTCATGTCTATGTAGAGACATGACCATACGTGGCATAAGCCACGTAGGGTCATGTTCTACATGACACACCCTTTCGTATTTGCTGCTAGCATTAATCACCCTTTAGTATGGCATAACAAAATAGTGTTATGCATAACTACCGAATGGTGGTTACCGTAACACTGCAGTGATCGATACTATCACACTGTAGTGAACGATACCGTATCACTGCAATGCATAAACATCATAACACTGCAGAGAATGACAGTCTAAGTCAATTCTAATACGAAGAGTATATGCCCGAATATATTCACTGTAATCATTTATAATGAATATCGATAACCATAATATATATATATATATACACTAGCATATCAAATCTGATAACTGTAATTCATTTGATTATATGTCAATCAGATCGAAGCTATAATTTAACACTCCCTCTTAGCAAGAGAGGATTGACTAGAATCATGATCTCATGATGTGAGTGTTATTGAAATCCCTGACTTAACTTGGAACTGGATTTTGGTAATAACACTTAATTTCTTATATCAGGGTAGCCAGCATGTTCTGGAATACACGTTTGAAGTAAATAACCTGATAGAATAACTTATCATAATCCCCGACTGAATTTGGAATTGGATTATAGTGATAAGTATAAGTGTCAAGATATTCGGCGCAACCCGAATCAAAACTTGAAGCACTAGTTATCATCATCCCCGACTTATTTGGAACTGGATTTTAGTGATAACTAAAACATAACTTCATATCAAGATATCCGACATAGCTCGGGACATTAATATAATGTACTCATCGTGATAGAAGAGTTATCGCAATCCTCGACCAATTTAGAACTAGATTTAGCGATAACAATCAAGATATCCGGCACATTCTGGGACAACAACTTAATGTAGTCTAATCTTGATTCACATGTTATAATCTCTGACCAATTCGGAACTGGATTTAACAACTCCAAAAATTGAGTGTCAGGAATAGTGACTACAATACATAGTCATACCTAACATTAGGTTAAGCTATTGTCTAAGTCGTCACCTAGCAATAGTAACCCAACACATATGAAAGATCGTCACCTTTCATAATATATAACACAAAAAGAATGGGTCCATAAAGTCACACATATGACATCCACCTTGACTCTTCTCAGAGCGTGGATCCACCATGGCTCATCCCAAAGAGTGGAAAACAAGACTTCCACCTTAGACTTGTCTATCAAAGACAATAATCATTTAAGATACAAATTGATGGATCACTGAAGCTAAAACCTTCTTTCCAGCTAAGGCTTTACTCCTCAACATACCAAGGTTATCTGAAAGTACACAATATTCTTTCTAGCAAGGGGTTTGGTAAGAATATCGGTTGTTTGTTCTCCACTGAATTGCATTTGTTTGTATTGTCTCATAGTCTTGGTGAATTCTGAGCTTACAAGGTATACACCATCTTGACATAGTACACTCCCTCTGAATTTGTATGACCAAGATCCTAGGGTGCCAACTTAATTCGATCTTCTAGCTTCTCCTTCTGACATATAGCCTTCTCACCTGGTAATAATCATAATTCTCTGCTATAATTTCTTGATTACTAGAGAACCAACAAAACATGGTCTACTCCCTCTGAATCAAGATCCTTGAATGTCCACTGATGCAGATCCTTTAGTTTCTCCCTGTGTCATGAAGGCATGCCCTGTTTATATACTCAACTCAGTGTCACTGGAGGATGTCACTTCATACTTTCCTTCTTGAGAGAACGAATAATCTAAATAGTCACAAGGTTACATCGGCGAGCATAAGATGCATTTTGATCTTTTCCAAGGCCACAACATTAACACTCCTTCTTGGACTTGAGGGAAGATAATAAAGACCTCTAGTATGATGTTTATCTCAATGAGTTGTAGTCTTCTGATGTATGGAATGCCTTAATCAGGGATTCTATCCACTTGCATCTCATCGGCGATTCTATCCACGAGTTCCCACTACTATAATCACAGAATTATTTTACCTTCAATAGTGAACTCCCTCTCAATCAATATGATCGAGTTTGTCCAAGTTGACTGAATCATCTGATTCCTTAGAAGCTAAATTTCGCCAACTTCTTGACCTTTCTGAAGATGTCAGAGATAGATTATGAATAGTTCATAAAGCTAAACTATCCCGAACAAATAGCAAATTCATATGGATTAATAAAACATGAGATACTTATCTTTTCAAATATTTTCAAGTTTTTCCTTTCGTAAGGTGAGCCCATTAATATGATACTCGTACCCATCATCCTTCTTCATAACATATCGGTTTCATTTTGATCCTTATGTCAATTTTCTTCTTTACAAATCACATCTCATTATGATAACTATTGATTAGATGTTGACTTCATACATTATCAGTATCTTAACTTATCTTTCTCACTTCATCGAATGATGCTATGCATGATATAAATGATAAGTGTGTAACCAATTTATAATGCTTTCAACAATGTTTTTCTATGCCAATTCAAATATGCAGATATGTTGGTCGAATGTTTTGTTGTCTTCAATAATTATCTATGTTGGTCGAATGTTCTATCGTTTTAGGATCATTGCAAATGTAATAGCACTCCATATGATTGTATGTTAACTGAACTCCCTTTCCTTTATCCTTTGATAGATGTCTATCTCATGTTTGAGAGCCACCACTTTAGCAAAGACAAGCAAAATACTTCAATTGGCTTACCATCAACAAGATCTATAACAATTTCCAGATTAGTGACAGGTACAAAAGTTCCTCTAACATAATCCTTCATGAGAAACTATGGCTCTTCGATTGCACTTTTTTCAGTAATAGGTTTATACATAAACACATGATAGGATCCCAGGTTAAATCAATTATCTTCTTCCCTAGCAATTATGATATCAATGGTGTTGTTGTTGTATCTTCTCAAACAAGTCTACAAATTCATCAAATTGATTTGCCAAATGCATCCGCTTGACGGTTTTGAAAGCCTTTACGATTTAGATTCCTCTGTTAACAACCTGCAATCATGGTGTCCATGAGACCACATTTCTTTTGAGGCATTTTGTCAAATAGTTCGCGTTCTATAACTACATTTCCACATTTTGCAGTAATGTCTATTGCATCTGATAAAGTTCCTTCTATGCAGGGAAAGAGGACGCCGACACAGAGGCTATCGATATTAGATTTGTGCTTGCTGATTGCATTTGCCTGAAAATTTCTTAATTTTTTTTAAAAATAAATCTAATTTGTGCGCACCTGCAATCATAACACGCCATTGTCACCATACATCGTTTAGTTGATATGGTAATATCTGATAAATATCATATTCAGCTTTCATGGGTATTGCTTGTAGTAGATACCCTATTTGAATCCTTCCTCTGTCGTAATGTTGGGACTCGACAATAGAATCAAATAAGACTCTATTTGAAGAAAGGATCACACTCTTGTAATATCACTCTGATGCGATGCTTATTTTGTCACATTTCTTCCCTCTACATGGATCGCGGCCTAGCTTTGTGATAATAATTCGTTGTTAATGAAATAATAGTTCCATAATTATTGTTAGCAAAAATCGACATCTATTGATGTTTTCCACTGATTTTAATTCCCGTGAATCACTTATCAATACATATATTGGTCATTCTGCAGTTGTGTCTGATGATAGTTCAATGTAAGCAAGTTTGAATCCTTTCAATGATGACTGATGATGATGGCCCATCAAAAAACTTTGCTCCCTAATCTTCTTGGTGGTCAACAATGATGTTGTTAGTCTATTCAACATTTTTCCGATGAAGGTCTAATTTCTCCAGTGATGGAATACCATTTCTCTATTTTCTATATGGAATTAATCCAATGCCAAAGTTTTTTTCTAGGTCTTCCTAATACTCGGCGCCTAGGTTTCCAAATCTGTGTGGATGATTAGGATCTCTCTAGGGATGCGATAGAACAAAAACCACCTTGAGAGATAACAAGAGTAGCAACATACGGTGAAGATGCTCCACCGCTTTGTGATTCCTCAAATTTGCAATGTACATGTGTAGGTAATCGACAAGCGCTCCCATTCACAACGTCTCGAGCTCTTGCAACGCCTTAGCTCCAATGCTACACTCCCATCCAACAATGAACCGATTGCTTGTGACGATTGCCATTACTCCTCATCTACACTTCCCAAGATTCAAACACACAGATTTCTTGATCAAATTCCATTTCCATATATATTGTGAAATATTTTAGAAACCTCAAGGTGAAATATTTTATTCTCTTATAGGTTAGGCTCTGATACCATGTTGAAAATTTAGATCAACCTATAGAGAATATCTATGAGTGCTGTATTGAAATAGATTACCGTTGTTATTGATCTCTTTCCTCAGCACATATGATTGAATATATATATGTTGTATATGGTCATGTCTATGTAGAGACATGATTGTACGTGGCATAAGCCACGTAGGGTCATGTTCTACATGACACACCCTTTTGTATTTTCTGTTAGCATTAATCACCCTTTAGTATGGCATAACAAAACAGTGTTACGCATAACTACCGAATGGTGGTTACCGTAACACTGCAGTGATCGATACCGTCACACTGTAGTGAATGATACCGTATCACTGCAATGTATAAACATCGTAACACTGCAGAGAATGACAGTCTAAGTCAATTCTAATACGAAGAGTATATGCCCGAATATATTCATTGCAATCATTTATAATGAATATCGATAACCATAATATATATATATATATATATATATATATATATATATATATATATTCATTTGATTATACGTCAATCAGATCGAAGCTATAATTTAATAGTGTCTACTATGCAATTTTGATATCCAATCGAGGGACCTTGAAAGTAATTTCAACATGAGGTTAGAACTGTGATACATTGATATATTTACGAATGAACTTTTCAAATGTAAAGATCATAATATTCAATTTAAAACACTAAAAATAATTCAAGGATTGAACTTATCTTGGTGTATTGTAGACTTCTTTGTTCCTCGAATGAAAAAGTCTTCAAGGATATAAAATCTTTGCCTTAATTCCCTTCTAGGAGTTATAACATTCACCAAGAAAGTCTTTGATCAATCTTCGTAGAGTATTTAAATCTTGCTTCCTAATTCTATCAAATCCTTAGGGGAAGTCTACTAGATCGGGTTCCCTAGCCCTCTTGAGGATCTTCGGGGTTCCTAAATGATATAAGATCAATTCTAGAACCATCCTCTGTTATTTCACGTCATCTTTGGAGTGCATACCCCAAGGTTTCATCTTGGAAGAGATATTCTCTATCCAAGGCCTTTCATTTTGGAAGAGATATCCTCCATCCAAGGCTTTTCATCTTGGAAAAGATTTCCTCTACCTACGGCCTTTCATCTTGGAAGAGATATCCTCTATCCAAGGATTCTCATCTTGGGAGAGATATCCTCTACCCAAGGCCTTTTTAATCTTGGAAGAGATATCCTCTATCCAAGGCTTTTCATCTTGGAAGAGAGATCTTGTATCCAAGGCTTCTCATCTTGGGAGAGATATCCTCTACCCAAGGCCTTTCATCTTGGAAGAGATATCCTCTATCCAAGGCTTTTCGCATATGCATAAGTTGACTCATCTGAATATTCTGTCATTATGGCGATTATACAAATCTCGATCAAGCCATTTTCATGGAGATTATATCAATCTCTCCTACTGGCATTGTGGAGATTATATCAATCTTACTTACCACCAATCATAGCTTGGATCTCATAATTTTTGAATATAGATTTCATATTTTCTCAGTACTATCCACATTGTATATCAGTACCAAATTGTATGGTTGTGTAAGTCACCTTCTAATATATAATCTTATTGCTTACTCAGATTCTACCTTCTTCCTTTTACCCTGTAGGATGGCAGGGTCATGCTTTGATACCACTGCAGTGTCCCCACTTGGGATCCATCTTTAATTTAGTCCTTTCTCTGATTTGTACTCCTTTACCTGTAATCATGCTCATACTCTTCAGCATCTAGTCCATTATTATATCTCAGCACTGCCGACCTTCAAGTGTATGACTTCTAGGATAATCAGATGTTTTATGATGGTGTTGTGATAATGTATGGATGCCCACCTCGATATGAAATTACCAGCACTCTACTGCAATGATGCACACACACATGCTCGAGTATTCAGATATGAAACACCAAATTACAAACCTTGATGCTTGGTTCCTGGGTGCTCAATATTCACCAGTAGTGATAGTTTGAATTCTCACGACATAACCAAATTGTCACTAAATTCGTTTGAATAAGTCTTCAGCTGAATGTAATCTTAAGATGCTCTCGACAATCTTGTTTCTATGCTAGGTACTGAGAAACATGGCAAACACGATGATAGTGCTGTCTCTACTTCAAATACTAATTAATCTGATTGTTTGTTTCTTCCAAACAGCAAGTATAAGTGATTGAAATACATGTGATTGGTGCACCTATTACAGAACAACTTTGTACATCACCAAACTATTACTTTGTTCTATTCGCCAATTCATTGGGGCTGCATGCTTTAGAAAATACAACGATATTGATAACGTTTATTCTCTCTTTGTGTTACAAAAATAGAAGTACTTCGATGCAGGTGAAGTTCAGAATCTATCTCCTATTCCATAATCATTCCCTAATCGATTAGTATATCTTCCTATCATCGTTTTCTTAGGTATATTAATTGATAGATGCCGTTGGCAAAGTAATTGCTGATAGTATATATAGAGTCGCAACCTCTTATATTTTATGAAGCAATCAGAGTATGAGAAGTCGAACTCTTATGGTTGACTATTTGGTTTTAAATTTGAAGGAGATATAATGTTTATTCTCTCTTTGTGTTACAAAAATAGAAGTACTTCGATGCAGGTGAAGTTCAGAATCTATCTCCTATTCCATATTCATTCCCTAATCGATTAGTATATCTTCCTATCATCGTTTTCTTAGGTATATTAATTGATAGATGCCATTGGCAAAGTAATTGCTGATAGTATATATAGAGTCGCAACCTCTTATATTTTATGAAGCAATCAGAGTATGAGAAGTCAAACTCTTATGGTTGACTATTTGGTTGTAAATTTGAAGGAGATCATTTGCGATACTCTTGTTCAAGTCTTGCGTAGACTATTTGATACATATAATAATTCGTTGACCAAGTCACACTCTCTTATTGTCTTAAGCAATCTTCCTTGATTGTTTCGGTGTTGATGTGGGTTAAGTCCATTCCATTATCTTTCTTGTCCGATGGCCATTTTTCTGTCTATCTCCCCTTTGCAAATACTAAGGTCGCCCCTATATACCGCGTCAGGAGGACATGACGTTTATGTTCTTGAACGCGACTATAGTTGTTGTCTATTTATTTAATTATCATTGATAAATAGGTTCATATATTATATATATTATTGTATTAATATATTTGATTAATTATTATTTAATTAGATATCTTAATATTAAAATATTAATTTGGAACAAGTTGTAATTACATCTTTTTTTTTATGTTATTATATTTTTTGTCTTAATAATATATTATATTATTATATTTAATAATATTATTATTTAATATTAAAATATTTTCTTTCATTATTATATTAATAATAAATTATATTATAATTTATTATTAATGATTCAATTATTAATTTATTAGTTAATATTAAATCCTATTGGAGAGAGGGGACATTACAGTCCGCCCTTCCCCAAAATTGCTTGTCCTCAAGCAATGTCAACCTTCAAAAAGAGTTGTGTGTACTATGCAATTTTGATATCCAATCGAGGGACCCTGAAAGTAATTTCAACATGAGGTTAGAATTGTGATACACTGATATATTTACAAATGAACTTATCAAATGCAAAGATCATAATGTTCAATTCAAAATATTAAAAATAATTCAAGGATTGAACTTATCTTGGTGTATTGTAGACTTCTTTGTTCCTCGGATGAAAAGTCTTCAAGGATATAAAATCTTTGCCTTAATTCCCTTCTAGGAGTTATAACATTCACCAAGAAAGTCTTTGATCAATCTTCACAGAGTATTTAAATCTTGCTTCCTAATTCTATCAAATCCTTAGTGGAAGTCTACCAGATCGGGTTCCCTAACCCTCTTGAGGATCTCCAGGGTTTTGAATGATATAAGATCAATTCTAGAACCATCCTCTGTTATTTCACCGTCATCTTTGGAGTGCATACCCCAAGGTTTCATCTTGGAAGAGATATCCTCCATCCAAGGCCTTTCATTTTGGGAGAGATATCCTCTACCCAAGGCCTTCCATCTTGGGAGAGATGTCCTCTACCTAAGGCTTTTCATCTTGGAAGATATTTCCTTTATCCAAGGCTTCTCATCTTGGCAGAGATATCTGCTACCCAAGGCCTTTCATCTTGGAAAAGATATCCTCTATACAAGGCTTTTCGCACATGCATAAGTTGACTCATCTGAATATTCTGACATTATGGTGATTATACTAATCTCGATCAAGCCATTCTCATGGAGATTATATTAATCTCTCCTACTGGCACTGTGGAGATTATATCAATCTTTGTTACTACCAATCATAGCTTGGATCTCATAATTAATGAATATAGATTTCATATTTTCACAGTACTATCCATATTGCAGATCAGTACCAAATTGTATGGTTGTGTAAGTCACCTTCTAATATATAATCTTATTGCTTACTCAGATTCTACCTTCTTACTTTTACCCTGCAGGATGGTAGGGTCATGCTTTGATACCACTGTAGTGTCCCCACTTGGGATGCATCTGTAATTTAGTCCTTTCCCTGATTTGTACTCCTTTACCTATAATCATGCCCATACTCTTCAGCATCTAGTCCATTATTATATCTCAGCACTGCCGACCTTCAAGTGTATGACTTCTAGGATAATCAAATGTTTTATGGTGGTGTTGTGATAATGTATAGATGCCCAACTCGATATGAAATTACCAGCACACTACTGCAATGATGCACACACACATGCTCGAGTATTTAGATAGGAAACACCAAATTACAAATCTTGATGCTCTGTTCTTGGGTGCTCAATATTCACTAGTAGTGATAGTTTGAATTCTCACGACATAACCAAATTGTCACTAAATTCGTTTGAATAAGTCTTCAGCTGAATGTAATCTTAAGATGTTGTCGACAATCTTGTTTCTATGCTGGGTACTGAGAAACATGGCAAACACGATTATAGTGCTGTCTCCATTGCAAATACTAATTAATCTGATTGTTTGTTTCTTCCAAACAGCAAGTATAAGTGATTGATATACATGTGATTGGTGCATTTATTACAAAACAACTTTGTACAGCACCAAACTATTACTCTGTTCTATTCGCCAATTCATTGGAGCTTCATGCTTTAGAAAATACAATGGTATTGATAACGTTTATTCTCTCTTTGTGTTACAAAAATAGAATTACTTCGATGCAGGTGAAGTTCAAAATCTATTTCCTATTCCATTTTCATTCCCTAATCGATCAGTATATCTTCCTATCATCGTTTTCTTAGGTATAGTAATTGATAGATGCCGTTGGCAAAGTAATTGCTGATAGCATATATGGAGTCGCAACCTCTTATATTTTATGAAGCAATCAGACTATGATAAGTCTGACTCTTATGGTTGACTATTTGGTTGTAAATTTGAAGGAGATCATTTGCGATACTCTTGTTCAAGTCTTACGTAAACTATTTGATACATATAATAATTCGTTGACCAAGTCACACTCCCTTATTGTCTTAAGTGATCTTCCTTGATTGTTTCGGTGCTGATGTGGGTTAAGTCCATTCCATTATCTTTCTTCTCCAATGGCCATTTTTCTGTCTATCCCCCCTTCGCAAATAATAAGGTTGCCCCTATATACCGCGTCAGGAGGACGTGACGTTTATGTTCTTGAACACAACTGTAGTTGTTGTCTATTTATTTAATTATCATTGATAAATAGGTTCATATATTATATATATATTATTGTATTAATATATATATATATATATTTTTTTGATCGGTAAAAGGCCGAAGCCTTGTAAAATTTTTATTATTATATTAAAATTTTTAATACATGTGACCCCGCTCGTTGCGGGCGCTGGTAGGAAAGAGCGGGGTGGAGAAAACCTCCAGCCTAGCTCGTGACCCAAGGTCCTGTACTTATACAGTTTTATGTGGGTATACCCACGACTCAACCATAGTTGAGATTTTATTATTACATATTCCTCGTGGGCATCCCCACTTTTTATACAAGATGAGTCTTATATCTGTTCAAATTACCTCCTTTCAGTGGGCATACCTATTGCTCGATAATATCGAGTAAATACAAATACAACTCTTCCATTGCTGCTTTTAAATGATTCATTTTATCGTTACATCATTAAGTAGGTGAATTTGTATACATCCATGCTGGAGATATATGATCTGGTGCTAAAGGTAGCTTCTTGAATGTGTCCTCCTGAAAAACACAACAAAACTCTACCACTCCAACTAATCAAGGGTTAATATTAAAAAAGCGATTATGTAAAGACAACAAAACTACTATAACCTTCTTTTATATTGTCTCTGAGATATGCATAAATAAGCTAGACTTTTCATAACTTAAACTTGACATTCCAATGTATCATAAGTAAAAAGGAGAACCTCCAATTATATTTAACATATCCTATGAAGTTCACTTAGTATTTAAAGATTATGAATCTACTTTTAGTTGGATTAACATCAGCTTCTTGAACTAATATAATTTGATTCTCCCATCTCAGGATATATGCTCAAATGTTATTCAGCAATTCAAGTAAGGCCTGTGCTGTATACTATTTGAGCATATCTTTTACGCATTCTATATATATATATATATATATATATATATATATTGGATGCTGACATGGGCAAAAGTTTAGATAATGATGCTATCTAAAGCGAACAGAAGTATCATCATATCCATTTTTATTTTTTTATTATTATCTGTATATAGAAGTGTTGCTGCTATTATGAGGATATGCCCTTATCTGTGCTCATTTAAGGTGCTTCTACTAATTCTGATAGCCAAACTGGTTAAAATCCTGGATAGAAATTTTCTAAGTCAACCAAGCTTCTCTTACTTTTTGAGAGAGGCAGCCATCTATCTCAGCAAGGAGATCTTACAGAAGAGTTACAACTTGTAGAATACTAAAGAGATAATATATCATTCAACATTGTAATAATTGACTTATGCTAAAAAGATATATACATGCTTATCTAAAGAGATAAATACATGCTTAACTACATATATGTATATACCTTGATCTTCTTTATATACATATAAGTAAATACAGTGATTATCTATATTTACTTATATGTATATAAATGATTATATATAAATATGTATATACATGTTTATATATGCATATGCAGTGATCAAAACATATATACATATATATAAAAGCATATACATATATATGAATATACATATATGCATATATCTTGATCAGACATATACCTTTATATGTATATATGCATATGCAGTGATCAAAACATATACATTTATATGTATATACATATATATAAAAACATATATATATATATATATATATATATATATATATATATATATATATATATGTTTGTATACAGGACGTATAATTAATTTCCATGTTTACTGTTTCAGAGAAATGTAAAAAAAAGATAAAGGAACCTGTTAGTCCATTTTCTAGTCAATGCAAAATCCTGTGAAAATGGCCTCTTCCCTACAAATTTTGAAGATGTCTTGCCATGCATGCAATCACAGTTTTAACTTGTGAAGAAATTCTACAATGTTTCATGGTGTGCGCTCTTAGCCCTGTGTTCTTCATGTTGTCACCTTGCTCTAGTTCAGATCGCACCTCCTAAATCGTAAAACCCAAGGAGATATTCAAGTTTTAAGGTCTGCAGGAAACAATTTCAGAATCTGCCCAAGTGTCGAAAACCCACAATGTTTTTGAAAACCCACGGTGTTTTCGGTCTCCCTGCCACCTTTTGGTCTGCATGAAAACCCTGGATGTTTTCGATCTTTCGCCGAAAACCCTGTGTGTTTTCGACCTCGCACTTCTGCCCTGTTTGCTGGCATTCCCTAATTGCGCAAGTTCGACTAGATGGTGGGCCTTAGTCTTCAAAGGTTTCAAAATGATTGGTTGTCGCATGATCGCATGTCAGATTTTTCTGACATGCGACCATGCGACTGGTTACTCTAGGTGCTATCAGGGAGGTGGTGATGTGTTAAGATCTGATTGGTAGCCGAGCGGTGAAGTGGAAAGGGTTTTCAGCATGTCTTGAGGTTAGGGTATTCCGAGATTCTGCAATTGGTGGTCGTCGCTAGGTCTCTTGTTTCTGGCATTTAGGTGCCTAACCTTCAGCGACCTAGCGGGCGGTCTGTTTCTCTTTAGTCTCGTGATCTCCGGATGCTTGGCGGTCATATGGCCTTGTCGCATGATCGCAAGGGCTAGTTTCCTGGCTTGCGATCATGCGACAAGTTTCCTTCCTTGCGCGTGGGGCCCGTTGGTGGAATGGCAGTGGTCCCGCTGGTGGTTATGTGGCGGCCTGTGATTGGCTGTCGCATGATCGCATGTCAGAGTTTTCTGACATGCGATCATACGACCGATTGACACTTGTTGCTAGGGCCCGTTGGTGATTGAGGTATTGAGGTATTAATATATATTTTTTAAATATATTTGATTAATTATTATTTAATTAGATATCTTAATATTAAAATATTAATTTGGAACAAGTTGTAATTACATCTTTTGTTTTTATGTTATTATATTTATTGTATTAATAATATATTATATTATTATATTTAATAATATTATTATTTAATATTAATTTTTTTTTCATGATTATATTAATAAGAAATTATATGATAATTTATTATTAATGATTCAATTATTAATTTATTATTTATTATTAAATCCTATTGGAGAGAGGAGACATTACAACAGGATGTTGTCAATGGATATAGTTTGTTAAAGATACCTCTGTATCAGGAAAATTTCCTTGATCGAGTTTTCTTTGATATTTTTTATCACAAGTTAATGGGATTTATAGATTATTCATTATATTTAAAGTGTATGTGAGGTGCCTAACATATATTTTTATGTTGGGCACCTCCAAATGAATAATTTGGTAGTTTTTGGTTCTGTCGTTTTATAAATTATTACATGCTACATTTCTAATATGTAAATAGACAGGTACTATCTGAATCGTTAACATGCATGACAGTATAATTTGAGCACTCCATAACATAATGGATACATATCCTATGAAAGCTTTTGGGCTTATCTCTTATTCATTAGATTTAAAGTTTATGTGAGCTACCCGACATATTTTCTTTTTACATTTGGCACCTCCCGAGGAATTATGTGGGAGTTTTCAGTTCTATCGTTGTATCACATACTGCCTTCCTTATATGTAAATAGACAAATTGTTCTATCTGAATTGTTAAAATGCAAGACAGTATAATTTGAGCACTCTACAACATGATGGATATTGGCCTTGGATTTAAGGGTTAAGGGTGGCAACAATGAAATTCGTTATAGATTCCTTGCATAGTGATATCTGGACGTATAGAATTTTGTAATATCCCCTTTTAGCGTGACCATGACTATGGATGGATTAGCCTATTATGTGACCCTTGTAGGCTAACGAGGATGGATAGATGGTCTCTTTCAGTGGGCATCTACTTTAGGATTCAGTATGCTTTGGTTTGGCGTCATTTGGACTTCATTTGCTATACTTTTTCCATGTTTACTATTTATAGTAAGCTTGATGTTGTTCGAGAAGGACCCTTTCTATTTTTGGAAAGTGCATTTGGTCACATGGGGAAATAATAGGTGACTCATGTTTCAGACGACATATTTAAAGGATAAGTATTTTGGGAGCTATTATTATTTTAGTGGCCAAATTATTATTAAATCATTTAATGGATTATTGTAAATTTATAATTTAACTTATAATTTCACTTAAGTTGAGGGTTGAGTCATCATTGGAAGGGACCATTTATTCAATTAATTTATGGATGCTTAAGCCAAGGTATTAATTAAAATATTGGAGTAAAAGAATTATTAAAAGCTAAGTTGCCGGTTCGGATGCGGGTTCGAGATTCAGGTTCGAAATTCGTCCAAATTTTTTTTTGGGTGGGTTCGATTCGTTTTGGGTTCGTCTGTACCATAAAATTAAATTTATTACTTATATATTAAACAATTTTAAATTCTAAATATGTATAATATTATATTTATTAATTAATTATCTTAAATCTTACATAACTTTTTTAAACATATATAATATTAATTTATTACTTATAGATTAAATAATATTAAATTCTATATATATAAAAATTAATAATCTTAAATTTTACATATAGCATTTGAAACATGTTATTGTTATATTAATAAATTAGAAATATTTAACTTTAAAAATAATCATATTAAATATTTAAGTATTGAAGTTTAATAATAATGCATCCCTAAAATAATAATAATATAACTTTGGGGTCAACCTCTATCCGGACAAACTAAAATCGGTGCGTGACAATGAAAAAAGCGGTGCCGAGTTTAACTTTTACCAAAAAAAATGTTGAAAAACTTTATTAATACAGCGTTCAAAGGTAGTGATTTCAAAGGTTTTGTTGTCGTTTTGATTCTCTCCTGAAATGCTGCTTTGCCAAATCCGACCGATGTTTGCCAAGTCTGTCCAAAGTCGTTGCAAATTTGCGCGGGCATTAGGAGAGTCGGCCAAATTCGTCGAAAATTCCTACAGGGTCCTGTTCGACGAATTTCATGCGAATTTCTCTGTCAAATAGTGAATTTAGGGCGAATTCGCACCATATACGAATTTACAGCGAATCACATCTCGACTTTGGGGTTCCAGAGGCGAATGTGGTAACTTCGATTAAAAGGAAAAAGTATATTTATCCCACATTGGCTGGAAATGTGTGTGAGTTCTCTCACAAAAGTTATAAAAGACTCACATGAGTTCTTTTTCATTACGTTGATTATGCATTTCGACTTCAGCCATTGGAGAAAGGAATTCTTCAAGGTTTTTTTTGCAATTAGAGGTGGTGAAAGATCTGTGGATTCTTGCTGCTAGCTATTCATAGAGAGGCCACGATTGTGCCAAATGGTGATGAAATTGGGGTTTGATATCATAGATTATAATTCATATTGTGTGCAGAGGAATAAGAAACAAAAATAATACAAATTGCAGCCATTCAAGACAGCGCAAAAATTTAATATGGCAGCCGCATAGAGTCTGGAAGTTGCGTGAGCAATTGAAGGGTGATGTGGGTATTTTGCAAGGCACGTTTTTGGGGTTTTTTGAGTGCCATTGAGTCATTTCTTCTTTAGAAACTATGGGTATTTATTTTCAGACGCTGCAATCAATTTTAGGCCATGAACTCAAGTTGTGATCTATTTGCCAGGTTTTTACTAGTTGCAATAAATTTGTTTCTTATAATATTAGTTGATCATTATATTTCATTCATTTTCAAAATTGAATAAAGAGGATTTTTCATGAATAGTTGCAGCAGTTGGTTTTATGCAAATTGTATGACAAAATGCCTTTGAATAGCTTGGTGCATTTTCAGAATGATATGTCTACTAAGTGTTTGTCTTAATGTCTTCTCTATATATTTTTGAAGTTAAGAGATATAAATTTGATTTGTCTTAATGTCTTCTCTATATATGTTTGAAGTTAAGAGATATAAATTTGATTTGAGCTTATGGTTTGCATGCTAAGTGTTTGACTAAATGTCAAACATTCAAAATTGACAACCAAAATCAGATTTGAGGCAATATCCTAGTTGGGGATATTACAAATTTTAATCAAACCAATTCAGACATATCTTCCTTACTGTATCAAAAAATGATAAATGTCTCCAACATTCTGTAAGGAGAAATCAATGTCATTTTGACTTATTTCTCGTAAGATTAATTTAGCTTTCAACCTGGGTGTGGCATGGGTAACAAATGAGCCCTAAGAAGGATCGTGGTTATGATTTTCTATTTAGATGCAAAAATGTGTGCTTTCAGTGTACCTTGCAACATCTATATTGCATTTAATTTAATACGATATATTAATATCAATATGATATAATATACCAATATCATGCTTTAGGAAGAACATGTTTGGGGTGTCATTGTGAGTGATCTCTACCAAGCATCAGCAATCTGCTACCAACTTACATGCACACAAATGAGCAAACATTAGTTATCAGGAACACAATAATTGATATAATATTACGTTAGACTACACTTTGGTAAGCTACCGCCACCATGCAATTTCCCTATACAGTAATACATGCTAGCTTACACTCATTCAAGCGTGCATCATCCATTTTTCTGGAACTCTGTGCATTGATTCCTCCAACATTTGGTATCAAACCAAGAATGCCCTTTGAAATGTATGCTGATTCTGAGTTATGAAGCTCTAGGATAAGGTACACTAAACCAATGTGATGGGGAAGAATGCGTAAGAGGAAATTGAAGGGAAAAAGGAGAAAGGAATCTCCTGTTCCCTTTCAGATTCATTGTCAGATCTGTTAAGTCTTGTGGCAAAGGAGATGTTTGCTGTCATAATTGCACAGCTGATCTGACTGAAAGGGAAGAAAAATGACTGCCTTTGAGACCAACCAAAGGGTCAAGGTACAGTTTGAATTCTGAATCAATCCAAAAATTCTGTACAGAATTTAGTAACAGGCTGAATCAGTCCAGAAACGCTAATAGCATGTGGACCACATGAATGTGAAGAAAAAGGGATTATGGGAAGATGAAACATGGCCAGGACAGAAATAAATACACAGTCAGTGTTTGAACCAAACTATAATTTTTTGGTCAGTGTTTTTAAACAAACTATATTTCTTTTGGCTATTGAAATTTTGTCAAATGATTTACAATTTTTTTTTCAATGTACAAATATTGTACTATTATTTTTCTGAAAGATCTTGCACTAGTCTACACATTTTTATCAAGGTATGAAAGTTTTTTCCTTTAAACCATGGGTTGCATTGTCATGGTCAATATTCAAAATCTCTTTTTGCTTGAAGCCTAAAAATCGATAGGCCAAAGCATTAATGTATGGAGTGATAAAACACATACAATTGCTCAAGACATGAATGACGAGAAATTGATTATAAATATAAAAACTAAAATGGCTTCAAATCTTGTAGATATTGATAATTGTCATAAAGAAGGATTGTTTAAATTGTAATATTTGTGATATTTGAAAGAGTCTGAAAAAAAATATTGAACTTTTGGAAAAGGTAGTCCTAATTTGATAAATCTGCCTTTTCCATGAAGTTGGGTGACAATGGATCATTGTTAGAGTATCTACTTAGAATGAAAGATTAAAAGATTAACTCTTTTCTGCTAACAAATCAATTGACAGGATGATATGATTGCTGTGATTATCAATAGTTTGCCACTGTTATTTGAAACTTTTGTGGAGTCTTTTCTTTTGTTGGCAAAGATTTAGACTCTCACCTTTGTAAAATTGAGTTCCTATTTGTTTCAAAAATTCAAAGTGAATGGAGACATGCAAATGGTTGAGTGTAGAATCGGACAATCATAGAGTGCACTTGTTACAATATATTGACAACATGAAGAAAGTATCGGTATGTGATTTAAAATCCAAACACAGAGTGAATATGACAATGCCAATCTAATTTATGTTGTAAGAAGCAGTGAACTCAAGTCAATGTGGCATTGAGGCTTGCCAAGAATTAGGGAGGACAAATAGCCTTTTATAGCATTTCCCCAAAATAGTGGTGATGTAATGAGTTATGAGTTCTTTGGTTTGGTGCATCTCAACATTTCATCTCCTACAGAGGCTAACTTAAATTTATTGTTGATTGTAGTACTATAGATTCTGTTTCTTTGAGTGATGGTGTGACACATAAAGTAGAATTGTAGAAGGTACAATGGATGTCTGGATTGTTCTTAATGATGCAATATAATTCATACTAATGCACATTAGGTTTGTCCCAAGTATGGACACGATTCTATTGTCAGCCATCTTACAAAATATCTTAACATTTTTTGTGGAATTAAGTGTAAGTTGATTGATGGCAGATAAGATAAAATGGTTTCCTTAGGCATTGGGCAAGGTGGTTCGCACATAGTAGTTGAACTTGTTGCAATTAGTTTACATGCGTTCATTGTGGAGTACAACACTAGCATTTTGTGGTGTAATACAAATCCACATGTCAACCTCTTGTATTTAGCCAAATTGAGTAGAATTATATGGTCCTTCAATTGCCATCTATTAAGGAGAAGCAAGATATATGTGTGGGGTTGTTCAGCTGCTAAGAAGAAGCGAAAGTTGTTTCCTACTGAAGGGGCATGGTATGGAATGCATTTAAATCTCATTCTTGTAGATCTATATAAACCATTCTACAAATCATCAAAAATCCTTGACATGAGATACTTTTTGTGTTGGTTGATGATTTTTCCAAGAAAAGATGGGTACACTTTTTGAAGAAGTCTAATTGGCTTGGATTCTTTTTTAAGTTCAAAGCTTTAGATGAAAATACAAATGGTGTGGCAGATCAAGCCAATGTAGTCAAATAATGGGGTAAGTTCACTTCCAAGCAATTCCAAGACTATTACAAGAAGGAAAGTATTGAGAGACATTTGAAAACCCTATACACCCCTCCATAAAATGGGCTGGTTGAGAAGAGAAATAAAATTATCATGGAGATGGCTTGATGCAATTTGCATGGAGGTGTGGTGTACAAAATTGGGGTGAAATAAAGAATATGGTGGTATATCTCTTAAACATGAGTATGTATAAAGCTTTGTAGGGTGTCACACTTCAAGAATCTTGGTCCAGGGTCATACCCAAGGTAACACTTTTTTCTGTTTTAGGCTTAGATACATATATTTTAGTTCTTGATAGAAAAATGAGTAAAATAAAGTCTAGAGCTTCAAATATTTCTTTATTGGGTATAGTTAGTTAAATCTAAGATATAGACTTACTAATATTTTTACTAACAAAGTTATGGCTAGTTGGAATGTTGATGGTAAAGAAAAAAAATCTTTTCATTGATTGCAACTATAACTAGTAGATTGTAAGTGATTAGTATGGAAGTAGTGTTATTATTCCTTTAAAAGATAGAATCTCTAGTTCATCTACTTCATCAATTAGGAGTTTGTCTTTGCTATCGCAAGCCATGGGTAATGTTTGGTTGTAGTGCATGAAGACATGTACATGTTTTAGGAGAAGTGTGTCAACAAGCTTTTAACCCAGTGTGAGCAACATTGGTTCATTATATGTGTTGATAATTCATATGCATAAGCTATGTTAAATTTAATTTGCATCTCGATGTCATGATATGTTCGTGTTACTATTCATATTCTTCATGGTAGTTAAATAGTTAGATGGTTGGAATTCTTTGTATAGACTTGCCAAGGTTGGGATTTGTTGGATTAATTGTATTATGGTGTGAAGTTTTGATTGTATGTTGGTTCATTATATGTGTTGATAATTCATATGCATAAGCTATGTTAAATTTAATTTGCATCTTGATGTCATGATATGTTCGTGTTACTATTTGTATTCTTCGTGGTATTTAAATAGTTAGATGGTTGGAATTCTTTGTATAGACTTGCCAAGGTTGGGAGTTGTTGGATTAATTGTATCATGGTGTGAAGTTTTGATTGTAAGTTGTATTCTATTAGTCTATAGATTGAGATTGTGTTAAAGAAACCAATTGTATTGGGTGTAGCTTTAATGAACAATATAATTGTAAATGTCCTTTTTCTAGTGGATTTTTTCCCATAAGGGTTTCCCATGTAAATGTCATGTCCCTTTATTTAATAAAGGAATTATTTAATACTTTGGTTTGTTCCTTAGGGCTGTCCTATTTGTAACTCGTGGACCTATTTGCATAGTTCAAACCTTGGCGCCTTTCCCTTGTTGGCTGACTTGCTTAGTTGGAGATGATTCTGCCTCATACTTATATTAGCATCTTTGGTGCATTTGTACATCATTGATCATCTCAATGTTTTTCTACTTGCAATTCCAATCTAGAATCCTCCCTCTAAGCATGCAGTTTTAGAGGTGCAAGACCCTCCCTAGTTTGCCAAAACAATTTTGTGAAGTCTTCATTGGAGAGAAAATTGTATTTTTGAGAGTTATGTGGATTTAAGGACCTATTTGAAATAAAGTTTTATTCAATCTGAAATATTATAATCTTGCTTTTCAGAATTCTAGCGCATCGTCTACATATCGTATTTTATACTACTAGCTGAAGACTTGATTTGATTTATTTTGTGTCGTAGGCGAATGTCTATGTTTGGGCATCAATAGAAGAAGAAAAGGAGATTGGAAATTATTGATTTAGTAATTCATTGTACTCTAAGTATTTTATTTGTCCAAAATTACTCATTATCAGGTTGAGACCCATATTCAAACTTTATGCCTCAAATCAAAGAAATATATTTTATAAATTAGGAGTTAAGAATTATTGAGCAAATATTTTTGCAAGGCCCGATCTCTACAATATGTTTCTAAAGAAATATATTGTGTCAACATAAGTCGAACATTCATAATCGAGGCTTAACATAAAACCTACAAGTGCGATAATTTTGACAAATCCAAGGGTGCGATTATTTCCTAAAGTTTAATACCTATAAAAAACTTATCTCATAGACAAACCTCAGGGAGCTACCTATTTGTTTGCTTCTAGCGCATATGAAATATAATATAATTGGTATTCTTCTTCTGTGAACATTGTCCATTTATTGTGCTTCAACAATGGTTGAGGACAAGCGGCTACTGATGTGGAACCACTGGACATTGATCAACAAAAAACTCTTAAGTTAGCAAGAAAATTGGTTAATTTTTAGTTCCCAACCTTCATTTATATGCTGCAGATATTGTTAGAAGCCAAAGACAAGTTTGTTTTAGGGGCCACTTGTAGTGTGGAAGCATTAGAGGGAGATGTGCACTACAAATTAATGCCTTAGTGATATGCAATCCCCAATTGCAAGAATTGCCTCTCTTGATCAAGCACCCATGGCAGTTGGTGCGTGGGAGGTAAGAGTTAGTTGTGGCTAATGGTCTGGAACACTAACTTGAAGATCTTGTTTGGCTACAAACTGTCTTCTTTCAGTAAAGAGGTTAGACATGTTTACCTCATTTGTAATTGCAACTTCCTCATTTGTATTTAATCTTATTCTTAATATTTTGAATTGGTTTCTCAGTAGATGGAGTAATTATCCAAAGTTCCAAGCAACATATTTACCTCATCATTCTCTAAGTTTGTAAATTTGGTTCAAACATTTACCTTTGCAATTGTGAGCATTCATTCAGATACATTATTTTTTATATTTCCTATGGAAAAGAATGCAAGTTTTGGTTAAAAACTAGATAGGAGATATTTTAGAGGTATCAGAGTTGATTTGCTTGCTAGCCTATCGAGAAGATTCAGAATTTGGATCGAAGCATAGAACCTAGCGAGGGACAATCAATGGTGGAGGCAATGCAAGATGTTGGTGGTAAACTAAGGTTTCACAATCAACAAAGGGGATGATGTTGTTGCCATGCTAAATGAACTACAAGGATGTTTATGTGTGGTGGAGTAGTCACCTTCAATTCAGTGCAAATAGCCCTTCTTCCTATTGTGTTCGATTTAGGAGAACAATGGTTGTTGAAACATCTTGATAGGGGATCATACTGATGGTCACTTCATGCCTAAGTGAAATTTTGTGAATCTTGGCTCCTCAAGTTCCATATGATGATGACACCGTGAAGGAGGTATTGCACCTAATGGCTGACAGTTTTCAAGGGCTTGATGGCATTGGTAGCGTTCATTCTTCAAGAAGGTTTGCAATATTGAAGACCTATGCTCAACTCAGAGTGAGCTTTTTCTTGTTGGACTTGGGATTGTGGGATCAGATCAATAATATGTTTCATCATTTCTTGGTCACGACTAGGGGATATCATGATAGAGAGATTATTTCTGCCATGAAAATCTTTATGGTCTTGTTTATTGAAGAGATGGATGTTATATCCCAACCTATCTCATCCATTGTATTGACTGTTTACAAAAAGAGTGTATTCCTTCTACTATTACATGTGGATTGGTCAACAATGTATTCAAACAATGTGAGGGAAAATTGAAGTCTCATTTACATAAGGAGATTGGTGAGAGTAATGCGGATGATAGGCTACATGGCACAATGAGCCCCAACGAGGTTGTAGTCATGAACACAATTTCATTTCAGCCATATGAAGACAGGCACAAGTAAGAAGCAACAATTGCAGCTTCAAGGGTAGAACACATAAATCTTCATGGCAGCCACAAGGTTGAAGAAAGCGCTTTCACCGAGTTTGCCAAACCAGTGTTGATTGATCAGCTACATTGAGATATGGATTCTACCAATATTCCCTTGCATGAACCAGCTCTACATCTGATTGGTAAGAAATCAATTTTGTGATTTGTATAGCGTTGATGTTCGTACATATGGAAGCAATACAAAAAATTGGTCACATGGTGAGATTGATTTCCTTTGTTTCATACACATTGACATGATTGCATTGGAGGGGTACTTGTTAAGATCATATGAGACATACTGTCTTAGTCAGCTGATTGTAAGAACTAAGAGGTTGCCTAACAATAAAATCCTACAATTTGATAATGTTTGGTTTGTTAGGTTTGTTTCACCATGGAATTGGTTGGAGGCAAAGAACATAACAGATATGGAGATGCAAATTTGGATTAGTCCAAGGATAGCTAGGGCAATCCGGAGAACATGTAACTTTCTGCCTCATAGATCAGCAGTTATTGAAGATATAATAAAAGATGACAGAGACATTTCAAGAGAACAGAATCCTGATTTCTGAGTTTAACCATCAGTCCCTTATCATCACATAAGTATTGCATTGAGGACAACCAAGACTGGATTGACAAACATATTGTGAAAGTTTGAAATGCTGATTGTCCATGGTCTAATTCCACAACAACAGTTGAAGAGGAGCATGTGGTCGAAAACCCTATTTCCAGTCATGTCAAAAATCAGAACTTTTGCTTCAGAAGTTGCTTCCCTTGAAAGGACAGTTGAGGATAAATGAAGACATTGTCATTACATCTCTCACACTTGTTGATACTCATTGAATAATGTCAGATCATTTATGGAAAGTGCAGGAAGGAGAGTTATCTCTTGCAGACTTACAGGTACTCAAAGAAGCCCTGGTTGTGGTGAAATCAAACTTCCTACACCTACTTGTAGATAGAGATCATCTCCTTCAGCTCAATGAGATATATTCTGATGTATTAAGAAGAAAAGAAGATGAAGTAGATAAGATCACCTATGAGCTTAAGGTTACCATGGATTACTTGAAAAACACTCAAATGGTCCTTCAAAAATTTGAAAATCATGTGGATGATCTTGGTTTGGAGTTGAGCTTGACACATTCTTCATTCATCCAAGCCTCTTTTGCTTTCACACCTAAGAAAGAGTAAAATAATGCAAGAATGGTTCACTTTGAACAATTGGTAGAAGGATCTAGTTTGAATCACAAAGAAGGCACATATAATTTTCCTCGTAGGTGTTGGGAAAAGTGGTGTCTCAGCCTCGCAATAAGAAAAAATTAATGGTGCATTCTGATTGTTGGATAGACACCTGTTTCTGTCTTCCCGTCGGTGCCTTCTGATTGTTGGATAAGGTGCATTCCTAATGCTCGAGTGCTTTTTACTTGCTCATTCTTTCTTAGTGCTGGATAACGTACGTTCTAAGTGCTAGATGACGCACATTCTATACAAGGTGCATTCTAATGCACATGCTAAGTCTAAGGTGCAAGAATTCAATGTCGGGTGCGATCATACCAACATTAGTGCACCAGATGGGTGTTGATAGTGGTAATTCAGAATGTAAGGGATCTGCTTGTGTTTTGACATCTTGTCATGGAAAGAGTGATATCTTGATTATGTGTAATACTATCCAAAACTCAGAAAAATCTGATTTTCTGATTCTTGATAGTGATTTCTTGATCGGACTTTATACTTTTCTTGTTGATAGTGATTTCTTGATTGAGCTCGATGCCACCCTAAACTCAAAAGGTTCTGATTTTGTGATTGCTGACTTCTTGGTTGGATTTGGTTCTTCCCTAAACTCAGAAAATTCTGATTTTTCGATTGTTATCAATGGCACTTCAATAGGGACAATTTACAATCTTGAGGAGGATTATTTTTGGTGGGGTACACATTATGGGACAACAAAAATCAATAGCACACCTATGAATATGATAGCAAAAGGATGAAGGTTCAAATCATGCTTGATGCATGTGATCTTCAGTTAGAGACATCTCTTGAAGCAACACTTGATGAAGGACCTTCCACAATGAAGGAAGGAGCATGTGAGGTTCTTGGGGACACTAAGGATGTGTATGAATGCTATTCTAATTTGTTTCTTGGCAATGATGGTCCCAACCAGTGCTAAGAGGAGGGGTGAATCAACACGTACTAAAACATAAGAATCAAATCTGATATAATTTAACTAAAACTGTAAGTAGAACAGATTCTATCACAGAAATAGCTATCACACAATCAAGCAATAAACAATACTGGATTTATCATGTGGAAACCCAAATCGGGAGAAAACCATGGTGTGAGGAAACCTCACAAATTTTGCACTATTTTGAAGTGCGCCCTGTTAGGAGCCTTCCCTGTTAAAGGATTACAAACACACTGTTACATGCGACCCGGTTAAGGGATTTAGGAAATAAGGTCTGTTAAAGCCTACCTTGTTAGAGCACTTAGAACATCTACACAGATGTCACCCGGTTAAGGGATTTAATACAAGGGACCTGTTAATGTCCACCCAAAATATTGGGATTTTGCTATTGCAATTGTCAGAGAGCAATAAAGGGTTTGATCTTTTAGAAATGGCTTTGTTGAGCTTAATAAGATCGCTGTGCTTCTCAATTGAGAGTCATCACTATTCACCACAAGTATGCTCTCCTTCGACTGTTGTGCTTCCTTGCACACTCTTCTTTTCTTCTTCTTTTCACCTTTTCGTAGCTTCTCGCGGCGTACAGGTTCACTCTTTTTCTTTGGCAGAATGAAGGCAAACAATATTCTTCACAAGCTGAAGAATATATAGTCATCTTGTGCTTTCTGCTTTTTACATGCACGACCTCCACAAAAATCTCCTTTGGATCCATCACCCAGTTGAGTTTCAGTTCACTATGGAAACATCAGATGCATGCCATGTGCTTTTTCTGCTTAATAAAGGAAACAACAAATGCGTGCCGCAAGCTTTCCTTTACTTGAGATTTCTCCATGTTTTAATACCACAAACGTCGGCATTAAAACCTTCAATTGTGCCTTGCACCGATCTTCTTGATAACACAAAGTCATTCGGATTTTGTGCAACAAATCTCGGTCAAAGAGTCACACAAGTGTTTGTCGATTGTGACTTTCCCTGGTTCATCAGTCTTGATGATATCTTCATTGATCGGTTTATATCCTTTCTTTGTCTATACCGGTTTGGTTCCTTGGTTCCGGTTATACACTTTATCGGTCACAATTTTGAATCCTTGATTACCGGTTGCACCTTCCTTGGTTACCGGTTGCTATGATGATCAGTTAGAGCTTTATCAGTTATAGAGACAGTGCCTCTTCTTGCTCACTATGTGTCACCAGTCTCCTAACCAGTCTCTCTTGCGCTTATAATTGTTCCTGATTGTTCTTGCGGTTATTATTGTTCCACATTCTCATTAGAGGGGGCAGCCAAGGAATGGTGAGGTGAAAGGTGGCCATCCACTAGTTGAGAAATCTAGAGCTGGTCCAATGCCAAGTGCAGGAAGATCCTCAATAGGTTCCAAGAGACATGTCAGAGATGCCCCAGAAGCAAGTGATACCTCATCATCTTGAGAGGAGTCATTTGATGGAGAGTCAAGAGCATGAATAGTTAAATGATGTGTTAGTGTCTTTTACAATCATACTAAACATATAGTAATATTATATAATAATTAGTATTATAGATAGTATATAGAAAACTTGCACGAGGTGTAGGTGATAGAAACAATAGGCTATTTCCTTAGAGGGTATTTGCATAAAATTGTGCTTTGTAAAATTTTTTGTGCATGAAGGCTAGATTTAAGTTGGGGTCTCATATAGACCAGAGATCTTAGTAATTGTGATCATGATTATATATTGGTGCCTAAATGTTTAATGACTACTTATTCTATGGCAACTGCAATACATTTGGTCACTAAAAAATGATTCAAGTACATATTTCAATGATTACTTGTTCATATATGAACTTAAATTTACGCTAGTACAATTGGTACCTGTTTTCGACGGAAAAATGGTCGAATTTTCTACCAAAATTGGTCGAATAATCTACAAATGGTTTGGTCGCTTTTTTTCGAGTCGAAATTTCGACCAAAGTAGGTCGAAATGTTTAGCCTATCCGACCAGGATGCCAAACCACGATGCTAAATTTCGACACAGAATGGTTGATATTTAAACAAGTTTTTGTGAGGGTTTCGACCAAGGTTAGTCGAAATTTCGACTAATTATGGAATGTTAAAAAAAACACTTGAAGATAAATATCCAAAGAAATCACCAACGGCATCCTGGTCAGTGATTAGTCTAGATATTTATCTTCAGGTGTTACTTTGCATTAATATATATCGCTGTGTATTTTGTTATGTTACTTTACTATTAGCATAATGGTTTATTATGAACTTATTTGACGCTGGTTACTAGCTGTTAAATGAGGCAACTGCAAATCATTTTGTCCAAGTATGAGTGGTAACATTATTAAAAACCAAAAAAATCAGGAGTGTTAAATGATTTAGCATTCAAAACATTATGGCTTAAAATCCTTTTGATGTCTTATCCATGCTCTTCGAGTCTATTGTTAAAGACCCTTTTATTATCATCCTAGCAAACTCATTCACAATATTCTGAAAATAGACTAACCAAACTTTAAAGTTGTAGTTCACAAACCTTTGAAAGTGAATGGTAGAAGTTGGAATATTCTTCATCAGTGACCTCCTTCAGATTCCAAAGCTAGACTGCCTTGACATCCCTACACTATGAGGACAGCGATAAAGAGTTAAGCATCTCCTCCCATGGCCTACATTATTCAAGCCATGGGAGGGGATGCTTCTTTATGGCTGTACTTGTAGTCTACAAGTGCGGGAAGTAGATAAATTCCTACACTATGAGGACAGCGATAAAGAGTTTAGCATCTTATCTTTAGTCCTAGCTACTGGGTAAGGCCTGGAAGACTTATACTTGTCGATGGTTGAGAAAAATCACCACCTTGCCTTTATGTACACTGCACAGTATCCAATATAAGAGAAGGCATAAAATATGAATGGATAAAAGAAATGAAATATACAATAATATTATCTTGTTGTTTACCTTCTCATAATTGATCCCAGTCTTGCAAAAGTAATTTTATACAATCACTAGCACATTTCGTGCATGGATGAAAAACAGTATCCAAAGTTTCTAGATTCTGAGAAGAGGTATGAGTGGAGGCCAAAGAAGGGATATTTGTGAAGGTTTTATAGACGTAGGTTACTGAATTATCATCTCTACACTGATACTCAATCTGGAAACCCTCGTATGTATATAGCCACTCTAGCAAATCTCCACATCTAGCAAATCTCCACAAAAATCCCTTCTGGCCTCCACTGCATATACATCTTCTCAGAAATCTAAAAACTCTCCATCATTGATTCTCATCAATGTATGAATAAAATTGTGAGAAAATGCTTAATCCCTAATTCAATCTTTGACAAATAAAATTGTGACAGAACACTTAAAGAATATGGAAAGCTCACAATGTTTAGAGACACACTTGACTCCAAGTGCCATGTACAACAAAAATAATTTGTCCAATTTGGATAGTAAGTCTAATTTAATTTGTCTGTGGATTGAGACCTTAAATTATTGAGCTCTTCTTTGTTTCGAGAATAGTTTAACATTCTCTACTTAACAAGGCCAACCACGTGAAGGTGGAATCTCATCTGGCCCCTCCTAGGAGCCTCTTATGACCCTTTACGACATTTTAAGACCTCTAAGATGTATTCTTAGGGATTGTAAAGGGTCATAAGGGGTCCTGGGACACAACAACTGAGAAACATAAATGTAGGCATCATGGTCACAACTTTTTGGAGACAACATAATTGAGTGGTATACCCAGATGATGCAAAGCAACCACTAATCCTCTGGTTCCAAGTCGACACTGCGGGATCCAAAAACCATAGATAAAGAATAAATATAGAGAGCGGAGGAGGGCCATAATGACCAAAATAATACAGGACAAACCTCAAGTTTATGAGGCAATTGCAAACATTTTAATAGATTTTCATTATTAAATAATGAAATTTACATATACTAGTGTTCTAAGCCCTCTCATTACATGATTTATTATTGTAAGCCCCCTTTGACTTACGCATCTAGAAAATGAAACTACAACCTATTGGGATTGAGACAAACCTTAAAAAACAACAGTAGCTAAGAAGGATCACTTGCCAACATCTGCTGAATACAAGGTCCTCCAACCATTGCATTCAATGACTGCCTAGACAGAGCAGTTCAATGACTACAATAATGATGGCAATGGTTGGAGGACCTTGTATTCAACAGATGTTGGTAAGTGATCCTTCTTAGCTGCTATTGTTTTATAAGGTTTGTCTCAATCCCAATAGGTTGTAGTTTCATTTTCTAGATGCATAAGTCAGAGGGGGTTTACAATAATAAATCATGTAATGAGGGGGCTTAGAACACTAGTATATGCAAATTTCATTATTTAATAATGAAAATCTATTAAAATGTTTGCAGTTGCCTCATTTAACTTGAGGTTTGTCCTGTATTATTTTGGTCGTTATGGCCCTCCTCCACTCTCTAAATTTATTCCTTATCTATGGTTTTTGAATCCCATAGTGTCAACTTGGAACCGGAGGAGTAGAAGTTGCTTTGCATCGTTTGGGTATACCACTCAATTATGTTGTCTCCAAAAAATTGTGACCATGATGCCTACATTTATGTTTCTCAGCTGTTGTGATATCTACATTTATGTTTCTCAGCTGTCATGTTTATGTGCATGTTCTTTATGTGTTTGGCTTCTCTCCCTCGCATCCAAAATAAGATTTTTCCACTCTGAATCGAGAATGCATAGGCAACACAACCAGAATATGCATGTATAGCAAGTGGAGCTGAGAAGACTCAGCACGTTTACATTGCCTGAAACCAAGAGATTGTCACTGTTAACATTCTCTATCCACAAGAGAATGGAAAGACATCTTTCTAGCTTGGGCCTGGATCCTTCGGCAATTAGCTTCATAATAAATGAAGCAGATGAGAGTTGAGCAATTAGCTTCCCAAGAAGAATCTCATAAATGAACTATGTGTACCCCAATTCTTGTGCCCTCTGTGCGTACCTAAATGATATATTTGAAACAACAAGGGTTGGGCTTAAAGAAGTTAATTTTGTATCACAGTCTGTAGTTCTTGCAGCAGCAAAGCATCAGGCGCCACCTTCAGCACAATATGATCACCTATCCACAACGAGCAAACTTCATAAAACATACAGACCTGTCTAGTGATCATATTGTGTTGAAGGTGGTGCCTGATGCTCTGCTGCTGCAACAACTACAGACAGTGATGCAAAATTAACTTCTTTAAGCCTTACCCTTGTTGTTTCAAATATATCATTTAGGTACGCACAGAGGGCACAGGAATTGGGGTACACATAGTTCATTTATGAGATTTTTCTTGGGAAGCTAATTGCTCAGCTCTCATCTACTTCATTTATTATGAAGCTAATTGCCGAAGGATCCAGGCCCAGGCTAGAAAGATGTCTTCCCATCATGTTTAAGTCATATTCCTTGTTCTTGTCAAACTTCCTTGGTACGGTAGGTTTGCTCTCTGCAGTACTCTTCTTCAATCTGTGTTCGACGATAAGCATCTTCTTCTTCTTCCTAATTGCAGCCAGAGCTTCCTTTTCATCAAGATTCAGCTCCACTTCCCCCATCTCATCATCCTCGTCACCCTCAGCTGCCATCCTAAGCCCTTCTTCCCTCTCCATTCTTCAAGCCTCTGCAAGATATTTGGATCAATAAAGTCTGCAACATTGTGTCCATCCATGATCTCAGGAATATCATCTGCTTCATTTGCCAAAATATACTGCTTCTTCAAGCTTGTAGAGTAAACTCCAGCCCCACCATTTTCATTCTCAATATCCTTCTCCAGCTTCCTGGCCTTCTTGGAAGCACGCGCCTTGGCATCCAAAACAGCTTGAGGAATACAAGGGGGCCTCTCTTTCCCATCTCGCAGCTTGGGCATTGCAACATAAATCCTATTGAGACAACTATTGATCTTCTTCAACTTCATCTTAATTTCCACTCTCTGCTCCAACAACCTCTCGCATGCCGCATTCTTCATCGCAATCACCCCTTCCTTCAAAGCACTCATAGAGAGTAGCGCGCCATCATCCCCCTCCCCCTCCCTCCTGATTCCCAAAGAACCCACCCATATTTTTCCTAGCCTTAGATCTCATCTTCGCAACCAATTTTGCATCCTCCTCCGGTGGTGTCTCTAGTGGTTGCAAATCAATCTTATTACAAACTACAATAAGAGGCTTATTGGCAAACATAGGTTTTATGCTGTGAAACAGAGCTGCCTGTTGCGCAATACTATAACTACAATACCCTGAAACATCAAGGAAAAACAAAACAACCGCCTTCAAATGAGCCAAGGCAATAATACTGAGCATCTCGATGGTGTTCCTGTCCTCCAAGGGGTGGTCCAAAATACCAGGGGTATCAATAACCTGATACCTCAAGTACTTATAATCAGTATGCCTGACAAACAAAGACTTAGTAGTAAAAGCGTAAGGTTGCACATCCACATCCGCCCTAGTAATCTTATTAATAAAAGAACTCTTGCCAACATTAGGGTACCCACAGATCAAAATAGTCTTGGTATTTGGGGCAATAGATGACAACCTCTCCATAAGCTGCCTCACCTGTTCAAGGTAAGCCAAACTCGGTTCAATTCTCTTAACAATGGTACACATCTGTCCAAGTGCAGCAACCTTCAAAGATTTGCAGCGGTAAAGAGAATCCCCATATTTTATCAGCCTAACATAATCTTTGGCCACTTTGACAATGAGATTGCGAGCAATATTGATTTGGCCAAGGGCCAACTTCTTCCTGAAAAAAAAAATAGAATGAACCAATGACATGTTTACAACAAAACTACAAAAACAAAAATTACAAAACTGAACCAATGGCATGTTTACAACAAAGAAATAGAATGATAATAATATGCTGAAAATTCTATTCTGTTTAATACACGCCAAAGGACTAGTCCCAACAATTCTTAAACATACTTTATCTGATATGATGAATTCTTAATAAAGGTCTAATTCTGTAGACTGCTAGCACGAAGAAAGATTTGACCTAGCCAAATCTTCCTTGTACCACACAAAAAGCTATGTGATAACTATGTCTACTCCGACCTTGATTGTTTAAGAATTCATCATATCAGATAAAGTATGTTTAAGAATTGTTGGGAGTTCTATTAGACCTTTGTTGTAAACATGCCATTGGTTCAGTTTTGTAAATTTGTTTTTTGTGTTAAATGCATTTAAATGGAACATTAAGCATAGTAATAATATGCTTAATCTATTAGTAACTGGCAGATTAAATGCAGATAACACCTTTATCAGTTTAGCATGTTTAATGCATAGTAATTACAAATTGATTCTTATCCGCATTGTTATAAATTTACTGTTAGACTAATTCTATAGGGCATTGGACGTTTGCTTGCATGCGCGAACTTGGCCCTAACTCTACATAGTAATAATATGCTTAATCTGCCAATTACTAATAGATTAAGCATATTATTACTATGCTTAATGTTCCATTTAAATGCTAGTATATAAAGAAGACAATCAGAAGACAATGGAGATTTGTCTGACCAATAGTCTACAGAATTAGACCTTTATTTGGCTAGGTCAAATCTTCCTTCGTGCTAGTAGTCTACAAAATTAGACCTCTATTTTAAATGCATTTAACACAAAAAAAATTACAAAACTGAAGCAATGGCATGTTTACAACAAAGAAATAGAATGATAATAATATGCTGAAAATTCTATTCTGTTTAATACATGCCAAAGAACCAGACCCAACAATTCTTAAACATACTTTATCTGATATGATGAATTCTTAATAAAGGTCTAATTCTGTAGACTGCTAGTATGAAGGAAGATTTGATCTAGCCAAATCTTCTTTGTACCACACAAAAAATTGTGTGATAGCTATGTCTACTCCAACCTTAATTGTTTAAGAATTCATCATATCAGATAAAGTATGTTTAAGAATTGTTGGGAGTTCTATTAGACCTTTGTTGTAAACATGCCATTGGTTCAGTTTTGTAAATTTGATTATAAGACTAGCATTTTGGGGAGACAAAGTTTTGAATATTTTCTTTGCTCATGCTATTTGATAAACAAACTACTAGACAGGGAATGAATATCTCAGAAATAACAAGATATAAACTACCAAAGCTTTCACTATAGTTCATATTATGCTAAGAAAAAAACGGTATTCCACAATAACAGTTAACATTTGATACATTTTATTATTGTAAAAGGGATGATCAACAAAGACACGTCGATGTGAATTTTACTGAGCTGAAGCATTATATATGCCACCTTAATATCCAAAGAATTGTATATCATGATGTAAAATTTGGAGTCCTCTTTCATTTGGTGCCATCACTTACAATAACATATTCAAAATGGTATCAGCAGCTATGTAAGGTTGGATAGCATTGAAAGATAAATCCATCAATTATATAAAAAAGGTATAATCTGGTTATATTAATATATTGACTCCAAAACCAAGGCACATGTCTTATCCAAAACAACAAAGAAAGTTGTCCATCTGGTCTCTGATTCCTTGCTTATGGTTGTCCTATCTATATGGTCAAGATCCTTAAAGATGGTGAACACAGGGTTCCATGACCACAAACAGTCTTTCCAAAGGGTAGGAGACAACCATTTTTCAACTTTGTTTGCTCACACACACTTGTCCACTTATCTATTCACTAAACCCTCACTTTTTGGGTCAATAGCCTAGGGTTTTGTAGAAATCACCTTCTCCTGCAACTCACAACCATAATACCGGTTCTAACACCTTACACTACATTGCTATAGATATTTCCAACCATCAAATACCCCCTCTCTTCATCGGGTATCTTCGAACCATAACTGGTGCTTACCAAGTGCACCCTTTGCTGTGACTTCACCAGGCTTACCACTGCTTCTTCTCACCTTCCCTGCATAATATACTAAAACATAAGGATATGATACAAAATCACATCTCTCCCACCCAAACACAGTAGTCACAAGGGGTGGGAGAGTCCATCCATGAAGGAGACTGCTATCCCAAACTCCCTGACTGTGTCTTCAAACCAGTCCTGTTCCTAACACCAGGCATTTTCTTGATTTTACTAACAACAAAAATAATGTAATGTTTGCAGAAACGTGTAAATATAATGCAAGGAAATGTTCCTAAGTCATAACCTAGCCAAGATCACATTCAATCAAACATATAGACTCAATGTTGTATTCACTGTTCCACGGGACAGTCCCAATATGCAGAGAAAACTCTTTGTTTAATCTTTGTAAACCATTACATAGTTTCTTTCTCAGACTCCCAAGTCGACATGCTCCCTTTACTCACGTGGTTCCCCCTTGAAAATAGACTTCTAACTCTAATAAACCGACAACAACCTCCAACATGTCAGTGTAGAAGTTTTGTTCTTCAAATATGTTTGGGCCACTCTTTGAATTCCACGACTCTTTGAATTCAAATATGTTTTCTCACGGTTTCCACGCGGGTACAGACACCCCACCAATTGGATCTTGAATAACTTAAAAGAAAATTCAGACAAATTTGAAGTTTAAAAAAAAACGATCATACCGTAGGTTAAGGTAAGGAAATCCTTACAGGCGGTCCTCCTTCGCGCGCTGCAACCCTAGATCTAATTTGCCGTCCCAGGTAATAATGAAATGAGAAATGAAATATTTTTAAAAAAAGTTATGCCCGTGTTGGTCGAAATTTCGACCAACATGGGCATGGATTAAAAAAAATTGAAAGTTTTTCTTCTATAATCCGACCAACCAAAACCTTTTTATTTGATGGTTGAAAATTTTGGTAGAAAAACTAGGTCAAATGTAGTAGTGTTAGCATATGGAAAAAAATGGAATGTATATAAATGATATGAAAAGGCTTAATTGTAAAACTACAACACTCATATAGTGGCTAAAATGATTTAAAACTGGAAATAATGATCATTTGTGATATTTTTTATTGTACTTTTTTGCATTTGTGATCTAGCAATCCAATCTCTATGAACCTTATATATACTAAAATGGACTTGATGGTTTTAAACTCATGTAACAAGAATAATGTGAGGTCTAAGGAAGGAATTTTTGAGGCAAAGAGGTTTTGTATGGATCCCCAAAGATACTGAGGTAATGTGTGGGATTTAATACCAAAATTAGTGAGCATAGCCACAAGAGGAAACATGAATCTCTGTAGCTCAATAAATAAAAAATTGCTTGAGTAGCGATATATAAATCAAATATTTCTTTTAAGAAACCTCTAGTTTAGAGTGCATAAAAGACAGTGGACTTTAAATTGGGAGAGCACCCTTATATACATTGCTACTGTATTCGAAAATCATCTTCTAAAGAGTCATATATGTTGATTCTGAAAGTTCGGCTCTATTTCTAAGTAGCTAATCAGTAATGGTTACAATTTAATATCCTATAGTGGGCACAAAAATGTGGAATATTCAGCGAGGATAAAAATGCTGATGCTAGCGCTTTAGACTGTAATGCTGATATGGTGTATTTTCTTTCTTCTATAAATATTTGGAGAAATGAGATTTTCATAATGTCATAATCATTTGTCTCTTGTTTTTATTTTTTTGGTCCAACTTTTGTGAAGCTTATGTTTCTTTGATGTTGAACACATAAGAATGGAGACCATAAACATTTGACCTATCCTTATTCAGGCAATAATTCTACATTCTCTACGATATGTTAAGTGTGTTAATGCATTTTGAAACAGAAATGACAAAATCCAAGTTTCATGTCTTTTCTATATATCTTACATCTGTTTTGTTGGTTACAGTCCAAGCGGAAGCAACTAGATACATCAAGCAAAGGAGAATATCAAGGCCACATGTTGAACCAATGAGTGTGAAACATTCTGTTTCATACAGCTATGGAATAGGAATAAAAAAGAGGAATTTGCAAAAGTTGCAAGAATATCGTAACATTAAAATTGACGATGAAAAAATTATATTCACTCATTAGTGTTAAATTGTCGTTCTTCGATTTTTTGAGATTTCTGTTTGCAGGAGTTCCATTTATTGAAGATACTATTGTACCTGCAATGATTTTTTTTGGTAAAAACTGTATAGAAAACATTTAGTCCATTTCCTTAAGTACAACGGAATGGAAGATTCATGTAGATAATCTTGTCATCACTGACCTTGCACAGAGGTTCCAACATGGCATTATTCACTGGCATTATCCCGAAGAAGCTTCACATAACCCTTGATGTAACTGCTCATATTGAAGTATTCACATTGTTGCCCATCATATCTTTCCAACTGCTTAGCAGCTCGTTTCTTTTAGTGAAGTATACACAGGCAGAGGAGTTAACAGTGTTAAAGCTAGGCTTGCAATATTGGAGCAGTGGTTGCCTAACAGAATGAAGATGGTTGAAAGAGAATTGTATTCAGATATTCACTTTATGAAAGAGAACTAATTGTATTCAGATATTCACTTTATGAAAGAGAACCTATCTACTCTTACATGGTAACTCTTGCATTCTATTCCACAATTGAACACTTATCACGAGGTGGGAAGCAGATCTGTTGTCTTATAATTGAAATTTTTCTGGCCAATTTTATAGAGATCATTTTTCTTATAGGGAAGAAATTTAACAGCCTAATATGCAAATAGAGGTCATCTAGCATCAGGTATGTCGCCATAGTCACTCTGTTTTAAACTTGTAGTCTATCTTTTGAAGCCTGTTTTTCTAGATTTTGCTCTTGACTGTTTGACTTTATTTGACTCTTAATGCATATGGTCTTTTAAGTGTTTTACAGTCTTGGCTGTAAATTGTTTGCACAAATACCACAAGTTTTGCACTGAAGATTCAACTCCTAAAGTCCTCTCTTTAAAATTTACCAGTCTATGCTCTAAGCTTGTTCAAAATCCCCTCAAAGTTTGCAAACATCATTGAAAAGATCCAAAAACATTTTCCGTGGCTGGGGTAGAGGAAAGACAGAGGATCCCATTAATCTTGTGTGAAGTTGTTTGTAGACTGAGGAAAAGTGGTGGCCTTGGGTTGAGGAATATCAGAACCTTCAATAATGCCTTGTTAAGCTAAGCAGATTTGGAGAACCTTTACTAATAAAAGGGAATGGAACTCTATTTGGCACAATAAGTATTTACACAGTGTTAGCTCTATTAAGGGTTTTTCGGAATCCCATAACCTCCTACATGGTTCTACTTTGTGGAATAATGCTAAAAAAGCTAGGGATGTTCTTGATGTTAATATATTTGCTTGGATTCTTATTCACAATAAACTTTTAACCACACAATTTGTGCAAGAGGGGCTTCTCTCTACCCAATAGCTGTTATCTTTGTTTGGCTCAAGCTAAGTCTGCCTCTCACCTTTTCCTCTACAGTTCTGTTGCCCGCAATGTTTGGAGTCAAGTTTTGAAGCTTTGGGATCTTAGTTGGGTTTTTCCTGAATCCATATTGGACCTTTATCCTCAATGGAAAGTGCCCTTTGCCAATAAGGTCTTAAAGGTTCTTTGATCTTTTACATATTTCTGTATCTTGCATGGGGGATCTGGAAAGAACGTAATAATAGAGTCTTTAGAGAGAATTTCCTTTCTGCTGATATTGTTTTTGAAAAATTATTCAAGGCTATTGGGGAGAACCTCAACACTCTTAATGCCAATCCTATTACCAAGGAGAAGCAAGTATGTCAAGATTATGATTATAGGGCGTCTATGGCTTCGTAGATCAAAATTGACATTACTAATGCTCTTAACTCTTTCAAGAAAGCCAGAGATGATATGTATTGGAACTTCCACCTTCAAAATGGGTGAAAGTGAATTTTGACAGGGCGACGAAGGGTAATCCTGGGCCAATTGGGTGTGGGGGAGTGATTAGGGATGAAAATGACATGTTTAATCCAGTGGTGGCTCTCTTGTTGGGTTGCTAGACTAACCACCTTGTTGAAGCCGTAGGGGCCTATTAGGTGCTAAATTTGGCTTGATAACTCAATTTTATTAGAGTTTGTATTGAAGGCGACTCTAACAATATTATTCAATGTTTGAAATGGGAATATAAGCCTTCTTGGACCATAAAACATTGGATCAATTTATCAAATGAAATAATAAGGTCTTTTGGAAAATGTTTCTCTTATGCTTACTGGGAAACCAATATGTTGGTAGATTTCATTGCTAATAAAGGGGTCAAAGCCAACGAATGAATGACATGGCAAATAGGTGATAAGATGGATGATGACATCATCACCTTTTTGACTTATGACAAAGTTGATGGAAGTCGATATAAATTCCCTTTTCTTTAATGATTGTGATGGCTACTCTTTTGATTCGTGCTATAATACCTCATGCATGTTTCGTATTGGTGAATTTTATGCCAAATTTTTCTATTATTTCCCACATGCTTTTTGGGTATTTTTGTGGTTAGCATGGTTCTCTATTCTACTTGTTTTCTCTCTATCGTTAAGCTCTACTAGTATTGATATGGAAATGAAAAACGACAAGTGGACTCAATTGAGTGTGAAGCTCTACAAAAAAATCCTACCATTTGGAGGCTGCTGGTGAGGTGAGGGCTTACCTTCTACATTGATAAGCCTCATGGCTAGGATCTAAAAGTGACCTTGAATTTTTCCCAAGGGAAGGATGGAAAAATGTCCCTTTTTGGAAGGAATGTGCTCATTGATGAAAATCCCATTGTCGAGATATATGATTGTCTATGTAAGGCCTCAAGTTATACAGATACAAGAAGTATTATGACCTTGCTATTAAGAAATTCCCAAAAATTGAGGAGGAAAGGGAGGACCTGTTTAGGATTTCTAAGAGTACATCACCCTAGACAAACGATATACTTGAGGTTTTGGCTACCAATTTATCCTCAATCATTTTAGACATTAGGTGAGGTTTTATTTTCCATTCAATCTACTGTCCTCCCTGAATTTTAGCATTAAAGAACATAGGAAAAATCCAACTAAGAACTTAGTTTTCCATGAGGTTCTTCTATTAATTTATGAGCATTTTAAAGCCATGCCTATTCTGTTGTCCCCCATTACTATTTCAAAGGACGAAGAGCTTGGCACTAGTTATTCCGAGGAGGAAGAACGGAACACAAAGATGCAGTATAAGGAGTATGTTTCTCCTAGGAAGGTAAATAAGAAAAAAAATTAACTACTAAACCCTTGCCTGTTGGTAAAGGAAATGTGAAGGGTAAAGATATGTATGTGTCCCCTTCTTCTGGCTCTAGTAAAGGAAAGCTCATGAGTAAAGAAAACTTTGTGTCCTCTTACCCTGGTTCTAGGAAAAGAATTGTGAAAGTGAAGAAAAGTGTTGACCCCCATTCTATGGAAAAAGGGAAGGCTATGACGACAATTGATCCTCTTGTTGGGTTCTGGGGAAGATGTATCTAAGACATGTTGCCTCAAATGACTCTTACTCATCTTACCCCACTACTGATAGGGAGGATATGCCTAGGTTCCTTGTGATTTGAATGCAAATTCTCATTATTTCAAGGCTTGTCAAGAGTTCCTAGGTGACATTTTAGCTATTGCTAGATATGGGGTCAAGGATTATTTTAGGCTCATCAAATGGGCCTTTCATGAAATCAAGGAAATAAAGATCAAATAGAGGGCAATGGGCAGCAAACTGGAGGTTGTTGAGATGAGTGACACTAATAAGAGAAACAAGTAGAGCAAAAAATATAAGGAATTGTGGATAGAAGAGGAGAAAAACTCAGTGGTAGATTGCCTTAATAAAATTGTTGAAGCAATAGAGAAGTTGAAGAAGCATTGTGAAGGAAAGGTCTCTGGTCTTGAGGAGAAGCTAAAGAATATCGAGGACTCCCTTTAGTTTGTTATGAACCTCATCCATAAGGTCATTAAGATGGCTTCTGATAGTATGAACACAATGGTGAGTAATCAGGAGAACCTGTATTAAGAAAATCTAACTGTGGAGCTTGATATTGACAAAGACAAAGGCCTGGAGGAATTGTCAAAACCCAACAAGAGAACTAGGGAAATCTTGAAAAGAAAGGCATAAAAGACTCCATGGGACTTACCGGAGCTGAATAAAGTAGTACTTAATATGACTTAGCTCGAGGTGGAGGTCGTTGGTGCTCTGAAGAATTTGGCGTAGTCTTCCCAACTCTTTTCTATTTTTCTTTGTATAATGTTTTTTTGTTGTGTCTTTGTTGCCGGTATGCCATGCTTAATCTATGGGAAGTTCCCTGGTTTTGGTTTGTACTATTTAGTGTTATATTTTGTTAAGACTCTTTGTTAGGGGTTCTAGGTCCCTTCAAAACTTATTTTTACCATAATAAGAAACTGACGATTAATCACATTGTGTTAGAAATGGTTTGGCTAGGATTAAGGACAAGACGCTTGAAGAGAAATGCGAAAGTTAATGAAAGAAGAAGCGGATGTATATGAAATCAACGACACTACCAATTTTTTTGTTGGTTTGTGTAGGGTTTAGGAGATCGTTAGTTTTTAATAGGTTTGAAGCCTCCAATATATAAGGGTTTAGTTGTGTTTGTTTGATTTTTCATGGGCTTAGAAAAATATGATTATTTTATTTCTATAAAATACTTGGATTTAGATATGCAATTTGTTGTTGCAGGGTGGGATAATACAACACAAGACAATTGTTAGCCAATTTAAGTTGTCATTAGTGATGATGGATGCAAACACCATTCCCACTGGTACAGGTACACCAGTAGATCACTCATATTACTTTATATGCACCAGTAGACTACACAAAGGAGAGTAGATGCACCGATAGATTAAAATAGAGTATATGCACCGGTAGACCGAACATAGTACATAGTACCGGTCTTATAGTGCATACATGGGATGAACCGGGTATAAGATTGATATTGGTCAACAACACTTCAATCCGCATCGATGAATGCGGAGCTGTTTAAGTTAAAACCGGAATATACAGAGCATCCACCATTTAGAACTGGAGTTAGCTTTTTAACAGGAGTTAGTTTTATTTCTACGCAAGATGAGAACACAACTTTTTCTTTGTTGCATGATTTAAGGACGAGTTTACAGCGTGGGGGTTCTATGAGTTAGGTTTTAATAAGATTAATTTCTTATTTATACAGGCTATAGGACACGAAACCAGTGTTGATTATACAGAGCAGGAGAGAGTTATCTTCTGAGAAGAGCTATAGTCACAAAGGTGAAAGGTAGAAAGGATCAATAGCCAGGTAGGACAGTAAGGTCAACATGTATGTTCTAATCAAACAAAGAGTGTCAATTCAGATCATTGCTTTTATTTTGTGAAAGCATATTCAAATCCGTTCATCAGGGTGAACCCTAATATGTTTTTTATATAAATCCTTTAACCGGGTAACATCTTTGTTGATGTTGAAAGTCCTTTAACAAGGTGGCTCCTAACAGAGCTAAGATCTTAACCGTTCTTTTACCAAGTCCCTTAATCGGGTAGCACTCTTGCAAGTGCTTTGTAAGCTCCTAACAAGGCGTCTTTATTACTGCAGTAGTGAAGTTGTGAGTTCTATCACCGTGGTTTTTTCCTTCTAACTGAGGGTTTCCACGTATACATGATGTGTTGATCTAAATATTTCTATTTCTGTTTGTGAATGATTGTTTACATTCTGTTTATCTTGCAAGACTCTTTATACTAGTGTGAAATTGCAATAGAAATAGTATTTATTGATTCACCCCCCCTCTCAGTAACCGGTTAGGAATAACAATTGGTATCAGAGCTTTGTTCTCTTAGATATAAAGCTTAACCTCTTGAGAAAATGATCATGAAGGGTTACAGGTATCAGAAACAACTTGAGGAAGTGAATGACATCATTGCCTCTCTAGAGAACAGGCTAAGAAGATCCCTTGCTAAAATAAAGGAGTTGGCTTTGCAGTTGAGTGAGAGCAATGAAACTATTGATGAACTCTCTAGGCAGAGTGGATCAACTGAAGCTGAGGAGGCAGTCTCTGAGCTCATGGAGAGGAACCAAATCCTAACCAATCAGATTTCCAACCTAAAGAGGGAGTAGGAAGATAATGCCCTAAGGACGACTGAACTGGTTGAGAAAAAGAGGAAAGATGAAGATGAAAGAAACACTGCAGTTAAGTCATTAATAGCCTCCGAGAGAGAAATGAATTTGGCAGAGGAATCTGTAAAGGAAAATGATCTTGTCATTCTGCAACTTCAAGGAGACATGCAAATTGTCACTCAAGAAAACACCATCATGCAGAAGAGTTGGCATGATAGAGATGGTGCATGCAAGAAGTTGGCAATTGAGCTGTATCAACTGAAGGAACCAATGAAAGAACTCGAAGAAAGGAATGCAACCGTAAGAAGATACAACGAAAGCTCGGTCAAGCTTGATGAGCAACTCAAAGCTCAAAGAAAGCACAAAGATCCCACTAGAGTTGGGTTCATCGGTCAAGACACCAAGGAAATTGGTGAGTCATCAGGAGCCAACAAAAGCAAGAAGGAAAAGAAGAAACCAAAAGAACAAAAGGGTAAAAAGACCTTCAACACTTCTTGCAAACACTATGGGAAATCGAGCCGTAAAACAAGCAACTACAGAAATGCACCGGTAAAGCCAACTAACAGTTACTGCAAAACTGTTGCAAGCATGGCCACAAGGCCAATGAATGCTGGTCTAGCCCCACAAGTGTCCAATGGAAGCAGGGGGAAGCTTCAAGGGCTATTGCTACACCTGCAACAAGTTTGGACACAAAATTGATGAATGCAGATCCAAGACTATGGCATTCATATCCCCACCGAGACCGATATTCCCCAAAAGGAATAAGAACCAGAGCATAACCAACTATGTTAACTATGGCATGCACAGTCACAATGAATCGTAGTGCAAATCACCTAACAAGAGAAGGGTGAATCCATGGAAGTCAACTGGGATAGTCTGTTACACCCGCAACAAAGTTGGACACCTAGCTAAAGATTGTAGGAACTGTTCAATGAACAAAAGGAAAGGAATGGTCAAATCGGTGGAGAAGACCTCGTCTTCAAATGAGAAGAACAACAAAGAAAAGAAGACCGAGAAAGAAGTCAAGAAGATTTGGTTCAAAAAGGAATCAAAGAGCTCTGTTGAGGACAAGACAGAGGAAAGATCATCATCGGCCAATGGTGATATCTCTTCAGCAAACTGAGCCTACAAGGCTTAAAGGGAACTGGTAGTCCATCTACTATTCTTGGTAGAACTAGTGAGTATTGAACTCACTCAGTCTGCAAGAAAGACCAGACAGGTAAGCGTTGATCAATCGGGGTTTGCTCAACTGAAACATCCTAAATACCGGTTGGCAAAAAGGGAAGGAAAGGTTAGGTAAGGCAATTAATGTTGTAGCCGTTAACCAATAGTTACTATTTGGTAATTACCGTTATGCCCTAACTCTATATAAAGAAAGGAGGATTACTCATCTACTTTTACTTTGCGATTTTGTGATTAACAATTTCTTATGCTTGAGTAATATTCTTGTGCTTTGATCATCGAAAGATATTGTCTGTAATACCGATCAAGCGACTTTCTTCGTAAATTGGTTATCAAGAAATGGCATCATCATCTTCCACTGTCAAGTTGATCAAGGGAAACCAAGTCGACCGACCTGGATACGATATTATGGCGATTCAAAACCGAGAAAATGACATGGTTGATGTGCTATCTTCTGTGCCAAATGGAGTCCTCATGATTGAAGATGTCACGACATTCATTCACGCCAAGCAAGAAGAACTGGGTGAGACCTACATCCAAAGCGAGTACCTCTCGCTATGCACATACATAAAACTTCCTGATAAATACGCGAAGCTGGTGTCGTCTGGGCTAATCAACGGAGTTTGTTACCCGACTGTCTTCCAACCCGACTGGATTCGATTGGTTCTTAGTCGTCTTCATGAACCGGGTTTCTGGCTCGCGAAAGGAGCATGTACACAAATTACCAAGGAGGATTTGTATCGAGTGACCGGGTACAGTCAATAAGGGGAAGCACTCACCCTAAGAACCATCTCCAAAGTTGTGGTCGCAAAACTGATGAAGTCAAAATATGACAGTCGGTTGATGACAGTCAATGACATCGAAGATGATGGAGTTCGGTTCTCATCCGCTGTGATAGGCTATAAGATTTATCAATCCAACAACTTGAACAACATACCAGGAGGAGCCATTCATGCCGCTCACCAAATAATGCATGATAATGCCCAGTACGATCTTTGTGGAATGCTTCGAGGTCAAATATTTGAAAATATGAAGTAGCTCGACATTGTAAAGAAGAAATCCCTAAAGTTTGGCACCCTACTGGTATGCCTCTACTTTTACCATTCTAACTTCTTTCTGGGAATTGGAAAGGTGACTTGGGCAACTGATCGACCAGTTATGACACAAATAAGTGATATGACCAACCAACTGGGAAACCAGTTCGGTAAAGTAATGATTGAGTACTTTGAGGCATTTCAATTGAGAATGCACGGTAGAGAAAGGGTTCCGTCAACTATTGTTGACCTGTACAAAGATGATGTGTGTTTTCTGGTGTCCACCGACCACTGCATCATACAAGTTGTGGAGCCAAAAATTGAGTATGCTCCTGAACTAGGCTACGAGATCACCTCCAAGACAGCTAAGGCATATGCAGATGCCCTACAAGAAGCTAATCTAGATCTCTCTACTCTCTGGTTTAGTACCTATGAAGAGATTCAAGAGAATTTAAAGAGAAGGGCACCAATCAAGAATGTGTATGTGAAGAGGACCCCTACACCAAAGAAGAAACTGGTGACTGGTCAACCCAAAGCTCAAAGGAAAAGATTACAACCGGTACCCAACACTCAAGGAGAAGAACAAGAGGAAACAGACACTGAAGAAACAATTCCTCTAGTCAGAAAGAGGAAATCTAGTAAATCGGTGAAGGAGGATCCACCAAGAAGGAGAAAACACACAATCGATGAATTTGTGGCAGGGTTGAAAGAATTTGGTGGAATGAGTTCAGTTAGCACAAGATATCATTTTGCAAATGAAGAAGACATGAGAAAGATAGAGGAAGCAGTAGTATACTGTATTTACAAGTTCAACCTGTCTCCCACAGAACTTCATAAAGTTGTTCTTGATGATCTCCAAGAAATTCTTGAAGCTAGATGGAAAGCTTCAATGGACAGAGAAAAGGAGCTGAGAATTTGAGCTCTACTTGAAGTTTCGAACCGTCTCACTCTAGATGAGGCCACTCACCAAGTCGAATTGCACAAGCAAAATTTTCTGATAAAGAGGAGGACCAGTCAAATGCTTATTGGCGAAGTTGAGCAGGTTCACGAGGAAGGTGTGGCAACATGGACAAAACTTCTTCAAACCCAAAAATAGGCAAAAGAAGCATGTCAAAGGACCACTGAACCACCGATCACTGATACCAGTAAAGGAAAAGGAGTACTTGGAGCATAAGAACCAGTTAAAGATAAGATTCCTTCAAGACTGGTCATCGTCGACATCACTGATGATAAAGGTAGTGATCCAGCTCACCCAAATCATTCTTATCCCTCCGAAAAAAGGTAAGGCTCGCACCATGACTATTAATGATATAGTTGATGAAGAGATGGATTTTGGAGAATTAGACAATGTAGCTAGATGGTATAGTGTGCTAGGGGAGGAAGATAAGCAAGCACTAATAGTGGCTCTATTGGAAACCTTCCTGTATTACAATAGAACCCCAAAAGACTATACGGCTAAGTTTCCCCCTGAACTTAATTCTAGGCTAATGACAAAATGGAGAACCGGTCTAGGCTCCAATACTAGAATCAATAAGGAGACATTGTCATAGGTCAGACCTGGTCTCAGTGAAGAAAGAATCAAGCTTCTACTAGAAGAAGCATCAATGAATCTTGATACTGGAAATAGAGTTGCCAGGATAATAAATGGTTATGAAAATGAAGTCTACAAAGAGGCACTGGATTTCTAGCAGCAATATGATTTCAGTACTCTTGAGGGAACAGCTACACAGTATCAAACAAAAACAGCACAAGAACCACCAGTTCAATTCACTTCTCGTGAAGAACCAACAACCGGTGAGCAGGATATTCTTAAGGAATAGTTCACATCTGGTGAACAGATTAATTTAAGAGAGTCATCAGTCAAGATGACCACTGACAACGCTACAGGTGTTGAAGAAGAAATTGTTGTGGGTGATTTGCATACAGTTAAAGATCAGCACAAGGAAGAAGTCCCACCAGAAGAGCAATTGCCAGAAGAAGGGGATGCTCAACCAAAAGAAGAAATGCAATCGGAAGTTGAAGCACAGATAGAGGAAGAAAGACCAGAAGGAGAAGTCCTACCGGAAAAGATGGTCCAACCGGAAAATGATAAAAAACAAGAACAACAAAATGAATAGGAACAAGAGTTACCTATGCATATTGAGCAAGCACTACTGGTATAGGAGCCTAGACACAAGGAACAAGTAGATGTTCCAAGCTCGTCCTCATCCAAGAGGAAGCTATTTTTTGTAGTAGACACATAAGCCAAAAGGAGCAAGGCTACCGAGACTGTGGTTGACATCAACAGAATGTCAACAAGGCAGCTAAAGGAGCTGACCAAGCGGAAATAGGACATGGTTCTTACTAGTGTTAAGAGCATTCCGTGTAACTTTGTGCCTAATGCTGACATTGATGAGGGTGAACCTGTAATTGATCAACTGGAGATATTGGCACAAGCAATCGGAGAAGATGTCACCGATCCAGAAACGCTTGCCATTGACCACTATGAACATAAAAGAATAGAGATTCTTCATAAATAGGTCAAAGAAATAAATGTGATAGTTACTACCAATGTAATAGTACTGCAACAACAATTCCAAGTTGTAGGAAGTCTGATGACAAGGACTTCAAATTTTGATGCCTTTACACAAGATCTCACTGAAAAGTCCTCAAAGACTTCTGAAGACATAAAAACTGTCTTCCACATTTGATGTAAAGAATAAATCTACAACAGATTTCAGCAGAGAAATGACAAGTCTAGCTCTCATTCTGAGAAAGACTTTTGAAGAAAAGACCAAGAGAATCCAAGATCTTATTGGATTTCAAGTATTTCTTGCCCCAACATTTGATTTAATGCAACAAACAGCAACTGCGATAGAAAATCTGATGAATGAAAAAGACTACAAAACAATAGAGGACATGGAGAATATCATAGTATCACTGAAAGCAACACTCAAAAATCTCAAACATGTCACTGGTCAATGGAATCCTTTTCTTCATTCAGTGAAGAAAATTTGCAAGGATATCTTCACCAAGCTACAAATGTAAAATAATCAGTAAAGCTAAACCCTTTGTCCTATGGAGGCAAAAACGGGAAGAAGAAGAAATGGGAAGAAGAGAAGAAGAGATCAGAACATAAGGGAAGAAGATTAGAAGGTAAGAAGCTCAGAAAAGATATAGAGTAAATTCAGCTACAGAGCAGAAGGAAGCACATGAACAGGGGAAGTCTACAGGAACAAGGTATTAACTGTGATGAGTGAGTAATGGATTTGCCACCAATGACAAAGGGGAAGATTGTTAGCCAATTTAAGCTGTCATTAGTGATGATGGATGCAAACACCATTCCCTGTCATGTACCCATTTTGGCTGACATCGTTTGGCATGATGGATTTGCTTATCATCGACTCTCGTAGGCAAATGGTTTGGAGAGAGGGTTATTATGTTGATCATTTGATTGCATATTGATGACAAAGCCTACATTCGGTAGAGCCTACATCCAGTTTGGGCCTACATGCAGTTGTAGTGGAGCCTACATCCAGAGTGAGCCTACATCCAGTTTGAGCCTACATCCAGTTGTAGTAGAGCCTACGTTCAGTCTTGAGCCTACGTTCAGTCGTAGTTGGACCTACATTCAGTTATGAGACATTTGGGCCTACATTGTTATAATTTTGAGTTGAGAAATGTACTTTATTATTATAATGTTATTTTATTATAAAGTACATTATAATTAGATGTTTCTAGAAGTTCTAGTAACTTCTCAAGAAAAAGAATAAATAGGGGGCTTGGGCTATCATTTGGACATGCTTGGATTTGGGATTTCTTCTACTTCTTCATTGTGAAGCAATTTGTAGCCTTGTGGTCTGCAAATACTATTCGATCTTTGGGAACGAATCACTCCCCTAGATTGGCATAACTGAGGTAGTGAAATATCTACTGAAGGGTTGCAAATTTGGAGTTGGTACTCAGCCATCTCATTGGTACTTCATTGAGAATTTGATGTAAGGGTTTGTTTGTGATTGAAACAGCATTTTAGGAGGCATTTTTAGTAGGGCCGAAATTATAGGCGACCATTTTTAATAGGTCTGAAAAAGTAGATCCGAAAAAGCTGTCCGAAAAAGCAGATCCGAAAAAGCAGTCTGAAAAATTATGGCAGCCATCTGCAATCAGGTTCCTCATTTCTCATTTGGCATTTGGCATATTTTTTGAGAAATGTATGTTTTTAGCTGAGTACAAAATATAGCTTCAACAGTTTACAATTTTACATTGTACTTGTCTTTGTTTGCCATTTGGCATTATTGGTAATAAAGGAAGGCTAAGATTTGGCAAGTGAAAGGGCATTGTAATTTTCAGTCTATCTATATTGCAAACCTAGGGTTTGATGATCATATCATTGACTGAAAAATGTATGGCATTGTTGCAAATTTTTGATATATGAATGGCATATGGTTTTGAGCAATTTCCTACATCATTGATAGTGTTTTAGATGGTATTTGGTTGCTATCTATTATTCTGAAATTTTGGGACAGCAAACTCATATATTGCAGAATAATTTCCTATATTCGGTATTTTTCTTTCAGCAGTGTATTTAGTGCACGCCAACTGTTTGACGAATTTTCTCAGTTCAGTATTAGTGGTTTTTAGTGGCCTTTATAGTAAGGGTCATTACAGTGGTATTAGAGCGGTTTCCTGCCATCCTGTTGGGGAAGAACAGAATTGTATGAGTGACCAGCACTCGATTGATTACAGAATGGAAAGGAAGAGGTACACTTCATGGTCAGTTAACCGTCCTACAATGCCTACCTTTCTGAAAGAGGAACCACAAAGCAGCAAAAAAAGTAATCATTCAGACAGTTGGGTTGAGATCAAGAAAGCAATTGATGAGTTGAATGAGTCTGTGATAAAAAGAAATCGTTGGATGAATGATATGCTATCCGACCCAGCCAAGGTGGATAAATTGACTAGATTTTTATTTGGCAGATCTTCTCGTAGGAGAGATAACATGAGATCGGTAGACACAGTTACCAGAAACTTTCATGAGGATTTTGAGAAACAAGTTAGCATTCCGACAGATGTTTCAGTTCAGCCACAGGAGGAAGTGGTGAAGGACACTATGCGAATTGATAGTAACTGTCAACTTGGTACTCAAGTTGAGACAGTTGTATACAGGTTGCCTGAGGATGATGTCACAGGTGCTCAGAATAGTAACTACAGCACAATGGATTTAGATGATGATTGTGAGGAGGTTGTTGTGCATGATGATGAGATACATATCAGCGATGAGCAGACATTGAGTATTCATGACTTTGCTGATAGAGAGTATCAGGCACAGTTAGATGCTACATCACATGAGGTTGAGGCACATAGCACTTCACATGTTTTGTCCAGTCAGCTTAGGGTAAGCGAGGATGGGATTGTGACTTCATTATCTCATCATGACAAGATGTGGGAGATGATGGAGGATCATATCCGGATGATTCAGTCATAGAGTAGACATAAGGGAGTACAGGCGCAGACCTCTTGTATTGATTTACAGGTGATTAGGGAAGGAATGGGAACGATGAAGATGAGTTATTTACATCTTCTTTCAGATCGTGACCATCTTCTTAGCCTTGCCAGAGACCATTTAGATGCTTTGAGGAGGAAGGAGGAGGAAGTTGGCAGGCTTTCTCGAGAGTTCGAGGACACTCGAGCCTCTTTGTTGAGTACTCCATTGGCATTACAGGACTCGGAGAGACATGCTGACTTGATACAGGGAGACATCACAGGCACACCAGATTGTGTTATTGACACTGATAGTGATTGCGGTACAGTTGATCCTGATAATGTTATAGTGATCGAGGATAGTACAGTTGATTGGAATAGTGCCGCAGAGAGACATGTGGATGGGTATGGCGTAGAGTTCAGATCCATCTTACACATGTGATACTCAACTTTCTATGACATGCGGATCACATGTGGTTGCTGATAGTTGTGAGAGTACACTTTTCATTCATATCCGGGATTCAGGGTCAGTATCAAACAGGTATGTGGATGAGCTTTGTCTTGAAGCGAGTTCAGTTCAAGAGTTAGCACTTGTGGCAGGGACTCCGCTTTTTTTTACAGTCAGGTCCCATGTTGATGATGATATGAGTATGTCTAGCCTTCACATTCCGGATTCAGAGATTGTAATGAGTACAGTATCAGACATATATGTGGAGCTAGTTGGTATTAGTCATATTACTCAGGTGAGGAGTTTGCTTGAGTTACTAGCTGATTCTAGTTTATGGATGTGGATTCGGGATCGTTATATTGGTGTTTGGGATTATGTTGACTGGAGATCTTTATCACCTATTGGTAGCAGTAGTTGTTTGAGTGCTATCATGGATTTGATTAGCAGATTGCATGGTGTTGTCCTTTCTTGTGCCCGCAGCTTGTCAGATGTTGGTATTAGTTTCTATACACCGATGTTAGGAGTTGTGTACATTTGCACTCAACCACTCAGGGTGCAGTGGGTTTGTGATGATTCAGGTACATCTGAGGTGTTAGTATTTACAGATGAGTCCCAGGATCATATGGGTATTGATGACATCCAGGAGTATGTTGTGGACAATTCTGAGGACTTAGCATCCTCGACAGATTCATTTGTTACGACGGAGTTGGATAACGATGCTACAGGTTTTGATACTCCATATGATGATGTGAGCTTTGGAGTTGACTTGCAGAGTATGGATGGTAGTACTCCAAAGATTAGTGACTTTGAGGATACTCCTTTGGATAGTGTGCCAGAGGAGGATTGTAGGAGACAGTCTAGCCAGCGCCATCATGTGTCTAGTCAGCTGAGAGTTAGTGAGAGACATTGCTATTGCTTGCAAGCATTTCGATGCTGCTCGTCAGTTGTTAGCAGTTTACGGATGGGGTTCTCCTACTAGTGATGAGCAGGGAGGCAGTTACCTTTCCTTGACAGAGATCCACTCTTTGTGGGAGGCTATGCGGGTTTTGAAGCAGAATTACATGCAGTTGGTAGCCGACAGAGAGCATCTTATAGAGTGGGGCAGTACAGCGTACGATGCATTATTGGTCAAGGAAGAGGAGGTGAGTGAGATTACTCAACAGCTCGAGGTGACTTTTGAGGTACTTGAGAGTACGCAGTTGGCTTTCGAGGAGTCATAGTTTCATTTGGCTGAGGTGACCATGGAATTAGAGAGACTGCAGTCTTTACCAGATTCTGTACAGTCACAGACCGTGATGTCTGGTGATTCAAGGATGTCCATGGTCGAGATTGTCAGAGACAGTGGAGATGGGGATGCATCCATCCTTGATACTAGCATTGACATATTGGGTTCGTTTCCACTAGAGTCAGATTCAATTAAGTTGGGCGCTGCAGCTGAGCATTGTGGTATGTTTGACATGATGATGGTCTCTACTACTGATGGCATGGAGACTAGTGATGTTGTACTAGAGATCATGTTTGATGTTGATGAATCGGTAGTTGGCATGGTTCCTGTTAGTGATACTACTCCCTTGGCGGTGTCTTCAGAGGTAGTAGTTAGTTCCGGCTTGGTTAGTGATCGGTTGCAGTTAGTTTCATCTGGATTGCAGTCTGAGCCATTGACTGAGATTGATGCATTCTATCGGCATAACATTGTGAGGTATGCTCATCAGTTTACCTTTGATGACCATGTTGATGAGATGATGTTACCTAGATATACTTTGGTCCCTAGTGCTTGTCATCAGTTATGGGATGGTTTGACGCTATGGGATAAAAGTTGTGATAGACATGGCATGGTGATAGGTGTTGGGGTTGACAGCTTGATAGTGCATGACTTAGAGCAGGAGTTTGGGAGTGATGCCTCAGTGGTTGTTGTTATTGATTCCACTCCCTTGGCTATGTCATCTTTTGACTTAGCTAACGATCAGTCACAGTTGGTTGCATCACGTTTGCAGGATGAGCTGGTTGGTTCTTTTTACTGGCATTATATTTCAGGGTATGTTCATCGGCTTGCTTTTGATTCATGTGTTGAGGAGTTGATGGTAGGCAGATTTGGTTTGAGTGATTGCTATCTGTTGTGTGATGCCTATTCGCCGTCAACGGTGCATGGGAGTTATGGTGATGTCAGCATGGCTGGTGATCTGCAGAGATATGTTGACTATAGTTGGTGTACAGTGTGTGGATTCTCCGCACTTGGTGCAGTTTCATTTCGGAATGTTCACCATTGTTGCAGAGTTGGAGTGTGTTTTCCGCACAGCACAGTGAGATGTGTTGATAGCATCTACTTGGTTTCTCTCTGTGGAAATTGTTACCTTGGATTTTAGTTGAGCAGTATTGGTCAGTTTGGTTATGGATTCCTCTTGGTTATATTACTGAGATTGTTGCAGGAGCTTGCGTTGATTGACAACAGTTTAGATCATGACTACATTTGGGATCCAGGTGGATTGATTGATTATTTGTTTAGCCATTGCTTGGGGACAAGCAATTCCAGGAAGGGCGGACTGTCATGTCCCAATTTTGGCTGACATCGTTTGCATGATGGATTTGCCTATCATCGACTCTCGTAGGCAAATGGTTTGGAGAGAGGGTCATTATGTTGATCATTTGATTGCATATTGCTGACAAAGCCTACATTCAGTAGAGCCTACATCCAGTTGTAGTGGAGCCTACATCCAGAGTGAGCCTACATCCAGTTGTAGTAGAGCCTATGTTCAGTCGTAGTTGGGCCTACATTCAGTTATGAGATATTTGGGCCTACATTGTTATAATTTTGAGTTGAGAAATGTACTTTATTATTATAATGTTATTTTATTATAAAGTACATTATAATTAGATGTTTCTAGAAGTTCTAGTAATTTCTCAAGAAAAAGAATAAATAGGGGGCTTGGGCTATCATTTGGACATGCTTGGATTTGGGATTTCTTCTACTTCTTCATTGTGAAGCAATTTGTAGCCTTGTGGTCTGCAAATACTATTCGATCTTTGGGAACGAATCACTCCCCTAGATTGGCATAACTGAGGTAGTGAAATATCTACTGAAGGGTTGCAAATTTGGAGTTGGTACTCAGCCATCTCATTGGTACTTCATTGAGAATTTGATGTAAAGGTTTGTTTGTGATTGAAACAACATTTCAGGAGGCATTTTTAGTAGGGCCGAAATTATAGGCGGCCGTTTTTAGCAGGTCCGAAAAAGCAGATCCGAAAAAGCTGTCCGAAAAAGCAGATCCGAAAAAGCAGTCCGAAAAAGAAGATCCGAAAAAGCAGTTCGAAAAAGCAGTCCGAAAAATTATGGCAGCCATCTACAATCAAGTTCCTCATTTCTCATTTGGCATTTGGCATATTTTCTAAGAAATGTATGTTTTCAGCTGAGTACAAAATATAGCTTCAGCACTTTACTATTTTACATTGTACTTGTCTTTGTTTGTCATTTGGCATTATTGGTAACAAAGGAAGGCTAGGATTTTGCAAGTGAAAGGGCATTGTAATTTTCAGTCTATCTATATTGCAAACCTAGGGTTTGATGATCATATCATTGACTGAAAAATGTATGGCATTGTTGCAAATTGTTGATATATGAATGACATATGGTTTTGAGCAATTTCCTACATCATTGATAGTGTTTTAGATGGTATTTGGTTGCTATCTATTATTCTGAAATTTTGGGACAGCGAACTCATATATTGCAGAATAATTTCTTATATTCAGTATTTTTCTTTCAGCAGTGTATTCAGTGCAGGCCAACTGTTTGACGAATTTTCTCAGTTCAATATTAGTGGTTTTTAGTGGCCTTTATAGTAAGGGTCATTACATTCCCATTGGTACAGGTACACCGATATATCACTCATATTACTTTATATGCACCAGTAGACTACACAGGAGAGTAGATGCACCGGTAGATTAAAACATAGTATATGCACCGGTAGACCAAACATAGTACATAGTACCAGTCTTGTAGTGCATACAAGAGATGAACCAGGTATAAGATTGATACCGGTCAACAACATGTCAATCCGCAACGATGAATGCAGAGTTGTTTAAGTTAAAACCGGAATATACAGAGCATCCACCGTTTAGAACTGGAGTTATCTTTTTAACAAGAGTTAGTTTTATTTCTACACAGATGTTTCAAAGTAAACTCAAGATCAGAACGTAAAGCTTTCTCTTTGTTGCATGATTTAAGGACGAGTTTACAACCTGGCGGTTCTATGAGTTAGGTTTTAATAAGATTTGAAATTTCTTATTTATACAGGTTATAGGACATGAAACCAGTGTTGTTGATTATACAGAGCAGGAGAGAGTTATCTTCTGAGAAGAGCTACAGTCACAGAGGTGAAATGCAGAAAAGATCAACAGCTAGGAAGAATAGTAAGGTCAACAAGTATGATCTAATCAGATAAAGAGTGTCAATTCAGATAATTGCTTTTATTTTGTGAAAGCATATTCAAATCCCTTCATCGGGGTGAACCTTAATAGGTTCTTTGTATAAATCCTTTAACCGGGTAACATCTTTGTTGATGTTGAAAGTCTTTTAACAAGGAGGCTCCTAACAGAGCTAAGATCTTAACTGATCTTCTACCAAATCCCTTAATCGAGTAGCACTCCTGCAAGTGCTTTGTAAGCTCCTAACATGGCGTCTTTATTACTGCAATAGTAAAGTTGTGAGCTCTATCTCACCGTGGTTTTTTCCTTCTAACCGAAGGTTTCCACGTATACATGATGTGTTGATCTGAGTATTTCTATTTCTCTTAGTGAATGATTGTTTACATTTTGTTTATCTTGCAAGAATTTTTATACTAGTGTGAAATTGCAATAGAAATAGTATTTACTGATTCACCCCCCTCCCCCCCCCCTCTCAGTAACCGGTTAGGAATAACAACATGATGTGAGAGAATGAGATGTAGGGGAAGAAAACTCTTTGAGAAGAAACATGTCCAATTAACCCTAATAGCGAGAACTCATTTTTTTTGTAGGTATATTTGTCTCTAGGGTTTAGTAGATTTAGAGTGTTCAAAATGGTTTAAATTTTCAGAGACAGAGGGCTTTACTGAGTATTTTTGAATATTTTTATGGATTTTAATAAATGTGAACCATTTTATCTTTTGAAAACAAATTTGTAGATCTAGGGATGCAATTTCATGCAGAGTGGGTAGACAATAACTAAAGAAAACAATGTTAGGGAAAGTGAAATAGAGGGTACAATTCATTAAAAGTCATGTTAGATTATTTTAGACGGACAACATGTCTTATTTGCATTTGCACTATTAGGCAATAGAAATTGGAAGGGTCGAAGGTGAAAAGAAAAGGTGGAAAATTGGAATCAGACACGTGAAATTTACACGCTAGCAAATATGTTTGGTGTTTTTTAAATTTATACATTTTAGTTGTCAATGTGAACATCTATGTATCTATTAAGCAAAAATAGTAAATGCTTGTATCTATTAAACAACACACATAACATGAAATGCCTCATTGTCAACATTCACATTATCTAAAAAAATATTTGAAGCATTAATTATAGGTCTCAAATATATTTCTGTTTGGTCCAAATGAATTTCACTCTTGACATGGTCTTAGAATATTTCCTTTATTGAATTATAGCATTGCCATGGCTTTTATGCATTTCCCAGTGGGTAATTTTAATTTGTCAACAAGCAAAGAGTCGACCATATTTGTTCTTAATTTATTTCCCCATTTCCTTGTATCTTCTTATGCTATCTTGTTTTCTACTTGGTCATTTCATCAATTCCACTTGCTACTTCAAATTTGTTTCTTCCTCTACAATAGAAATTTGACTGGCTTGTCAAGGGAGTGAGAGTAATGTCGTCACAATTGAAATATCTTCTCTTAACACTTTATTTTTTTAATTAACTTATCAACATTCATCTCTAACCTATTAGCTACAACTTCAATAAACATAGAAGAGTGCATTGTCAATTGTGCTTCTTGTGACATAGTGGTATCGCTGGGTCTTGTAACAATCAAGTGGCCGAATAATTCATTTGGGTCTTTCACCACTTGGGGCTTTTGGGTATCAAGGAAGATTGACCAAATTTCCAAGACACCATGCCTTTGATTAGATACTGATCCAAAGTACAAGTCTTGGGCCTCCTAATTAGTGTCATGGGCTCATTTCATGACTTCTTTTTGTGTGTTTAAAATGAAATGGAAGAGGAAATATCCCAACCTTCTAGCAAAAATATACCATTTTCCTTGACTATTTGTTGTCCCTTCTAAGGAATCATGCATGTCATTTCCTTGTGCACCCTCTTTCAAACTTCATCTGCAACTTCCTTTTTGTTTTCATATGTTTCCTCGTTTATTCTCAATTCTTCTCCATACATTTCTCCTTCAATCTTATGTAAGGATTGTTTGAATTTTATGTTTGAATAAAATCGTCACCATTTATTAATTGTGAGAAAGCCAGTTCCCAACATCACCACCAAGTTCTCCTTGTTTGTAATAAGTAATGGTCTTTCCATAAGAAGAGGTTCGACCACAATTTTGTTCCTTAGGATCACATTCATTTTTCACATCCTAATCACATATGTTAGCCTCATGTCCAATTGTTGGAAATTCAACTACAATTCTTTCCTAGGGGATAACTAGATGAGAGAGATGAGTTTGAGACTCTTTGGAATCAATGTAGATGTTGATGTAGAAGGAATTGATGAAGTAGGCAGTGTAGGACTTCTTGTAGCTATTTTAACCTATGTCTAAATGATGTTTGTAGGTAGTCAATTGTTGGAAATATATGTTTATCAATTTGTCTAGTCATTGATGTCAAACATTGTGCTCCAGAGACATTGGAAGTGTTTTCTCTAACATTGTGCTATGATCATGAAATGATGGTGTTTATTAGTGCTTCAATGTTATGTTCTTATGTGCGGAAGTCAGTGTAGTCTAGATGCCCATGTTTCAGTGATAGAGATATACAGTTGCAGATGACAACACTACAATTGTTCTTTCCAGAAGGTTTGCACTCTAGAAATAAAGGTTGAAGATATAAAGATATAATTTGTATTATTTTTGTCTTGCTTGTGGTGTTTCTTGGTGATTAAGAAACAGTTCTTGATGATTCAAAAATAGTATTACCAAATGTTGTAGTTATGATAAGTTCTTGGTTTGGTCCAGAAATGCATTTTGATGGCTTCTAACATAGACTATTGGCAAGTGACATTGCTTCTAGCATGGTGTGTGGATCTCACCATGGTGTGTAGGGGTCCAAATATAGCTGGCATGTGATGTGATTCTTTGTGAAGTGTATTACTATGTGTTTGAGATGGCTATGGTAGTTGTTCCAGTAATTGCAAATTTGACATTAGGCTATGTGTAGCATGTTCATGGATCCTCTCTCTCCTAGAGTGGATCATGCTTCATATTTTTGGTCCAAGTATCACTTTTAATAACTATCTCTTATTTCAATGGGTTTGTGCTAAGTGTGACCTATTTATTTAAAGTTTATCTCTTATACGGTTGGGTCCATGTTAGGCATAATCTTTGTTTTGGTTCAAATGCATCTGGCATGGGACCTTATTGCATTTTTTTGTCATCATGGATGACTTGTAACTTAATTGTAATATGCTTTTGGCTTGGCCAACCTTGTTGTAAACTCTAATGATCTATATTATATATAATTACAATTTGTGCTTTGGAAAAATGTAAGAGTGGAAGAGTGTGTGTGGTGATCGAGCAAGTGAAGATGTACAAGCAAAGTTTTAGAAGAGTGGAAGTTAGTTTTATTGGAGATTTGCCAGCAATCTAATGTTGACTGTATGTTTTTCATTGATGACAACATATGGTAAACAACTTGCGTTGAAGTCTTATGTATGGAGCTTGAGCATATTTTGCCTAGATATGTTGTCAGCATGTTATCATAGATGCAGAGGTTGATTCTGAGTACAAACAGTTGTGTAGTTGTTTGTATCAGTAGTGTTCTTGACAGTGTTACAGGCAGAGTTTGGTATGTGATTCACAGTATGGTTGTGATGGAGCCTTGTGCATTTATATTTGTGTTGTAGACATGTTTGTGATGCTATGTTCATGGACGTAGAATTAGTTGTGCAGTTGAAGTTGAGTTATGATGTTTCTATTTGCCAGTTACAGTTTCTCGAGTTTATCTGATGGAGCTGATAGTGTTTATATTGTTTCAACAGTTGCGCCTATCATTTTGATATGTGTGTTTGGTTATGAGTTAATATTGTTTGATTAAGAACGCATAATGTATTTCAGCTTGTAAGTAAAGTTTCAGTTAATTTGGTGGAGCCAATAGCGTGAATCAATGCGTCTACTCATATTGAGTTGCACGGTTCTTTTTGTTTTGTGTGCTTGGTTTAGCCATTTGAGATGTTGTTGGAGAGTTGTAGTGTTTCTCTAATATGATTTCAAGAAGGTTCTAACAGGGTGACTTGATTATATCTTTTGGAGAAGTCTACTTATAGTCGATCAATTGTGATCGCTTAACAAGAAGAAGAAATGAAGTGAAGAAAAGAGCAGAGTAGAGAGCGCAAAGTATTGAGCCAGTAAAGCTATATGTGAAGAAGCAGAGAGTGTATGCTATTCATTGGAACTGATCAAGACAACAGGTCTAATTCACAGCTCACCAAAATCTAGATATAGTGTGTATCTGTTGTGTAAGACGGTTGCAACCTTCACCATTTGAGTAGTGTGCTCCCAGACAGTGTGTCCTCACCCCTAACAAGGTTATTTATAAAAGACTCCTAACAGGATCTGACCTTTGACCAGGTCACTGTACTTCATGCATTGTAAAGATCAACTCCTAAAAGTGTTGTAAGATCTTCTAACAGGGATCATTATACTCTAGTGCAATTTATAGTGGGTGCTAATGCCCACTGGGGTTTTTACCTATTTGGGTTTCCCTGTAATAAGCAAAATTGTGGTGTTGTGTTAAGTGTTATCTTATTGTGTATGTGCTTAATGTTATTTTGTACTTGGATAAATAATTGAATCTTGTAGATAACCAATTCACCCCCCCTCAGTTATCTCTTGGGACTATTCCTAACAATTGGTATCAGAGCCAAGTGCCTCGGAGAGAAGTTTAACAACTTGAGGTTGATCAGATGGCGTTCTTTAGAAAAGAAAGTCCTAAGTTTGATGGAGAGAATTAACTAGACTGGAAGAACAAAATGATAACACATTTACAGTGCATTGGTTTTGAGATTTTTGAAGTAGCTACTCGAGATGTTCAGATTCCCTCCTTATCAAATCTTGCAAAGGAAGATGCAACTATTAAGCAAAAGAAAATGTTCACTCAAATTGCAATTGCCAAAGAATCCCTTATCATCGCCTAATTTGACAGTGAGTTTTCAGAGATCAAGAAAGTTGATAAAGCCTACAGAATATGGAAGTATCTAGAAGACATGTTTGAAGGAGATATCCAAGCCAAGAATGCGCGCAGAAAGATATGGAAGAAAAGATACAATACATTGGAGATGTTACCTAAAGAGAACATTAGAGCCTACAATCAAAGAATTAATGAAGCAGTTGTAGTAATCATAAACAATGGTGGAGAAATTTTAGAAGAAGACATAATGGATAAATTGATGACTACTCTGACAGCAGAATATGAGAGCAAGATAAACAACCTAGATGTAACTATGCAGTTTTCAAAAGACTTCAAAAGAGAGACCTTAATCAACAAGATTTCAGCATTTGAGATATCAAGATTGAAGACAAAGCCTAAAAGTGAAACAATATTCAAAGCCTTAGTCCATGGTAAGAAATCTTTGAATACTTCTGGTAATTTTGATGATGAAGATGATGATAAAGAACTAGATGAATTCATTGCTATGATTGCTAAGAAAGAAAGAAAAGGAAAAGGAAAATATGAAGGCCAGTTACCATTTAAATGCTTTTCAAGTAACAAGATTGGTCATTTTGCATCTAAGTGTCCTACAAGAGTAAATAAGTTCAAAACTAATTTCAAACCTAAGTATACAAAAAAATGTTACTATGCTGGAGATGGAGTATCAGATGAAGATTCAAGAGAAGATGAAATTGGATTCATTGCTATTGAAGACATGAAAAAAATGTTTGATGAAATGGATATTGAAGATGAAAAGAAAGCACAAGAGCTAGCATTGATTTCACAAGAATACATTAGAACAGACTGGATCATTGACAATAGTTGTTCACATCACATGACAGGAGACAAAGATAGATTTATACATTTGGATAAGTACAAAGGCGACATGGTTAGATTTGGAGACAACACTCCTAAACCTATCACAGGTAGAGGAGCTATTAATTTGGATGGAAAGAATAACACTAATTATGTTCTTTATGTTGATGGTTTGTAGCATAACTTACTAAGTGTTGGATAGTTGCTTAACAAAGGATATCAGTTGGAATTCAAAAATGATAAGTGCATCATTAATAACAAAGAAGGAGAAATGATTGCATTAGGTTCAAAGACAAAATGTAATGTTTTTCAGCTTAATTCAAAAGCAAGTTGTTTTGTTGCTAAAGTAGATGATAGTTGGTTATGGCACAAAAGACTATGTCACATCAATTTTGACAATATAGTAAAGATAAGCAATGTAAAGGCAGTAATAGACCTCCTTAGTATTGCAAAACCAATTGATACAATATGCAGGGAATGTGTGATGGGAAAACATGTGAGGAATTCATTCAGAAGCAAGCATAAGTCGACAAAGAACAAATTAGATCTAGTGCATACAGACTTATGTGGACCAACTCAAACCAGATCATACTATGGTGAAAGGTACTTTATTTTGTTTGTTGATGATTATTCTAGAATGATGTGGGTTGCGTTCTTAAGAGATAAATCTGAAGCATTTGAGAAGTTCAAGATATTCAAAGCTAAAGTTGAAAATGAGTCTGGATTAAAGATAAAATGTCTGAGATCAGATAGAGGAGGAGAATTCACCTCTGACAGATTTTATGAGTATTGCAAAGAACATGGGATAAAGAGATAGCTAAGTGCACCTAGAACCCATCAACAGAATGGAATTGTAGAAAGGAGAAATAGAATCATACTTGACACAGCATGCACTATCATGATTGAAGGAAAATTTGCACACACCTATTGGAGATATGTAGTCAATACAACAGTCTATACTATCAACATAATTCAATTAAGGCCAGGCGCACACAAGACACCTTATGAGCTATGGTTTGAGAATGTACCTACAGTAAAATACTTCAGAATCTTTGGAAGCAAGTGCTACATCAAGAGAGATGATGGTGTTGGAAAGTTTGATGCAAGAAGCAATGAAGGTATTTTTCTTGGTTACTCTACTAAAAAAAAGCTTATAGATGTTTTAACTTGAGATTGAAGAAGATCATTCAAAGTGCACATGTCAAGGTTGATAAGAAGTTTATGATTCAAGAGAGATACTATGATTTTGAACCTATGATTGAAGATGAACCTAGACCTATCAGTAGAGAAGCAGTTGTTGAAAAAATGTTTGACAACATTGATGTATTATTCAATGATCATGAAACAACTGAAGAAGAGACACAAAAGACAGATGAGAGAGTCACACCTAATGTTCCAAAATTCACATCTAGATACCATTCAAAAGAAGATATCATTGGAGATCATAACAACAAAGTCATGAAAAGATCAAAAGAAAAAAGTTCAACAATTGATGAAGCGGTATGTTTACTTTCACAAATTGAACCCTTAAGTGTTGAAGATGCAAGTAATGATTCAGATTGGCATGAAGTAATGAAAGAAGAGCTAGATCAGATAGTTAAGAATGATACATTGGAAGTGGTCCCTAGACCTAGTGACAAGAATGTGATCAGAACTAAGTGGATATTCAGAAACAAGATGAATGAAGATGGTATAGTAGTAAGAAACAAATAAAGACTAGTATGTAAATGATATGCGTAGAGAGAAGGAATTGATTATTCTGATACATTTGCCCCTGTAAGCAAATTGGAAGCCATAAAGTTATTTATAGTCTATGCTACATTCAAAGACTTTAAAGTATATCAGATGGATGTCAAGTCAGCATTCTTGAATGGAGAGTTGAAGGAAGAAGTCTACATAGAGCAACCTAAAGGATTTAGCTTATCAGACAAACTTGATATGGTATGCAGACTGAAGAAAGCCCTCTATGGACTTAAGCAAGCCCCTAGAGCATGGTATGAAAGACTAGATGGTTACTTGACTAAAATTGGATTCAAGAAAGGAGCAGCAGATTGTAACTTATTCATAAGAGACACCTGAAGGATTATTACTAGTTGCTATTTTTGTTGATGACATTATTTTTGGAGGTAATGACAAGCTTAGTGCTGAATTTGCTAAAGAGATCCATAGCGAATTTGAAATGAGCATGATTGGACCTATCGAGTACTTTTTGGGATTAAATGTGCAACAAACAGATAAAGGTATTTTCATTAATCAGTCTAAGTATGTGAAAGAGATATTGAATAAGTTCAAGATGGATGATTGCAAGCTAGTAAGTACCCCTATGATAACAAGAATCAAGCTTTCAAAGGATGGTGATTCTACAACAGTTGACAAGACTCTATATAAGTCTATAATTGGTAAAATCATATATCTTACTCAATCTAGACCAGATATTTCTAATGCAATTGGTATTGTTGGAAGATTTGTAGCAGAACGTAAAGAAAGACATCTTATGACAGTAAAGAGGATATTTAGATATTTGAAAAGAACTATCGACTATGGTTTATGGTATCCTAACTTGGAGAATATAGAACTTCATGTGTATATAGATGCAGATTAGGCAGGTTGTGTTGATGATAGAAAGAGCACCTCAGGAGGAGTATTTCTTGGAGATAGACTTGTTACTTGGACAAGGAAGAAGCATAATTGTATTTCTCAGTCAACAATAGAAGAAAAGTATGTGGCAACAGCATTAAATTGGTTTACAATTGTTTGGATGAAGCAGATGATAAAAGATTTTGGAATCCAGATTGATTATCCTATTGTTATTCATTGTGACAACACTAGAACTATCAATATGTCAAAGAACCTTGTGATGCATGCAAAGACAAAACACGTTGAGATAAAATATCACTTCCTAAGAGAGAAAGAAGTAAAATTGGATTATGTGAGTACTAAAGAACAGTTAGCAAACATATTCACAAAGCCTTTGCCAAAGGATACATTTGAGTATCTTAGGAAGAAGCTAGGAGTAATTCCCTTCCCTGGATTTGATTAGAATTTGCAGTAGTGCATCAGTCCTCAGTGACTGATGAATGGTTGACTACTCTACTTCAGGAGTAGTACCTATGCTTATTTGTTTTTTGGCACCCTTTGCCATTGATGTCAAAGGGGAGTATATATAGTCATGAAAAACAAGCAGGAGGAGTATGAAGTAAGGGGGAGTATATAGTAGCAGCAGATATTCAGAGCATTCAGCAGTAGACGAAGAATTCATTTTTGAGAGAGTTGTTGCTGAGGAAATGGAGAATGTTATAATATTATTGTACATTTGGATTGGTGGTGTTTTTCATTCCATATGTTGCCATCAATGTCAAAGGGGGAGATTGTTGGAGATTCGCCAACAATCTAGTGTTGACTGTATGTTTGTCATTGATGACAACATATGGTAAGCAATGTGCATTGAAGTCTGATGTATGGAGCCTTGAGCATATGTTGCCTAGATATGTTATCAACATGTTATCATAGATGCAGAGGTTGATTCTGAGTACAAACAGTTGTGCAATTGTTTGTATCAGTAGTGTTCCTGATAGTGTTACAGGCATAGTTCGGTATGTGATTCACAGTATGGTTGTGATGGAGCCTTGCACGTTTATATTTGTGTTGTAGACATGTTTGTGATGCTATGTTCATGGACACAGAGTTAGTTGTGTAGTTGAAGTTGAGTTATGATGTTTCTATTTTCCAGTTACAGTTTCCTGAGTTTATCTGATGGAGTCGATAATGTTTATATTGTTTTAGTAGTTGCGCCTATCCTTTTGATATGCATGTTTGGTTTCATGTTTGGTTATGAGTTAAGATTTTTTGATTAAGAGCGCATAATGTATTTCAACTTGTAAGTAAAGTTTTAGTTAATTTTGTGGAGCTGATAGTGTGAAGCGACCCTTCTACTCATATTGAGTTGCACGGTTCTTTTTGTGTTCCGTACTTGGTTTAGCGCTTGGAAATGTTGTTGGAGAGTTGTAGTGTTTCTCTAATATGATTTCAAGAAGGTTCTAATAGGTTGACTTGATTATAGCTTTTGGAGAAGCCTACTTATAGCCGGTCAGTTGTGATCGCTTAACAAGAAGAAGAAATGAAGTGAAGAAAAGAGCAGAGAAGAGAGTGCGAAGTATTGAGCCAGTAAAGCTATATGTGAAGAAGCAGAGAGTGTATGCTATTCATTGGAACTGATCAAGACAACATGTCTAATTCATAGTTCACCAAAATCTAGATATAGTGTGTATCTGTTGTGTAAGAAGGTTGCAGCCTTCACCATTTGAGCAGTGTGCTCTCGGACAGTGTGTCCTCACCCCTAACAGGGTTATTTATAAAAGACTCCTAACAGGATCTAACCTTTGACTAGGTCATTGTACTTCATGCATTGTAAAGATCAACTCCTAACAGTGTTGTAAGATCTTTTAACATGGATCATTATACTCTAGTGCAATTGATAGTGGGTGCTAATTCCCACCAGGGTTTTTACCTATTTGGGTTTCCCCGTAACAAAAATTGTGGTGTTGTGTTAAATGTTATCTTATTGTGTATGTGCTTAATGCTATTCTGTACTTAATTCGATAAAGAATTGAATCTTGTAGATAACTGATTCACCCCCCCTCTCAGTTATCTCTTGGGACTATTCCTAACAAGTTTATGTAATGAGAAGCAAAGGTAGAGACTTTGTGACAAAGTTGTGCAAATCAGTTGCGTTATCAGGAGAATTTATATTAATATATTATGACAAGTTGTATGTACTTTGTCCCTAGGATAGTGAGTCTTGGGTGCAAAATTTCTTTATTGTATCTTGCTACTTTGGCAATGTGCCTTTGTTTACAAGTTTGGAGCAATGAGTTGCTATCTATATTCATTATTGTATTAGTAGTGAGCCTTCGGTTAAAGGTCTGGAGCAGTGAGCTCCTATCTTTGTAATAAGAATATATACATTGATTAATTATCTTTGGGAAAGTACACCATAATTTTTCCCAATTTGGGTTTTCCACATATAAATTTTTTGGTGTTAACGTGTTGCTATTTCAACTCTTTTTTTCTTAATGTTTATATGCTGAAAACTGAAGTTAGTTGATTACTCAAGTGTGATTTTAGTTTATGTTGATTTACAACCCCCTCTCAAGGTTCCTCTTGAAGAAGCTTAACCACTTGAGTGTGTTCAATAATTGATAATAGAGAAAGGTTCCTCTTGAAGAAGCTTAATTGCTTTAGGCAGATCTGGGATGGCACAAAACTTACACTTTCATGCTTCGGTATTTGATGGCACTAATTTTCCTTATTGGAAGGACAAGATGGAACTATATCTAGAAATAATTGAGAATGGTATTTGGGAGGTTATTCAAATTGGTTTCTATTCTCCTTTTGGGAGACCTTTGACTATTGGTGAAGATGTATAGTCCTAAATTGTAAGCACCTAACTTGTGTACGAATTGAGGACCATTTTGTGCCTATGTTGGTGTATTTTTCATGGTAGGGACATCATATGGAAGTTAAAGGATACCTATATTAAAATATGGGTCCTCCATTCCTTTTAATCTTCCTTTATCTTGAGGTTGACCCTTATTTCTAGGCTTCTCCCTCTCTTTTTCATCCAATCCTATAATTTATTCCTTCACCTAGGCCCTATACACTTATTTTTTGCCTTTGTGATCTTTTTTGACCCCATAATAAGCTGTCATCAGAAACCCCATGCCTACCTTTTCTCCCTAACACCTAGATCAAATTTGGGCTCATTCTCCTAGGGGCAGATAGCCATTGGTGGCCTGTCCTAAGAAAATGGGGCCCAAATTTGGCCCAGAGGCCTATGCCATGGTTTAGGGGGTAAATCTACTCGTGTAGTCAGCCTGCTCAATTCTAGCTCCCCAAAATGATGTGAGATGTATATAAACCTCTATCTCTATTGATTGTGGAGAGGAGTTTGATTATCAAGCATCTATTATTGTCAAAAGAAATCAAGCACTCAAGAGCCATCAAGTCCAAGAATTCAAGCCATTATCAGTCTTAGGAAATCAAGGTGTTTTCTTCCATAGATCTGGCTTCTTTCCCTCATTGGAGGCCAAGAAAAGGAGTTTTCTATTACAGATGGAGATCCACATCCATCCATCACCATTCAAATCTCTTCTCTCTTCTCAATTACACATTGTGGAAAATTACAACATTTATTCCATAAGGTTTTGTCTTTTCATGCTTTCCTGTTGGGTTTTTGTGTTTAGTCAAAGCTATTGCATCAACAAAATTGCTCACATTTTAAGAAGTATTTGCATCTACAAGGTATGATATGCTTAATTTTCTATATCTAGCCTCTTCTACATGATAACATGATTTTCATTATTTGATTTCAAGGTTGATTCCTAGACAAGGGTTGACTAAGGAAAACCCATTTTCAACCTTTTTCCCATTTTTTTTGTGTGTGGGAACAACTTACGGAGCCACAAATTCATATACATGAACAACTGCAGGTTTTGTGAAAGTTTTAGTCAAAAACATTGAGGACACATCGCCAAACTCATTTTGTCTTGGGGACACATCGCCAAACCCATTTTGTCTTGACCATTTTCAGCTCATATTTTTTTCACAAGTCTGTTTTGTTATCTGATTCTTGTTTCTATTAGTTTCAACTCATTATCTATTTGTTACGATTTTTTTTCAATATATTTTTGGTTTCTTCCCTATTAGATCAATTACATCACATAATCATAACCATTTCATTCATCACATCCCTTAAGGAAGGACAAATCTTGTTCCCAAATAGCGATTGAGTCTATTGTGCAAATTCTTCCTTCTTAATGTACAAACTATGAAGTGGGAAGTGATTTTTATCAACATATTACATTGCTTCCCATTTCCCACTGTACATTTTGGTGAACCCGACTCATAACATTTTCATTCTAATTTTTGGTGTTAGATTTCACTTAGATAACATTAGAATTCACTAAATTAGATTGGTGTGTGATAACCTATGTTGTTACATTTCTCCTTCTCTTTATCAATCACATAGAGTTAATAATGATTTCTTGATTGTTATGATGTTTGTATTGCTTCATCGTATTCTTGCATATAGCATTATGAGGTTATCTAATATCTTTCTCCCTTATAATGAAGGTTTGAAATCTTTTATCAAATTTTCATGCTTTTTTATTATTAAAAATGCTAACAAATGTATGGAATATGTGGATTACATAAGAGCCCTTGTTAATTCTAATACTTTAATGACTAGTAATCATGATCTAGCTCCTAAGGACCCCATTGTAGCAAGACCTAGATTGCCTCTTCCCCAACCTAATTTAATGGATAGTCTTGAGGAAGCTAATTCATGTAAATCCTTGGATGATCCTAGACAATTCTCATTTTATCAAAGCATTATTTATGATCCTGATGTCCATCATTTTTGTAATGATTTCTCTCCAAGAATATTAAGAAGACAAGAAGATCATGATAGGTCTTCTTCTTCTTCTTCTTGACCTAAAGATGATAAGAATAATGATGAAGCACGTAATAAAGAGAGTATTCCTTTTATTCCTCCTTAGACTACACATTTCTATAACCCTCAAGGTCAATCTTCTTCACCCTTTGCATTAAAAGCCAATTACAATGTAGGGTATGCTATCCCTACTCAACAAGGATATAATGGATTAGGACTTGGTATTAATAAACAAGGTATTAATGTTCCTATTGACCCTCCTTCACAAATCAATAAGTGTGGTCTAGGTTTCACTTCTCAAGATACTACTATGCCATCTTCAACTCAACCAAAACCTTCACTCGACATTCTTTTACCAATACCATATGTTACCCCATCACCTTTTGATGATTGCTTGGCTTTGGCTAAAATAATATTTTGGAGAATTAAATAGGATTTTTGAATTCAGTTCCCTATATAAATTTTCCAAAAAACCAAACCTATAAATGGTGAATTTCAATGTTTCTTTCATCATAGTAACAAACACTCTCTTGATAATTGTGTGGAGTTTAGACAATTTGTGCAAGATTTGGTTGATAGATCACTTCTTTTTCTAACAATAGATCTTTTACAATTTCTTGATATACAAAGCATACATTATTGGGATCTCTTTGCTTTGCATAATGCACATTAAGGTCATCATAATAGGAAGTGTTCCTTGCCCCTCTCTTGGGGGCAAGGTCTTTTTATCTCATCTATATTTTCCAGAGGATCTATTATATCTTTGGTGCTCATATATTTTATGTTATGATGTCCTTCCATGCACTGACTTGTTTGTTTAGGGTTCTCCTCCTTAAGGGGGACCAATATTTTTCTTTACAATCACTTCCATTCTTGGAAGTCTATATCTTGTATAATGGATTTGTCCACTAAATTAGCATAATATGTCATCCATCTTTCTCTCTGCCACCTTTCTGTAGATTGGTATTATTTTACGATGATGCATTCCTTTTGACTATGGGATTCTTTAGTAAGATACTTATATCTTTTCTAGTAATGCCCTTTCATGCCTCAATGGGTATGTTTTCTATAAAATAATTCTCCAAATAGAGGGTCATCATTATCTCTTTCTTTGTAAATTTTTTCTCTTATAATGTGATGTCTTGTTATGTATGTGGAGCCTAATCAGACTCAAGTTCTTTTGGCGTGGTTTCCCCTCTGACTTATCTACGGGGTCAAGGGGCAAAGCCCCTTGCGGGCTCCTGGGGTAGCGCCCCAGGTGGGGTCAAGGGGCAGCGCCCTAATTTTGTTATGTCAAAAATACTTGTAAAAGGGCTTAGGGTTTGAGATTTATTGTATGAGGGATTTTGTAGCTTCCTGTGGTGGTATTGAGTCGCATGTTTTAGATTGTAATCACTGGACAATAATAAGATATTGGACTCATTGTTGGTGGATGTAGCCCAGGGATTGGGTGAACCACGTTAAACATTGTGTTATTGTGTTCTCTCTTGTTTGTTAATATTTGCATTTTCTGCTTATTATTCTAACAAGTGGTATCAGAGCCAAGTTATTTCGTTTGTTCTTTCATCCATTCTCTGAAGCAGGTCTCACAAGTTAGTGGGAGGATCTCTCAGTTAAGTGGGAGAAATGGCTGACGAGGGTAGCCTGGAGGTTGATAAGTTTAATGGGCATAACTTCCAATTATGGAAGATGCAAATGGAGGACTATCTCTATCAGAAGGATCTATGGCGGCCATTAGAGGGAATAGCCAAGAAAGAGGCAACAATGTCTTAGGATGATTGGGATATTTTGGATAGGAAGGCACTGGAGAGTATTCGTTTATGCTTGGCACAATTGGTGGCATTCAATATTGCTAGAGCAATGAAAGCTAAAGATCTGATGGACACCCTAGCGAAGTTGTATGAAAAGCCTTCAGCTTCAAACCAGGTATTTCTTATGAAGTGTTTATTTAATATGAAAATGGTAGAAGGTGGATCAGTCACTGATCATTTGAATGAGTTTAATATAGTTACAAGTCAGTTAGATTCAATTAAAATTACTTTTGATGAAGAGGTTAGGGCTCTCTTGATTTTGTGCTCTTTGCCATAAAGATGGAATGGCTTGGTAATGGCTGTTAGTAATTCTATTTCTAGTTCTAATACCCTAAAGTTTGATGATGTTATTGGTGTTATATTGAGTGAGGAAATTCGTAGGAAAAGCTTAGGGGCATCCACATCGGGTAATGTATTGAATGTAGAAAGAAGAGGCAGAACAAGAGATAGAGGAAACAACTCTGGAAATCATGGAAAATCACAAGGGAAGTCAAAAGGAAAGAGGTCTCAGTCAAGAGGACCTAGTGATTGTTGGTACTGTGGAAAACCAAGACATAAGAAGAAAGATTGTTGGTCTTGGAAGAAAGATCAAGGAGACAAACATGATGGAAAAAAGGAGGCAAATGTGGTAAGTAACAAATCCGAAGAGGATGCTTTTCTCTTGTTTTTAGAAAATGTTGATGATTCATGGGTGTTAGATTCGGGGGCTTCATTTCATGCTACACCCCATAGAGGTTATTTTGTTGATTATGTCCAAGGGGATTTTGGGCTAGTTTATTTGGGAGAGAATGAACCCTGTCAAATTGTTGGAAAAGGGAAAATCAAGATTAAGTTGCACAATGGGAATCATTGGCTACTACAAGAGGTAAGACATGTTCCAAGGCTAAGTAGAAATTTAATTTCAGTAGGGCAACTCACTGATGAGGGTTGCACAGTTACTTTTAATGATAAAAATTGGAAGGTTTCAAAATGTTCCTTAGTAGTAGCAAAAGGTGTGAAAGTAGGCACCTTATATCTTTGTACAAGTCATACTGTTCCCTCTACTTTAATTGTTTCAGAGAAAAATGAATGTTCAGGAATAGTTGCTGCAGTTGAGCAGGTAGAACAAGAGACAATAGCTGGAGATTTTGAAACAACGCTATGGCACAACAGACTTGGGCACATGAGTGAAAAAGGTATGAAATTACTTCATTCAAAGAAAGCTCTACCAGGTCTGAAATGTGTTAATATGGATTTCTGTGAAAGTTGTGTGTATGGAAAGCAAAAGAGAGTCAGTTTTATAAAGAGTGGGAAGGAAAAGAAAGATGAAAAATTAGAGCCTGTGCATACAGATGTATGGGGTCCAGATTAGGTATCTTCCCTTGGTGGCTCTTAGTATTATGTTACATTTATTGATGATGCAACTAGGAAAGTATGGATATATTTCATTAGACAAAAATTTGGTGTATTTGAAACTTTTAAGAAATGGAAAAGCTTGGTTGAAAATGAGACTGGAAAAAGATTAAAATGTCTCAGATCTGATAATGGTGATGAGTATTGCAGAAAATAATTTGAAGATTATTGTGCCTCTACTGGTATTCGTAGACATAAAACAGTTCCAAGGACTCCACAGGAAAATGGAGTGGCTGAACACATGAATAGGATAATAATGGAATGTGCTAGGAGCATGAGGTTGCATGCTGGGCTTCCCCTAAACATGTGGGTAGAGGCTGTAAATACTGCTATATACTTGATAAATAGAGGCCCCTCTACTCCCTTGGATTGTGGTATTCTAGAGGAAGCATGGGTAGGTAAGAAGGTGAGATATTCTTTTCTCAGAACCTTCAGTTGTGAAGTGATTGCACATATAGATTTTGAAAATAGAACCAAGCTGGAAGCTAAATCTAAGAAATGTATATTTGTTGGATATGACATTGATGAATTTGGTTATAGGCTTTGGGATTTTGACAATCATAAAATTGTAAGAAGCAAAGATGTCATATTCAATGAGAAAGTGTTGTACAAAGATCTGTTGCAGCAGCATGAGAAGAAAAAAAATGATTATGTAGTGCTGGATGATATTCCAAATGATAATGTTCCAAAAATTCCTTATGCTCCGCAACAACAGCAACAACAAATACCACACACCCCAGTGAATGTTAGACGGTCAACAAGGCTAAGTAGACCTCCAAATAGATTTTCACCTTCTTTGTATTCTATCTTATTAACTGATGCTGGTGAACCTGAATGTTATAATGAAGCTATGCAGGTGGATACAAAACTTCAGTGGGAGGCTACAATGACAGATGAAATGGACTCCTTGCTAAAAAATCAGACTTGGGATTTATGTAAGTTACCTGCAGGTAAACGGGCTTTGCAGAATAAATGGGTTTATAGGTTGAAAGAAGATGGAGGTAAGAAAAGATTTAAAGTCAGATTAGTCGTAAAAGGATTTGCACAGAAACATGGTATTGATTTTGATGAGATTTTTTCTCCAGTTGTTAAAATGACTTCTATTTGTACTATTTTAAGTATTGTGGCTACTGAAGATTTGCATTTAGAGCAGCTTGATGTTAAAATAGCCTTTCTTCATGGTGATTTGAATGAAGAAATATATATGGTACAACCACAAGGATTTGAGGTCAAGGGTAAGGAGAGTTTAGTGTGCAAATTGCAGAAAAGTTTATATGGCCTGAAGCAAACACCTCGTCAATGGTATATTAAATTTGATACTTTTATGAACGAGAATGGATACCCTCGATGTAATTCTGACCATTGTGTTTATTTCAAGAGGTTAAATAATGACAGCTACATTATTCTATGTTTATATGTTGATGATATGCTTGTAGTTGGATCTAACATGGATCATATTAAGGGGTTGAAACAACAGTCAGCAAAATCTTTTGCTATGAAGGATTTGGGGGCAGCAAAACAAATCCTTGGCATGAAAATTTGTAGAGATAGGAAGAACAAAAAATTAACTCTATCTCAGGCTGATTATGTTGAGAAGGTGTTGTAGAGATTCTACATGAAGGATGCCAAAGTTGTCACTACACCTTTGCTTGGTCATTTGAAATTGACCAAAGAAATGTGTCCAAAGACACCAGAAGAAGAGGCAAAAATGTCCAAGATACCTTATGCTTCAGTTGTAGGGAGCTTAATGTATGCTATGGTATGTACTAGGCCAGATATTGCACATGCAGTGGTAGTCGTTAGCCGGTATATGAGTCACCCTGGGATTGAGCATTGGAATGCAGTCAAATGGATTCTCAGATATTTGAGAGGTACATTCAATAAGTGTTTACACTTTGGGGGCTCTTCTACTACTGTTCATGGCTATGTTGACTCAAATTTGGTAGGAGATATTGATACTAGATGGAGTACTACAGGTTATGTATTTACTGTTGGTGGGATGACAACGAGTTGGATTTCTCAGTTAAAAAAGGTGATTGCCTTATCCACTACTGAGGCATAGTATGTTGCTGCTACAGAGGAAGCCAAGGAGATGATATAGCTTCAATTCATCATGGAAGATTGGGACATCCATAGGAAGATAATTATTTGTATTCAGATAGTCAGAGTGCCATTCATCTTGCAAAGAATTCTGCTTTGCACTAAAAAACAAAGCACATACAATTGTGATATCATTTCATTCGGTCAGTTTTGGATGATGGATAGTTAAAGTTGGAGAAGATACATACAGATGATAATACAGTAGATATGTTTACAAAGGCAGTGACAAGGGAGAAGCTAAATTCCTCTTCAGCTTCGGTTGGTCTTCTAGATTGAGCTGAATACAAGAACAGTTGAGTCCAAGGTGGTTTCTTTATTCCAGTGGGAGCTACAGATTTGGTCGATCAGTATCCAAGTGGGAGGCTATTGATGTGGAGTCTGATCAGTCTCCAAGTGGGAGATTGTTATGTATGTGGAGCCTAATCAGACTCAAGTTCTTTTGGCATGGTTTCCCTCTTGACTTATCTACGGGGTCAAGGGGCAAAGCCCCTTGCGGGGTCCTGGGGCAGCACCCCAGGCGGGGTCAAGGGGCAGCACCCTAATTTCATTATGTCAAAAATAATTGTAAAAGGGCTTAGGGTTTGAGATTTATTATATGAGGGATTTTGTAGCTTCCTGTGGTGGTATTGAGTCGCAGGTTTCAGATTGTAATTACTGGACAATAATAAGATATTGGACTCACTGTTGGTGGACGTAGCCCAAGGATTGGGTGAACCATGTTAAAAATTGTGTTATTGTGTTCTCTCTTGTTTGTTAATATTTGCATTTTCTACTTATTATTCTAACATGTCCTTTATTGCATAAATGTGTTTACCTTACACTACATTCTTCTCTTCAAGACTACTATCCTACTTTACAACTTATCTTTTTTTTAAAGTGCATATCTATTATAAGGAAACTATCAATAAGGGTGTGCAATATGTATCATACTTGTCTTACCTTCATACTTGGGGGCAAGGCTCTCTATCTTCATTTACTTCTCTTTTTTCTAAGGGTCTACTTTACTTAGTATAGTAGCATTTGTTTATCATGTGACATTCTTTTGCTTACAAAGAATAGATTATGTCAATTCATGATTCTCTCTTACACAAGAGGTGTGCATCCTTGATCATGACCTCTTCTTTATTTTCAAACCTATGTTCAATATAAACAAATTTCCTTACTTTGGGTTTCAAAATATGTCATCCTTCATCAAGAATCCATTTTTCATGTTGTAATAAGGGCCTTAAAGGGTGCATTCTAGTTCTCTTTCCCTCTTTGTCTTGAAGATGTTGTCTTTGTTCAAGAACTCTTGAAAATAGATGTCTTGCAACCAAGATCTCTTCCTTTCAATGTTCTCTTCCCACTTGTGGGATATCCTATCACAATTGTCTATTTTCTTAGTTAGTAAGAGTTCTTACTCTTTTTTAAGATGATGGTATACATTTTTGTTTTAAGGATATCTTCTTGTTGTTGAAATTAGGTAGCCTTGTTCTATTTCCTTATGATGCCACCTATGCTTCCATCATAAGAAGGGGGCATACATGAGGCGTCCCTTGTATATTATGCAAATTTTTTGTTTATTGATCCCTAAGAAGATAATATTTTTCTTAGGATTGATCACCCTTTTGTTTTGATCTCTATAGAGACAGTGCTTTCCTTAGGCTCCATTTTTATATATTGATATGGAGACAATTCTTTCCATAAGACTGATCCCTAAGCCAACCTTGTGTGCAAAAAAATTTCAAGCTGTCCCTATGCATAGTAACTTTTCAAAGCCACCCCTGAGTGCAAAATTTCAAAACTGCCCTTGTATGTAAATTTTCAAGGTAGAATTGACTAGCATGACACAACATGCTAGACCATCAATTCTCCTTCATTCTTTGGGATGAGTGGAACTAGCATAACACAACTTATTATCCTTTCTACTCGTCTCCTCCTCTTCTCCCACATATCACCTAGCAGAACACAACTTGTTAGTATATTAGATTCATGGTCTTTCTCCTCCTTTTCCATGTTCTCATAGCTATGGTAGTGGGTTGGATCATGAAGTTACGTATCATCTTTGGCGATGCTCTTACCCTTTCTATGTGATCATTTATGCTCTCACAATATATTTTTACACATGATATTAGTGGATGGGATATTTTTTTTCAAGGTCTATTTCACTAGTTGATTTGGAGTTTTAGTACTAACCTCATTTTGTGTTTGTGTCTTTTGTCTTTGTTTTGTTTCATTTATGTGCCCTTGTGCATAGATGTTCCAGTTGAGATGCTTTGTTTGAAGGCTTATGTCCTTAGACTTAATGACATCTTATCTCTTTGCAATTTTCGTATGATCTCTTTCTTTCTCTATCTTTCCTTATTGTGAGCATGAGCTTGTCTCATACTCCCGCTAAAGTGGGGGCTAAATGTATAGGCCTATATTGTAAGCACCTAACTTGTGTTCCATTTGAGGAATATTTTTTGTCTACTTTGGTGTATTTTCTATGGTAGGACCTCATATGGCACTCAAAGGATACCTAAATCCAAATATGGATCCTTTATTCCTTTCAATCTTGCTTTAACTCAAGGCTAGCCCTTATTTCTAAGCTTCTCTGTCTCTTTTTAATCCAATCCCATAATTCATTTCTTCACCTAAGCCCTATACACTTATATTTGGCCTTATTGATCTTCTCTGACCGTAAAATGAGTTGTCATTGGAAACCACACACCTACATTTTCTCTCTAGCAACCAGATCAAATCTGGGCTCATTTTCCCAAGGAAAGATTGCCATTGGCCATCTGTCCCAAGAAAATGGGGCCCAAATTTGGCATAGAGGCCCATTTCAAGGTTTAGGTGGTAGATATGGTCCCATGGTCGACTTTCTAGATTATAGCTCCTTGAAATGATGTGAGATGTATGTAAAACCCCTATCTCTCTTCATTTTTGAAAGAAGTCTGATTATCAAGCATCCATTATTGCCAAAAGAAATCAAACATTAAAGTGACATCAAGTCCACGCATTCAAGCTATCATCATTTTCAAGCAATCAATATTTTTTCCTCCATAAATCTAGCTTCTTAAACCCATTGGAGGCCAAGCAAAGGATTTTTCTATTAAGGAGATCCAAATCCATCCATCATCATTCATCTTCTCTCTCTTCTCCTCAATTACACATTGTGGTGAATTTCAACATTTATTCCATAAGCTTGTCTTTTCATGATTTCCTTTTGGGTTTTTGTGTATAGTCAAAGCTATTGCATCAACATACTTGATCACATTTTTAGAAGTATTTGCATCTACAAGGTATGATATGTTTCTTTTTCTAGATCTAGCCTTTGCTACATGATAGCACACTTTTCATTATTTCATTTCAAGGTTGATTCCTCAACAAGGTTTGACCAAGGAAAACCCCTTTTACAACCTTCTTTCCCATTTTTTCTATGTGTGGGAATAGGTTACAAAGTCATGGATTCAAATTTGGTAAACAAGAATAGCTACAAGTTCTATGAAAGTTTCAGCCAAAACCATTAGGGACACATCGCCAAACTCATTTTGTCCTAGGACATAATGCCAAACCCATTTTTTCCTAACCTTTTTATGCTCAGATATCTATCACAAGTCTATTTCATCATCTAATTTTCATTTCCATCAATTTCAACTTATTATCTACTTGTTACGATCTATTTTCAGCAGCTTTTTAGTGTATTTCCTAATAGATCAATTATATCACTTAATCATTTCCATTTGATTCATTGCATCCCTTAAGGAAGGATAGATCTTGTTCCCAATTAGTGCTTCAGTCACCTCTTGAGCCTATTGTGGGAATTCTTCCTTCCTACAGTACAAACTACGAAGTGGGAAGTGATTTCTTATTGATATATTCCATTGCTTCTCATTTCCCATCGTACAGAAGAAAGACAATAAAAGCTAATGTGAAAGCAAGAGCAATTATTTTTAGTAGTTTATGTGGCACAACATCTGGGAAGGTGAAAGCTTTAAAATGTGCTAAAGAGATATGAGATAAGTTGGTCTTAGTATATAGAGGAGATTTGAAGACAAAAAAATCATGACTTATGAATCTCAAACAAAAGTATGAGGTCTTAAGAAAGACAGAAGATGAGAGTCGTGAAAGCTACATATACATAGTCACATATGTTGCTAATTGAATTAGATCTGCTCATGGACATCTAGAAGATACAAAGTTATAGTTAAGATCTTATTAAGCCTAACAAAAGAGTTCATACCAATGACATGTTCAATAAGGAGGAGCAATGATATAAGTTAGTATTCAATTGATCAACTTATTGGTTCACTATCTACATTTGAGATTGCATATGTTGAAAGTAAAAAGAGAGAGACTATTTTTAGAGTTGTTAAAGATGTTGAACCTAAGATATGAAAGATCCTACAGGAAGTTGAAGCACATCTTTAAAGAATATTCAAACAAGGCACCAATCGATACAAAGGTAGGTTACCTCTTAAGTTATTTAATTGTGTAAGGATAAGACATTCTTCTAATGATTACAAGTATAAGGGATATTATAGTGAATCAAAAGATGAATATAGAAAAGAAAATCAAAAGAAAGGTGATTTTAGAAAGAGAATAAATTTCAGGAAAGAGTAAAAAGAGCTTATGTTCCATGGAAGACTGCTTATTTGAAGATGAGGATACTAATAGAACAATTAAGGAATCTTTGTTTTTAGATATCTCACAAAAGAAAGAGGAGATCACATTTCATGCTAACATTGTTGCAGGTTCATGGATTATAGATTCTATATGTTCAATCATATGACAACAGACAAGAGCAAATTTATTAGATTTGAAAAATATGATAGTGGAGTAACTAGATTTGCAAGAGAAGGAAGTGCACAAATCTAAGGCATTAGAACCATTTCAATTGATGGTAAGGATAAAACTGATGATGTTTATTATGATGGAAGTTTGAAACATAATTTGTTTAAGTGTTAGTCATATTTGTAAGGAAGGTTATGAAGTTACATTCAAAAGTGATGGTTGTGTTATAAAAAATAAATAGATTGGTAAAAGGGTTGCCAAAGGTTTTATGATTGCTAGGTATATCTATTATATTGAAGCCAAATGTAAGATATGTGTTTTCTAACTCAATGCAATTGAAGATGGGGAGATGAGGTTGAGATAAAACTCAAACAAGACAAAGTGGATGCCACCTTGCTAAAGAACGATGAGGAGAGAAAGAATGAATAAAAAAATATGGTGGAATTTGAATGGGTTATGGTAGACTAGAAGCAAAAAGAAGACAATAAGGATATTGTAGACTAGAAGTAAGAAGACAAAAAGGATATGGTAGATCATAAACAAATATAAGATAAAAGGGGTTTGGTAGTGTATACACCTAAAAATGGTCACCTAGACTATTAGCCCCTTTTGCTAAATCATCAATTGCTTATTCTTGATCAAATCCTAGCTCTATCATTTATTCGATTATTTCCTATGGGCTAACCATCTTATCCTAAGTTTTTATCTATTTAAAAGGAACATTTCCTCCCCTTTTAATAAATAAAAAGCCCCACTTTTCCTCTTATCCTAAGTTGCACAAATAAAGTATTATTCATATTTTATAAAAAGGAGAAAAGAACTTTTTGTCTCATATGGACACAAAAGTCAACTCCTATTTTCTCATTGGAGGATACTTGTGCACATGGATTGCTCCTCTTTTAAGCTCCATCGTTGATTAAATCTTTTGCCTCTTAATCTCCATGGTCCATTTCTCCTCATTTCCTATAAAAGAAGAGCTCTCTTCTTCATTCTAGAGCCCCAACTTTTTATGCTAACTTTATGCTGCAGGTTTTCTAGGTCACTTTGGAGCTTTTTTAAGATTTGGAGCATTCTTAGCATCTACATCTCATTCTTGCATTCTTAGCTTAGCTTCATATTTATGCTTTCTTAGATTAGCTTCATTTCTATGCTCTAGATTAGCTCACATAGATTAATTAGCTTGGGTTGTAACACTTGCATATTTCCTTTTCATAGCTTAGCTTGCATTTCCATTTCTAGCATAGCATTGCATTGCATTTTCATTGTTGATTCTTGAGGATATTGGCATTCTTGCCCTTGTCTTCATTGAATCTCCCATTGAATGGTTTACTAGCAAGGTTATAGGCTAAATAGCTCCAGCTGAGAGCATTCTTAAAACCCTTGCACTCCATGCCTAGGGAGCTATGGATCGATTTGTGAGGGCTCATTCTTGAGTTTCCTTGCATGTAATGATCCATAGAAGTGTGACACAATTATAGCACACAGGTAGACTAGTAGTACATGGAAGAAAAAAGGAACTAATAAATTGGAAGGTGAAAAATAGAAATAATTTGGTAGATTAGATGCAGGAAAAGGACAAAAAGGGGTTGATGAATAAGAGCCCTCTTCATATTCATTCCAGGTATTCATCTTTTGATATAGTCTATTTTTCTTACAATAAATTAGGGCACATAGTTAATGAATGTAGAAGTTTGAAAATGAGTTATGTTTTTAATGGAAGATGTTATTATTCCAATAAGTTAGGACATAAAACAGTTCAGTGCAAAAATGGAGTGAATTTTAATAACTTTAATATAGTGAATGTTAATAAAAATGTTAAGAACTTCAATGGTTATTGTTGTGGTTGCAATGGATATGGACACAAAAATGTTTAATGCAATATAAATATCAATGTTAGGAGTAATGAAACTGCTAAAATAAAAAGGGATGGTCTAGTTTTCTATAAATGTAACATGGCAAGACATATTGCAAGGTTTTGCAAAAGTATGAAAAAATAGGATGATTGTTCAATGATTATAGAAAACTTAAAAGAAAGGAATGAGACATATCTGATGAGGAACATAAAAGGTGTTTATGTTGATGGTCTGACATCCATTCCAGATGTTGTTTCCTCCTCCGTTAAATGACTTGGACTATAGGGTATGAGGGGAAGTTTTCTTATAGATTTATTTTCCCCCTCGAGGGTGGATGTTGAGTATCTTCTTAGTATGGCAATAAAACATGAAGAATTTTCCACGGGTAAGATTTGGGTCGTATCCAGTCTAGAAAGGTGATTGTATGATCTTTTAAATATTGTATTAGTTGTTTGGTTGTGTCAAAGATTGATCATACTAAGTTATGTTGAAATTTGAATTAGGGAAATGCTATGCATTTGGATATTTTGAATAATAGCATTGTTGGTTGTAGAAGATGCTTTGATAAGTTGAAAGATAAGATGAGTTTGTAGTACTAGTTTTAAGGATAATGTTCTCTTCTATGTTCATAAAAATTTCTACTGCAAAGATGAGGTAGTGTCTAAAATTGTTTGGTCAACTATGTTGTCATGTATGAGCATTATTGAGACTCCCAATGGTACTGGTGCTACAAGGATCAGTGTTGTGGCAGTGCTATTCATTGTTGCTTGTGAAGACAAAGATAAGGGTGAAAGTATGAGAAAGATGCTCATGGAGGCTCCATCCTCTGGTAGTCAAGATAAGAGTATTAGATGGATATGTCTGGAGTGTTTCTTTTCTCCATTGATTGCTTCAAATGATAGTAAAGAGGAAGAACATAGAAGAGTTGATGTACAAGTTATTGTTGGTGAGGAGCATGTTGTTTCTCCTATCTCTTTAGATGAAGATGATTTGTCAATTGAAAAGGTTCTTACTATGTTGAGTCGGTATGAAGGATAAAAGGCAGTTGGGGATATGTTCCATTATATGATTAGGATGTCTTTGAGTTCCTCTGAGAGAAGCTTGGAGTTTTTACCTCTCCTCCTAAGCACATCAAAGAGGTGCATCTTCTTAGGGGGAGCTTATAGACTGATGGTAGTGGTTTTTTTCAAGGGGAACAATGATATGTATGCTTTTGGTTTTTGTCCTTGATGGAAAAGGAGGAGAGAGATTTATAAATTATTTATTTGCTCAGGATTATTTTAGTTTTTTCAATAAGGGGAGTTTATAGTAATTGATATCTCAGTAAAATATTTTTTATGGTTGTTTGCTATCATTAACAAAGGGGAAGATTATCAAAAAAAAATTGATGGGAGTGAGTAGTGGAGGAACGTGCAGCCGTTGGTGCACTAGGGCATCTACAGGCGTGGGAGGGACAGAGAGCGGAGAGGAAGGAGGAGAAGACAGTGATGAAGGAGATGGGGCGGAGAGTCCTACCCATTTTCTTGTAGCTAGTGGCTGGGGGCATCGATGGGTCCTACTATTTCATGAAGGAAACGCTGGTGGTAGAGACCATCGCAGGTCTATTCATATGGTGGGTGTTGTCTACACCAAGTCTATTGGGGGGTGGGTTTTTGGGGGAAGCTTGTTTTCCCATATGCTTCTTGTTAGGGCAGTGAATCATGGATTCAATGCCTTGGATAGATCTTGTCAGTCGTCTAAGGAAGGGGGGAACTCAAACTTGTTTTCTTCTTGCTTCTCCAATTTATGACTATGGAGCAACCTACCTCTTTGTCTTGAGTGCAGATCTTATGATGTAGGGTGTCTTATTTTTAGAAACCTTGTTATGCTCAGCTGGTCAGATAATGATTTTTGAGATAGTAAGGATTTGTCCATGGAGTTTGATGTTGCCAGAAGGACCTTGGTTTAGAATGGCTTGGGAGGGGGGTCCACTCTTTTCATGACGGCTAATTGGTTGCCTGCTATTTTTTTTTTGCCCCTTGTTCTTGGAAGTTTTTTACTGCAGGGATGATCCCTGTTTTGGCTTATCTCCTCTGTTCTTTACTCCTATTGAGGTGGAGTATACCCCTATTGAGGTGGGGGCTTTTCGTGTGGCTATTTGGTGGTGGATCATCCCTGTACTTTAGTTCTCTTCTCCTTCGTGTTCTATTGAGGTGGATAACTTTATCGAGGTGAGGGATCTGCTTATTGATGTGGTCAAAGGTTACTGGGAGGAGTTAGTTGGTAGTGGAGTGTGGTATCTTCCTTCATATATCCACATGTGGGCTTGTTGGAATTGGATGGGGGTTGGTTTTTTGTAGACTGAGTGGGCTGAGCAGAGATGCCAGAACAATGCTGGTAGTAATCCTTTGGTGTTGGAAGGAATCAAACCTATTACCTTTGATGAGGAAGAGGGAATATGTGGTTTTCCCTTTTCTTGGTGTTTTTTGTTGTGTGTGGTTGACTGGTGCCTGCAGGTGGATGTTGATAGTTTTCAAGGGCCCATTCTAAAGGCTGGTTGTTTTTGTTTAGGGTTAACGGCTAGGGTTGGGGCTTTGTTGCTCTTTGATGTTGGTATTGTTAGTTCTGGGATCCATGTCAAGACCCTAGAACTCTATTTGGGGAGTCTTAACACTCCAGTAAATGTAATGAAGTGAGTCTTTTGTCTGCTCTTTGGGCAGCTGGGGTTTTACTGTTTATTCTTGGTCAGCTGCTGGTTGTTTTTTGTCTTAGGTCTGCTAGTTGTTTTCTATCTTAAGTCTGTTGGTTTAAAATGTTCATTCTTTAGCAGAAGTTTCTTCTTAGTCAGGTTTCAGATTCCTGCCAAAATCTTCTTATAAAGGGTTTTAGGGCCCCTTCAAAACCTGTTGTTACCCTAATAAAAAACAAAGGGGGAGATTATTGGAAATATGTTTATCAATTTGTTGTCTAGTTGTCATTGGTGTCAAACATTGTGGTCTGGAGGTGTTGGATTGCTCTAATATTGTGTTTTGATCATGCGATGATGGTGTTTATCACTGCTTCAATGTTATATTCTTATGTCTAGAAGTTAGTGTGGTCTAGATGTTTGTGTTTCAGTGACAAAGATATACATTTGCAAGTAACAATTTTATAGTTGCATATGACAACACTACAATTATGGTTTTTGAAAGGTTTCTACTCCGGAAATAAAGGTTGTAGATATGCATCTATGATTTGTATTATTTTTAGTTTTTGGTCTTGGTTGTGGTATTTCTTGGTAATTTGGGAATAGTATTACCAAGTGTTGCAGTTGTGATTAGTTCTTGGTCTAGTCATAAATGTGTTGTGATGACTTCTAATGTGGATTGTTGGTTAGTGACATGGCTTCTAACATGGTGTGTGGATCTCACCATGGCGTGTGGGGGTCTGGATACAACTAGCATGTGATTTAGTTCTTTGGGCTACATGTTTGAGATGGCTATGGTAGTTGTTCTAGTAATTATGGATCTATTGTTGGGCTATGTGTAGCATGTTCATGATCCCCCTCTCTCTTGGAGAGGATCATGCTTCATATTTTTGGTTTGGGTATCACATTTAATGTTTATCTCTTATCTAGATGGGTTAATGCTAAGTGTGACCTATGTATTTAATATTTATCTCTTATTCAGTTGGGTTCATGTTAAGTATAATCTTTGTTTTGGTCTAGATGCTTTTGGTATGGGACCTTATTGAATTTTGTCAGTCATAGATAACATGTAACTTAAGTGTAATATGCTTTTGGCTTGGTTGATCTTGTTGTAAAATCCAATGATCTATCTTGTATATAAGTAAAATTTGTGCTTTGGCCAAATGTAAGAGTGGAAGAGAGTGTGTGTGGTGATCAAGTAAGTGAAGATCTACAAGAAGAGTTTCAGAAGAGAAGAAGTCAGTTTATGTAATAGAGAAGAAAAGGAAGAGACATTGTAACATAGTTGTGCAGATCAATTGCATTATTAGGAGAATTTCTCTTTGTCTATTGCGAAGAGATGTCCTTTCTCCCTAGGATAGTGAGTCTTGGGTGTACAAGTTCTTTACCATCACTTCCAATTTTTGCTTTGGTGGAATGTTTAGCTCTATCCACCAATTTGATGAAGTAGAGGACCTTAGATTAAAAATCGTAGGAGGGATAACATCTTTGTAACTAGTGTTGTAGTAAACTATATTGTTTGATAGAATTTGAGACGATTTAGCTCTTTTGATTCTATGGAAAGAAGCAATCAGTCAATTAATCAAATCCTCATGAAGTTTCCTCTTAATCTCTTTGGATGACTCAGTTATTTGACAATTTAGGGTGTCACATACAAAAAGGGAAACTAGGATTTTGGCATCCCTATCATGTACAAAGAATTTCCACATATAAGATGATTGAATTTTCTTGATTAGGGTGTCCACTATGATATATTTCAAAGAATACCACAAGTCCTTAGACTTGTGATCATCTTCCAGCTTGTGCATTTATTTTCTCCCTCCAAATAAGGCACATGATTATTGGCCTTTTTATTGAAAACATTGTCTCGCTCTTATGAGATTGTCTGTACAACTTATACAACCATGCAAGTGTCTCTTTAAGGACTTCATTGTTTCAACCATGCTCTTTGATTTCTGTCTAACTATTTCTTTCCATTTTTTACCCTATCATTTACTATCACTCCATCAACTATGGGCTACTCTTATTTGTTTGACCCAGGGGGTTTGTCAATGGAGCTAATGTTCGTTTCTCTTTATTTTATCATGACTATTATAGTTATCATATGATTTTGATAATTCAGTCACAACACTCCTTATGACCATCCTACACCTTTATTATTTTCACATGGTATGATTTTAATCTGTCTTCTCACCTCATGACAACTGATTACCGAATATGCATTTTCATAGCGGTTTTATAGTTTTGATCTTGGTGTAAGTGAAGTCTTTCATCTTAAACTTATCTTATAATATGCATAGCTTTGGAAGGTGAATAACACAATTATGTTATCTGAACATTTGGTGCTCATTTCCTACAATGACTTGAAGTGTGTCTTGCATTGATTTCACATTTGTTCGAAGTTGTATTTTGATGCGCATATTCTCTGCAAACATTTGTGGATAATGAACATTTTGTGTTTTGCAAGTGGGGATTGACTTAATTATCTAAGACCATAAACATACTAGAAATTAATTGTCTTTATTGAATATTATTATATCCCCTTCCTAACAAGAGTATTTTCCACACAGTACAAGTCTTCATTGTGTACTTTGTTAGGATGAGGAGTAGGGATAATTTTGGGAAACCCCCTGGGTAAATGTGTAAAATCTTGTTGAATGTTTCATTAATTTGGGGGGAAAATATGTTGGCAAAAAAATTTAATTTTAAGGGAAAAAATATTAATTTATATTCACAAATTTTTTTCAATCGTATGAAAATTCTATAAAGTCATGACAAATGTGTCAATATTGTGGGGGAAAATAATAATGTATTTGTTGAGTGTTTTAATTATAAAGGGAAAAATATATAAGTGTATTGGCAAAGTTTTTTAATGTGAAGGAAAAAATATTTAATTGTACAGGCGAAGTGTTTTCAATTGTACAAAAATTGTAGAATTTTTTTGGCTAATCTTTTGTTATTTATGGGAAAAGTATATATTTTTTGGGAGATTTTTTTTCCAATCTGCATTCTATTAATAGCCACTTTCCATGAATACTTGTCATGGTGGGCCAATGCAAAATGGCAATTAAGTAATAATTAAGGTAACATCACATCAAATCTTGAGAGAATAAAGCCTTGATTTGTTGCCAACTTTCTTACACCGTGGTATCAATAATTGCAATCATAGGAACACATACTGAACAACTATCATTTCACCATTATAATTTATAAATTTTTATTATTTTGTACCATTGGATGATTAAGATCAATGGCTTAAATTCTATTTCAGGTTGAAATTCTGAAGGACATGAAGTTCTGCAAAAAGTCTACGGAATGGAGACAAACATGCAATCTATATACTTAACTTTGTGCAGTAACCTTAAATGTTGATCACAATTAGTTATGGGGATGGTTGATAATGTTTCAACATGCCATGGACATTAAATAAATATCTTGTTAGTGACATTCTCAAGTGTGATTGTCCACAGATGATGTCAAATTTGGTACTAAAAAAATGGTGTTATTACCATTTTTTCTCACACTTCCATTTATGGAAAATATTTAGAGAGATATATCAAAGGATTGGGAGTTATTATTGACCAGTAATAAAAAAATTGGGTAGCATTTTTAGGCTAGTTATAGATGATTTTGGCTTTTTTCTTCATTAATTCTCCTTGGGTGGATAGAGTGTAGTGAAAGTCTAGTATAGAACTTTTTAAAATTTAATCTTTATTTCTAAATTCTCTTAGAGTTTGGGTAGATAGAGTGTAGAATCTGAAGATGGGTACTCCTATCCGGTTGATGATTATAATTCAGGAGAAGTAGATGGCCTTTTTGGGTACAATCACACTCAAGATTCTCCAATTAGTTTGTACGCAAGGCCAATTTGGAATGTTTACAAAGGAGTCATGAGGATGGTGCTAGGCCATGAATTTATGGTATATGTTGATAGATACCAAATGAATATGAACATTATGTCCTAATTTTTGGCCTCTCTTCTAGACCTCGAAGGTGATAAGGTAGAGATATTGTTGTTGCTAAGGCATTTTTTTAAAGAAGAATTCTTGGGGTATCACATTGAAGTTGCCACCTTGTAAAAAATAGGGGTGGGGATCCCATTGCCAAGGGATAAATCAAGCTCTTCTAACCATGTCAAAATGTGTCTCGACAACCATTTATAATAAACCTGAATGATGAAGAATTGGCATGAGAAGCAATTGGGAGATATTTCCTTCATAAATAGCTTCTCCATGGTGAACTACGAGATTGTGGGTAGTTGTAGGAATTTTCATAGCTTGTCATCTTTGATGCATTGGACTTGGAATGAAGGGAAGGTGAGCACTAATTTTTTTAAAATGAAAAGCTTTTTTTTCATATTTCCACTTCGAAGTGCAATCAGAATTCTATGGGAATTCATTATTCTACAGGTTTAAGGTCTTATAGTTACTCTTGAATGTTAATATTCATAGAAATGTCTATTGTCAAATAGTAATGAAAATTTTACAAATTCAATTAAAAATACTTTGTCGCACTCAACACATTTCAATTTGTGAATGAAATTGTTATGGTATTTTATGATATTATTTCTTTGTTTTGTTTATATCACACCATTGGTGTTTCATTAATTAATTCTAATCTAAGTTCATTTTATAGATGAAAACAAATTTTCAATTCAACGGACAAGTTTAATGAAGTATATTTTTAATTAATCTATTTCGCAAATTAAAATTTCACAAATTCAATAGTTTCCAATTCAATGAACACCATTTTCAATTTATCTATTTTGCGAGTATATCACACAATTTAGTTTCATTAATTAATTCTAAGATGAGTTCACTTTACAAATGAAAATTATTTTTTAATTCAATGAACAATATTTTCAATTAATCTATTTCACAAATTCAACAATTTATAATTCAATAAACAATATTTCTAATTTTTTAAAGGGTTTATATCACACCATTTTGTTTCATTAATTAATTTTATTCTAGGTTCATTTTACAGATGAAAATTGATTGTTAAAAGTCTAAAGAGTAATTTTACTAAGAAATTAAGAATTTTTTGATAAAATAACCATCACCTATAAAATATATTATTTTGTATTAATGTGTTCTAGAATCTTTACATTTGTTTCATGCATTCTTTCTAAACTCTAAACATAGGACTATTTCCAAAACCTCTATTATAAAAAAAAACCCTAAACTATAGTCTATAACAGAGGACTCATCTAACAGACTACCATTCTACTAGTAACCTAAAAATGAAAAATGTAGACTAAACGTAGAGAGTGGTAGAGTACCTTATTTTTCAAGCATTTGGGGCATGTTGGCATCACTGCCTTGGTATTTCTACATTTGTAGCCTCTTGTTCTTCCTGGGCCAGCTTGGCTTTGACTTTGTTGGCATAGAGGATGACTGGGCAATCCTCTCCCTAGTTAGCATGGGCTTCCCCTCTTGTAATGTCTATCACATCTTGATGGTCTTCAAAAATACACTCCTATTTTCTCCCCAGCTCTAGCTTCCCAACAATCTTGGTGACATCCTTTTCATGAAATTCAAATTCATCAAGAAAACCTTCAACGATTAGATAGTCCCAATGCCAATCATCCACTTCAATTTCCTTGATGTTGGCCAAAGAGAGGAGAAAATTTATGCTACTATTTATGTCAACCCAATGATCCTGTAACAACTCTAAATATTTGTTTTCACATTTAGGTGTTTTTGCATCCTAGTTCCCCGAATGTAGTACATGTTTGGTAGGGGAATGCCAAGTGCCCTAGCCACCCCATCCACATTATCAACTATAGCATAAATTTCCTTCAAATACTTATGTTGAAACACCATCTAGGTGAGCTTCACCCATTCCCTGGAAACCCCCACATATAATAGCATGGCCAGAAAAAAAAAGATGGGATGTATGAGCTAACCTTGTACCTATGATAGGCCAATAAAAACTCCAAACCTAGCATTTCCTTGACCACATGCATAATGTACATGTGGTCATTCTGTAGTACACCACTTAACTTCCTATAAATTACTTCCCCCATAAATGATCTTTGTGGTTTCATTGCATCGAGCATAATAGGTTTCATCCATGTGGTTTTAGTGTCTAATTTATAGGAAAGCTATCAATTTGACAGTGGACACTTCAATTACAACTTAAAGTTTTCCTTGAGTGATATGAATAATGCAATCTTTCCTCGTGATCATAAATAATTAATTTACCTTGAGAAATATGATAATTAAATTATTTTCAAATTTGAGGTCTACCTCCTTATGCCCCTATGAAAGTACACTACATATAAAAAAAAGGGAATAATTATTTATTTATTATTATCATTTATTACTATTGTTACTTAGTGCCATTTCCTTCACTTCGCAGATATTGTTGCCAATCGGCTAGCCAAGTTATTGACTATTCAATGATCGCAAATCAATGATGTAATCTTTGTTTCGGGCATAAGTTCTGAAGGATGAAATTTTTTACAAACTTTCTCTGGAAAAGAGACACATGTTGAGGTGACGTATTTTGCCAAGACCATACATCCATCATGCCAAAATAAGTCATAAAAAAGACTAAAAGCCATGGGATGTGAAATGTCCCATCTAAAGGCAATGTTACACCAAAAATTTATTCGTCAATGAGACATATATACACTATCAAAAATAGAAGTGATGGTACTGATGTCGTTATAACATTGAAAATCTACTTAAGATGAGAATTGTCACCTCAAAGGGCCATGTTACGTTGAAAAGATAGATTTTGATGTGACTTGTGAGATTTCTTATCAAAAAGAAAAATAACCAATACCACATAAAGATTAATTTAATTCACCCTTGATGAATAATTTAATAAAAATAGAGAAAATAGATGAACATAAAATATTAAAATGTTTTCCTTTGGGATAACAATGGTTGATTCAACCAAACTGCAAGTAAAACATGTATCAAAGAATGTACTGATATTATTTGCATAGTAACAAGGTCTTTGTATTAACTGAAATATAATACTGCATAAGATATGAATTGTCTTATTTATAACTGAAAAATCTTATTATTGTGACAATGAAAAGTGATTATGATAATGTATTTTGAAAATGAGAAACACTTCCTTATACAAGGAAGAGTTGTGACATTGTCCTACTTAAAGCTACACACTCCTTAATAAAAAGAAACATCCCAATTACATTTTTTTTTGCTTAATTACTTAGATAACATGATAATAGCTCCAATGTGTTCGATGTTGTCTTCCTCCTTAAAGGTTCTGATGTTGGTGGTTAGGTGCATCATCACATACTCCCTCCTGTAGAACGTTAAATTGTATTCACCTTCATGTTGTATAGCACATGTGCCTCATCATTGATGTCATCCAAGGCTTGAGGAGGATCCTTAGCCAACACATTTTTCAACTTCTCTAAGGATATCAATGATCCATCCTCACTACTTAACATGGCTAAGAGTTCTCATGTGTCCTCTTTGTCCAATATGTCAATGTCTCTCACTAGTTCAACTGGAAAAATCCTGGTGCCTCTTCAACATCATCTTGAGATTTTTAGATTAAACCGAGGACAGATAATCTTTTTTCTTCATATTGTCAATCTTTTCATTCATTCTATCTCCAAGCTAGGTGTGTTTTTAAGGGCTCTAAATTTCCCTACATATGTGCTCCAGAAGTTGTCAAAATATACCATCACTGCATTAAACCTATGTTTGGTCAACTCAAAAATAAAATCATACACCACTTAGTGTGTTGGCTCTTCTCCTCCCACTTATTCTCAAGTTTTTGTTCCCTTAATCTCTAGTAGGTAGTATCTTGCAAAGGTACAATCACTCTCTACTCATGTTCCTATGATGGTTCTGATGTAGAGGACTATGGAGTGGATGCAAAGAGGGAAAGAATAAATGCAAAGAGAGAAAAAATATTGGTTTCACAAATGGATCACATAACCAACTCTACATGACAACTTAGAGGGAAATCAAGCATGGTTAGAAGGGCTATTTTCATGGAGAGTATACACCATCAACAAGACAATTGAATTACGAGCATTTTATGCATTAGGGGGCATCAACCAACAATTACCCTTCCTTCACAAATCACACCTAGACATAGTAGCCCTCATAACCATGCTTTCAGCCAATAAATTCTAGACCCTTGATCTCTAAGGGCCCGTTTGGTAGCGGGAATTAGGAAATGATGGATTTGATCAAATGCTGGAAAGGGTCAAATCATGGATTTGATAATCTGGTTTTTCATTTCTGAATTATTTTTGGACCGTTTGGTTCCACTTTTTGAAACTGGAATTGGAATTTGAGTATGATTTTTTTTTTTTTTTTGAATTGTTTTAATGTTTTTGAATTTAATAATTTATTTTTCTTAATAGAATTGAATTTAAAATAGAATCGTAGACCATTTTAAGTAGCCAAAGTTGGTGGCAGGCAACCAAGTTACAATCACTGCAACCAAAATTCGACAAAAAATTTAGAAAAAAAATAAAAAATCAATTTTAAAAAAAAAAATTGAAAAAAAATTTGACAAAAAAATTGGTCAAAAAAATCGAAAAAAAATTCGTCAAAAAAATCAAAAAAAAATTCGGCAAAAAATTTGAATTTTTTTCAAATATAAATTCGAATAAACAACAAAGTTACAAACCACCCAGACAAATAAAAAATAAGTTAAATCCCCCCACACAACTAAAAAATTAAAAAATTAAGTGTAGACATGAAAAATTTAAAAATTTGCTTTCCCTCCATTCAAATTCCAATTTCAAATCCCAATTCCACCTTTTTAGATGGAATATGTTAATGCTCATTTTGAACCAAAATGAGCATTAACACATTCCTATTCCATTTTCATATTGCACTGCCAAACTGAGGATTCGACGAAATGGGCAATAACAAATGCCAATTCCAGACAAATGCTGGAAATGGTCCGCTACCAAATGGGCCCTAAGAGTTAAAAAAGACAGATTCAGAGACCCATTTGGAAGTTATTAGCCCTGTTTAACAAAGAAACTACTCAAAACTTGCATTCTACAAATCAATCAATGGATTCAACAAATGAATTTCACCTCTAAACTAACCAATCAATTAGTTTTGGGTGCCCAATCCTCATAAATTTTAACAAGTTTACAAATTAGATATATCAACATCGATCAACAAACAATGACCCTTCACAAATCACACCTAGGCCTAGTAGCCCTCATAACTAGGTTTTCGGCCAATAAATTCTAGACCCTTGATCTCTAAGAGTTAAAAAAGACAAATTTAGAGACCCATTTGGAAGTTACTAGCCTTGTTTAACAAAGAAACTACTCAAAACTTGCACTCTACAAACCAACCAATGGATTCAACAAATGAATTTCACCTCTAAACTGACCAATCAACTAGTTTTGGGTGCCCAATCCTCATAAATTTTAACAGGTTTACAAATTAAACATCACAAATAGTGTTTTAGGCCTGTCACATAGGGATACCAAACCTATGGTTTCCTTGTTCTCACTCTAAACTTGATCTCCCACTTTGAAATGAAGTGCAACATTGAAAGGAATTTTCAAACTACCATTCCACCTAGATTTATAATTTTCCCATGGCGGAATGGGGATTTATTATCATTTCATGTCAAAAACCTTGTTTGTTAGGGTTTTAGACCAACTTTCAATAAAATGTGTGTCTCCCTTATTTCTCTATGAAAAATCATCAAACCAAATGCAATGAAAAGTAGATTCACCCCTCTACAAGGCCATATAGATTTCAGGGCATGAAACACTTATATGTAACCATATAGATCAGGAAATGATGTGAAAATTAGAGAAAAATAGAAAATCAGAGTTTATTTTTATTGAATCTTCTCCAAAAATTCATCAACCACCTGCCTTGAGAAAAAGAGAGGTTATTTAAACATGCAAGGAACATTTACCAATGGTCCCCAACCAATTTTTGAATTGGTAGCCATTGGGTTACAAAGTTGTATTTTTTGCACTTCAAACTTGCAAAGTTGCTATGTAATTTTTGTAAGTTTTTACAATTTTGTCCAAAATTCACCCATTAATTCCAAACAACTTGATTTCATCCTAGACATGATAGAAGAGGCCAAATAAGCCTTACTATATCATTTCCCATCATATTTGGGACTTTTTCACAAGTTGACCTTACCATGACAACTTTTGTCCATATAGGACCAATGGCCAATAAGACTTACAAATTTAGTTCAAACTTATGACAAATAGTCCATAGGACTTTATTAGACTCTAAATAACATGAAACAAGAGAAAAAAAACTTCAACAAGCCTCATGGAGGCCTAAACCCATTGGTTACCCCTATACCATATACCCAGGATGGAAAGGATCTCATGTTCCATCTGAGATTAGTTGTTGTAGAGAGGTTCCATGACTTTTGATGTCTTCTTCAGTCATTCAAGTTCAATCCTCATGAGGTAGACCATGCCACTTGATCAGGTACTCATAGTATACCCAGTTCCTTGTCCTTTTGACCTCTTTGGTGCCTGAACTGGCTTCAAGGGTTCAAAAGGTGGTAAGTCTTGAATGCAATATTCATCACCCTTGTACCTATACTTGCAACCAAATATCCCTTAAACGGGCACAAGTCATCAACATTAAATTTAGGAGAGATAGCAACTCCAGGAGGGAATTCTATCTCATAGGCATTTTGACCAAACTTGTGGGATATTTTGCAAGGTCCAATATTCTTCATTTGTATCTTGGTGTATCTACCCTTGGGTAGCGTCTCCTTCTTTAGATTTTTAAGCACCATATCCCCACCCTTAAAATAAACATTTATCCTCTTCAAATTTGCATTTTCTTTGTATTTTTTCCACACTTTTTTTGAGATTTTCCCTCACTTTTTCATGGATTTCATTCATTTCTATTGAAAATTCCTCTCCTTCAACACTTTTTCTCTCCATCCCTTTCATATCTTTCAGTTCAAATACCCCTCTTGGACTCATACCATAGACCACTTCAAATAGACTCATTCCTATATCATATTAATGGAATCATTGTATGAATACTCTTCTTGAGGGAGTACCAAATACCATTGTTGGCCATGTTCTTTTGTTAAACACCTTAGCAAGTTACCAAGTGACCTATTCACTACCTCTATTTGTCCTTCCATTTGAGGATGGTAGGCAAAAATATATGCCAATTTTTTTCCCAATTTCCTTCACAAGGTCCTCCAAAAGTGACCTATGAATTTGGAATCTATGTTTGATACAATGGTCAAATGAAGTCCATGAATCCTCACAACTTCTTTGAAAAATATACCTGCAATATTAGAGGCATAAGTAGTGCACTTATAAGGGATAAAATGTGCCATTTTATTGAATATATCTACCACACCAAAAATATAATCAATCCATCTTTGTGTCCTAGGTAGCCCTAGGAAAAATCCATACTTATGCTCTCCGAAGGTCTATTCTCTCCTAAGGGACAAGGCTGAAAAGAATGAGGTTAGGTTGGAATACATTAGTACAAAGGAGTAGATAGCAGACATATTCACTAAACCCTTGCCAAAATATGCTTTTGAGTACCTAAGAAGTATGCTTGGGGGGAAAACCCCTCCTTGTGAGAACTAGATGATGCATGGATGCATCAATCCAGTGGCTATCGGAGATCTATCACTTTATGGAATGGATACTTGGATCTACTCCTAAGGGGGAGTGATTCCAGGTACATAACAAAGCATATTTGGGCGATCAAGCATTTGATTTATTGCAGGCATGAAGATTTGAAAAGGCTACACCTTATAGAGGTGGGATGTGTAGATATGGAGAAGAAGAATACCATTGGCACCCTTTTCCATTGAATGTAAAAGGGGGAGTGTTACAGGTGAAAAACCCTAACTGTGTTAGGGGGAGCACTAAAGAGGATATTGAGAAGGTCATATTAAAAGGGCTACTTTTGGGTTGATGGTTTTTCACATATGTTTCCATCAATTCAAAAGGGAGACATTGTTGGAATTGTTGTTGTTTGAGGTGTTGGTATTCATGTTTTGTCATTGAAGTCAACATATGTTTTAGTTGGTTTTATCAGGAGTCTCAGATAGACAGGTTATGAAAAGAACAAGCAGATTTTACAGGATGGGACAGACAATGTACAATATTCCATGGTACGCAAGCTTTTATTTGTAAACTAGGTGTGTAGACCTTATGTTTAAGGTCATATATCATTATCTGGTTCCTTTCATGAGTTATGACTAATTTGGTGGGGACTGGTTACATTGTAGTGACAAAGGATTATGAAAAATATGGTCTCTGATTTTACAGTATAGCTTTGATGCAAGCATGGATTATAGTATGTGAGATTTAGGCTTGATAGAAGACACATGAGAGAACATTCTATGAGATTCTTGGGTTGCTGGGATAGGTGTGATGTTAGATATCGCGTGTGATCTTGCAAAGATCTGTTTGGGGCTGACCAGAGGTGATAACATGTTGAGAGGGTTTCTAGAATCAATTAGGGATCTTGGCACACATTTGATGATTTATATTTGTTGTATACTTATTTAAGATACCATGTGTATCTTAGCAAGGGTCTATATACTCATTTGTGCATTGTGGAAGTCCTAACAGGCCAACCTAATTGATTGTTGTAATTTGTATAAAGGAAACTAATTCATTGGAGTGTTGTAAGGATATTTTTAGGGGTTGCAAGGTTGTTTTTGAGAGGACTGGTGGATGTAGAACATAGGTCATTCATTGAGAACTTCATTGGAATTGTATATGCAAGGATATTTTTTGTAAGTCAGTTCATTATTTTTATTGTACTCTTATACATTTATTTGGATAGTGGATCCAGAAGGTGGGTTTAACCTTCATAAGGTGGATTTAACCTTCACTTTGGGAAGTATGCTCGGGTAGTGAGACTACCTTTGTACTCAAATCCTAATAGGGTTGGAAAAATTCCTAACAGGATTTGTCCTTTAACATGGGCATGTATTGGATGTAATAATCATCTCCTAATAGGGCTATATCTCCTAATAGAGACAATATTTCTAGCGCATTATTTGTGGGTTCCATCCCCATAAGGTTTTTTCCCTTAACATGCCTTTCCTCGACAACAAATCCTTGTCTTATAGTGTTTTGATTTTGTGGCATTCTTGTAGTTATATTATTGTTGAACAATTTGTTTAAAGTAATCAGATTAAAAGGATTTAAGTTTCAAATTTGGCATACAACTAATTCATCCCCTCCTCTCAATTGTGTTGGTGCATTTTTATTGCTACAAATATTGTATCCAAGCTATACTGAAAACTTAGAGACCATCACATGAACCTTTGTCTTATAAGCTAGTGTCAAAGATCTCAGAATCTTTGTGATCACTTCTACAGTTTATGTGTCTCCAAAGTTTTTGATTCCTATAACAACCTCAATTATCCTTTGTACATATGCTCTGACATTTTCATCATCTCACATCCTTGGGTTCTCCATCTTTTCTTTCCAATTTTGCAACTTTGTCCTCTTAGTGTACTTATCTCCTTCATAAAAAGCTTCTAGCCTTTTGTAGATCTTGTGTGCTAAATCAAATTCCTTAACCTTTGTGAATTCTTCTTCTAAAAGTGCACTGATCAATGCTTCCCTTGCAACCATGTTTCAATGAAATAATTTCTTCTCATCTTGAGTAGCATCAACTATCTCATATTTTGCCTTGATCTCTTCCTCCTTGATAATCATCTAGTAATCAATTTCCATGCAGATCAAATGAGTCCTCATCTTGTTTTTCCAGCTGTCAAAATTTTCTACATCAAACTTAGGGCTCTCCTTCTTGTAGTAAGCCATCTTAGGATCTCCTTAAGAAGTTAATATTTCTATTTGAGGACCAGAAGTTTTGATACCAATTGTTACCAATAACAATGCACTAACACAATTGAGAGGGGGGGTGAATTAGTTGTGTGTCGAATCTTAAATTTAAATCCTTTTAATCTAATTACTTTAAACAAACATAAACAATAATATAACCACAAGAACACCACACCATCAGAACACCATACCTCAAGGATTTATTTTCAAAGAAAACACTATTAAGGAAAACCCGCATTGGGGATGGAACCCACAAATAATGCACTAGAAATATTATGTCCCCGCTAGGAGATCTAGCCATGTTAGGAGCTGGTTATTAAATCTAGTACATGTCAGGCTATTAAAGGATAGACCCTGTTAGGAGTCTTTCCAACCATGTTAGGATTTGAGTATAAATGTAGGCTCACTACCAAGCATACTGCCCAAAGTGAAGGTTAAATCCACCTTATGAATGTTAAAACCACCTTCTAGATCCACTATCCAAATAAATGTATATAAGAGTATGCAATAATAGTAATGACCTGACTTACAACAAATATCCTTGCCTATTTAGTTCCAATGAAGTGCTCAATGAATGATTTTTTCTCTGCATCTAATAGACCTCTCAAGAACAAGCTCACAACCCCTAAAAACATCCTTACAACACTCCAAGGAATGACTTTCCTTTATACAAGTTACAACAAGCAATTAGGTCAGCTTGTTAGGACTTCCCCAGTGCACAAATGAGTACATAGAACCTTTATAAGATACACATAGTATGTTAAACAAGTATACAATAAATAAAAACCATCAAATGCACACCAAGATTCACAATCCATGCTAGAAACCCTTTGAACATGTTATCACCTATGGTCATCCCCAAATAGGTATTCACAAGATTACACACCACATGTGACGTCACCATGATCCCAATAAACCAATAATCTCACTGAATGTTCTACCATGTATCTCTTGTCAAGCCTCAATCTCACATACCAGAATCCATGCTTGCAACCAAGCTATACTGAAAACTCAGAGACCATCTCTATCATAGTCCTTTGTCACTGCATTGGAACCAGTCTCCACCAAATCAGCCATAACTTGTGAAAAGAACCAAATAATGATATGTGACCTTAGACATAAGGTCTACACACCTCTGAATTCACAAATACAAGCTTGTGTACCCTAAAACATTGTACAATCTTTGTACCGTCCAGTCAGATCTGCATGTTTTGATTATAACTAGTTTGTCTGAGACTCCTTATGAAACTAACTGAAATATATGTTGACATCAATGAAAAAACATGAATGTCAACACCTCAAACAAAAATAATTACAAAAATCTCCCCCTTTGACATTGATGGAAACATATGTGAGAAACCATCAACCCAAAAGTATCCCTTTTAGTATGACCTTCTCAATATCCTCTTCAACGCTCCCCCTAACACAAGGGTTTTTTACCTGTAACACTCTCTCTTTGACATCAATGGAAAAGGGTGCCAAAGTCATCTTCTTCTCCATCTTTGTACATCCCACCTCTGCAAGGTGTAGCTTTCTCAAATCTTCATGCCTGCAACAAATCAGGTGCTTGATCACCAAAATATTCTATGTTATGTACCGTTGATCACTCCTCCTAAGAAGTAGATCCAATCATCCACTCTAGAAAGTGATAGAGCTCCGATAACCACTAGATTGATGCATCTCTGGAGCATCTAGTTATCACAAGGAGGAGTTTTCACCCCAAGCATACCTTTGAGGTACTCAAAATCATCTTTTGGCAAGGGTTAGTGAATAAGTTTTCTATTTGCTCCTTTTTACTGATGTATTCCAACCTAACCTCCTTCTCTACAACCTTGTCCCTTACAAAGTTATAATTGATTGAAATATATTTTGTTTTAGAATGCATCACTGGATTCTTTGACATGTTTATTGTACATACATGGAAATGTATGGAAACATCCACATACTCTGAATCAATAGTAGAATGAGCTATACAATCCTATTTTTTTCTCAACCAAGAGACCAACCTTTTCCCAAGGAAAAATGATCCTCTACTAGTGTTGTTCCTATCATCCACACTTCCTGCCCAATCTGCATCAATATAAACATACAATGTGAAATCATCAGATTTATCATACCATAAACCAATTCCACTATTCCTTTTAGAGATTTGAATATTATTTTAATAATATAAAAATGAGTCTCCTTAGGATCAGCTTGGAACCTCACAACAATTCCAATTGCACCTGCTATGTTTGGCCTGGTGTGTGTCAAGTACTGTAAACCTCAAATCATGGATGTGCACTTAGTCTGAAAAACACTTTTAGATTCATCAGTGGAGGAAAGCTTACACCTAGTCACCATAGGTGTCCCAACAGGCTTACAATCCTCCATTCCAAACTTCCTGAGTAGCTCCTTAAGATACTTGGTTTGTGAGATGAAAATACCATTTTTATTTTGAGTTATTTTTAGACCAAGGAGTAATTTCATTTCACCAATCATTGACATTTTAAAATCACTTTTCATTTCTTTAGAAAACTTATTGCTCATTTTATCATTACCTCCAAAGATAATGTCATCCACAAACACCTCAACAATCAAAATACCATCTGTACTAGTTCTCAAATACAAATTACTATCTGCACTACCTTTTCTGAAACCAAGATTGAATAAATACAATTCAAGACAAGAATAATAGGCCCTTGGTGCCTACTTTAGTCCATATAAATCCTTCTTCAACCTACAAGCCATGTCACCATCTTCTATCAAAATAAATCCATCAGACTTCTCTATGTATACTTCTTCCTCAAGATCACTTTTTAGAAATGCAGATTTCACATCCATCTTATATACCTTGAAAACTTTATGTTCTACATAAGCACAAATTAATCTTAGTGCCTCTAACCTCATAATGGGTGCAAACATTTCTTCAAATTCTATACCTTCTTGTTATGAATAGACCTTGCAAAATAGTCTAGCTTTATTCCTCACAGCGATGCCTTCGTTATTCATTTTATTGCTAGAAACCTATTTGGTTCTAATCACATTTTTGTCTTTAGGCCTAGGAACCAATTCCCAAGTTTTATTTTTCTCTATCCAATCCATCTCTTCCTACATTGCCTTAATCCATGATTCATCTTTACAAGCCTCATCAGTAGTCTTAGGTTCAACTTGTGAGATTAAATAAAGCTCATTTGTAGTCTTAGACCTTGTCATCATTACTTTATTAGTATCACCAATAATTTGATTTTCAGGATGGTTCATCAAAACATATGTTGGTGTTCTAGGAGCTTCAATTTTGTCACTCAAGAAAACCTATATATCTTTATCAATCTCAAAAATCTATCCTACCTCTTTTTTTTTAGTCTCAGGGATTGGATCACACTCATACATCCTTCCTTGAATTTGAAACCTCTCATCAATCTTCACATTAGAACCTTCAATTATTTTCCTTAATCTCATATTGAAACATCTATATGCCTTACTTTTAGTGGAGTACCCAAGAAAGATACCTTCATCACTCCTCGCATCAAACTTTCCTATTTCATCATCTCTTTTTATATAACAGTTGGTACCAAAAATTCTGAAATACTTCACAGTAGGAGTATGACCAAACCTCAATTCATAAGGATTCTTACCAGTACCCTCTCTGATTTGAAACCTATTTAAGGTGTAGACAGAAGTGTTAAATTATTCCCTCCAATGCATGTGTGTCACATTGCCTTCAATTAACATAGTCCTCACATAATCCAATATGGTTTTGTTCCTTCTCTTTTCTATCTCATTCTATTGTGAACTCCTAGGTGCAGAAGTTTGTCTATGTAGGCCATGTTCTTCCCAGTATGAATTGAATGCATAAGACATAAACTCCCCACCTCTATCTGACTTGAAAAATTTTATCTTCAAACTTGACTCATTCAAAAAAAATTCCTTATAAATCTTGAACTTATAAAAAGCTTTAGACTTAACTTTAAGGAAAACAACCCACATCATCTTGCAATAATCATCAACAAAAAGAATGAAATACCTTTCACCATAGTAGGACCTTTTCTTTGTAGGACCAAAAAGATATGTATGCACTAGATCTAACTTCCCCTTTGCTGAAAATGATTTTCTTTGAAAGCTTCTCTTTGTTTGTTTCCCCATCACACATTCTCTACATATTGTGTTAGTAAGCTTCATAACCTTTGGCAGATCTCTAATTACATTTGTGTTATTGGCTTTCACAATATAGTCAAAATTAATATGACAGAGTCTTCTATGCCACAACTAATTATCATCTACCATTGCTACAAAACAACTAGCCTCTACAGTATTCAATTGAAACACATTACCTCTTGTTTTCATACCTGATGTGATCAAGTCCCCTATCTCACTTTTGAAAGTGCATATCCCATCCTTGAACTACAAGTGGTAACCCTTGTCTACAAGTTTTCCACACTCAACAAGTTATGTTTAAGACCACCAAAATCAAGACATCATTAGTATTAGTTTTTCCATCAAGAGATATTGATCTTCTACCAATGATCAACCTAGGAGTTTTATCACCAAATCTAACCACTCCACCATCATATTTTCTCAATTGAAAAAAAATTCTTTATCACCAGTCATGTGATGAGAGAAATCACTATCTATAATCCATTCTGATTTCTTTTCCACATGCGAAACTAAAGATTTCTCTTCATGAATAGGTTCTTCATCCTTAATTACAACAAATCCAAACTCATCCTCATCATTTGAAGAATCATCATGAAAAAAATCCTCACTAGCATAATAACATTCCATATCCTTCTTAGACTTGTAAAACTTAGGTTTGTGCTTAGGAACCATAGTAGAGCATCTAAATGAAAAGTGACTAATTTTATTGCAAGAAAAACATTTTAGGGGTAACTTGCCTTTAAACTTTCTCTTACCTCTCTTTTCTCTCTTTGTGGTCATAGCCACAAGCTCATCCATCTTTCTCTCTTCTTCCTCTATTTTAACCCAATCATGAGTGTACTCTCCAATCTCTGCATGTCTTCTACCTCTTCTAGCGGTCCCAAGGCTTGATAATACCCTCTTTTCATTGTGAACAATAGCCTTGACTGTAGTTTCCACTTTAGGTAACACCTCTTGCAACTCTATGGTCTCAAAGGTGGTTAATTTAAAAATTAGTGTCTCTCTATTGAAGTTCTCAATGAGTGGAATGTTGTCAATCACCTGAACCTTTGTCTTATAAGCTAGTGTCAAAGATCCTAGAATCTTTGTGATCACTTCTTCTTCAATGTATGTGCCTCCAGAGTTTTTGATTCATGTAACAACCTTAGTTATCCTCTGTATATATGCTTTGACATTCTCATCATCTCACATCCTTAGGCTCTCTATCTTCGTGCTACTTTTCCCTCTTAGTGTACTTTTCTCCTTTATACAAAGCTTCTAACCTTGTCTAGATCTTGTGTGTTGAATCAAGTTCCTTAACCTTTATGAATTATATTTTTGAAATTACACTGATCAGTTCTTTTCTTACAACCATGTTGTAATGAAACAATTTCTTATCATCTTCAATAGCATCAACTATCTCATATTCCATCTTGATCTCTTCCTCCTTGATAATCATCTAATAATCAATTCCCATGCAAATTAGATAAGTCCTCATCTTGTTTTTCTAGATATCAAAAATTTCAGCATCAACCTTAGGGCTCTCCTTTCTGTAGTAAGTCATCTTAGGATCTCCTCAAGTAGTTAAAATGTCTATTTGAGGACCATAAGCTTCAATACCAATTGTTAGCAATAACAATGCACCAAAACAATTGAGAGGGGGGGTGAATAAGTTGTGTGCCAAATCTGATTACTTTAAACAAATTGAAACAATAATATAACTACAAGAACACCACAAAATCAAAATACCATAACACAAGGATTTTTTGTCGAGGAAAACCTTGATAAGGGAAAAACCTCACTGGGGATGGAACCCACAAATAATGCACTAGAAATATTATGTCCATGTTAGGAGATCTAGCCCTTTTAGGAGCTTATTATTACATCTAGTACATGTCCCTGCTAAAGGAGAGACCTTGTTAGGAGTCTTTCCATCCCTATTAGGAGTTGAGTACAAAGGTAGGGTCATTGCTTGATCATACTGTGCAATCTCAAAAATCTATCATGCCTCTTTATTTGCAATCTTTTTCTCAGTCTCATGGATTCACACTCATACATCCTTTATTGAATATGAAACCTCTCATTTATCTTCACATTAAAACTTTCAATTATTTTTCTCAATCTCAGATTGAAACATGTATATGCCTTACTTTGAGTGGATTACCCAAGAAAGATACCATCATCACTTCTTGCATCAAACTTTCTTATTTCATCATCTCTTTTGGTTTAACACTTGCTACCAAAATTTTTGAAATACTTCACAGTAGGAGTATGACCAAACTATAGCTTATAATGAGTCTTACCAATACCCTCTCTGATCTAAACCCTCTTTAAGGTGTATACAATAGTGTTAAATTCTTCCCTCCAATGCATGTGTGTCACCTTGCCTTTGATTAGCATAGTCCTTGCAACATCCACCATGGTTTTGTTCCTTCTATCTGCTATCCCATTCTATTGTGGAGTCTTAGGTGTATAAGTTTATCTATATATGCCATGTTCTTTGTCATATGATTTAAATGCATCAAATGTAAACTCTCCACCTCTATTTGACCTTAAACATTTTATCTTTAGATCATACCCATTCTTAACTTTTACCTTATAAATCTTGAACTTATCAAAATCTTCAAACTTTTTCTAATGAAATCAACCCACATCATCTTGGAATAATCATCAATAAAAAGAATGAAATACCTTTCACCATAGTAGGACCTTGTCTTTGTAGGACAAAATAGATATGTATGCACCACATATAACTTCCCCTTTGCTGAAAAATGATTTACTTTGAAAGTTTCTCTTTGTTTGTTTCCCCACCACACATTCTCTATATATATTGTTAGTAGGCTTGATAATCTTTGGCATATATTTGATTGTGTTTGTGTTACTAGCCTTCACAATGTTCTCAAAATTGATATGACAGACTCTTCTATTCCACAACTAATTGTCATCTACCTTTTCTATAAAAAAAAATAGCCTCTATAGTGTTCAATTGAAATACATTACATCTTATTTTTATCCCTAATGCGATCAAATACCATGTCTCACTTATGATAGTACATTTCCCATCCTTAAATTGCAAGTGGTAACCCTTGTCCACAAGTTTTTCAACACTTAACAAGTTATATTTAAGGCCATCAACAAACAAGACATCATCAATATTAGTTTTTCCATCAAGAGAGATTGATCCTCTACTCATGATCAACCTAGGAGTATTATCACCAAATCTAACCACTCCACCATCATATTTGTTTAGCTGAACAAAATTGTCTTTATCACCAGTCATGTGATGAGAGATACCACTATCTATAATCCATTATGATTTCTTTTCCACATGTGAAACTAAATCTTTCTCTTCATGAACAAGCTCTTCATCCTTAATTGCAACAAATATAATCTCATCCTCATCATTTACAAAATCATTATCAGAAACACCCTCACTAGCATAATAAAATTTCCTATCCTTCTTAGAATTTTAAAACTTAGGTTTGTGGTTAGGAACCCTAGTAGGACATCAACATGCAAAGTGACAAATTTTATTGCAAGAAAAATATTTTAGGGGTAACTTGCCTTCAAACTTTCCCTTACCTCTCTTTTCCCTCTTTGCAATCATAGCCACAAGATCATCCATCTTTATCTCTTCTTCCTCTATTTTAGCCCAATCATCAATGTACTCTCCAAGATTTGCATGTTTTCTATCTCCACTAGTGGTCACAAGGCTTGATAATGCCCTCTTTTCATTGTGAATAGTAGCCTTGAATATAGTTTCTACTTTAGGTAATGCCTGGACTGCAACTTTGTGGTCTCAAAGGTGGTTAATTTTGAAATCAAAGTCTCTATGTTGAAGTTCTCAGTGAGTGGAATGAACTCCTCAATTGCCTCAACCTTTTTCTTATAATTTGGTATCAAATATCTCAAAATCTTTGCGATCACTTCTTCTTTAGTGTATGTGCCTCTAGCATTTATAATTCATGTAACAACCTTAGTTATCCTCTATACCTATACTCTAACATTCTCATCATCTCGCATGATCAATTTCTCCATCTTCTCTTTCCAATTCTACAACTTTTCCCTCTTAGTGTACTTGTCTCCTTTATACAAAGATTCTAATCTTGTCCAGATCTTGTGTGTTGAATCAAGTTCATTAACCTCTGTAAATTCTACTTTGGAAAGTGCACTGATCAAAGCTTCCCTTGCAACCATGTTATAATGAAATAATTTCTTCTCATCTCTAATAACACCAAATATCTCAAATTCTACCTTGATCTCTTCCTCCTTGATAATCATATAGTAATCAATTCCCATGCATATCAGATGAGTCATCATCTTGTTTTTCAAGCTTTCAAAATTTTCAGCATCAAACTTAGGGCTTTCCTTCTTGTATTAATCCATATTAGGATCTTCTCAAGTTATTACGCTTTCTATTTGATGACCAGAAGCTCTGATACCAATTGTTAGCAATAACAATGCACCAACACAACTGAGTGGGAGGGTGAACCAGTTGTGTATCAAATATTAAACTTAAATCCTTTTAATTTGATTACTTTAAGAAAAATGAGACAATAATATAGCCACAATAACACCACAAAATCAAAACACCATAACACAAGGATTTATTGTCGAATAAAACCTTGTTAAGGGAAAAACCTATGTGGGGATGAAACCCACAAATAATGCACTAGAAATATTATGTCCCTGCTAGGAGATCTAGCCATGTTAGGAGATGGCTATTAAATCTAGCACATGTCCTTGTTAAAGGAAAAACTCTATTAGGAGCCTTTTCAACCCTGTTAGGAGTTGAGTACAAAGGTAGGCTCACTTCTTGAGCATACTTCCCAAAGTGAAGATTAAATTGACATTTTGAAGGTTAAACCCACCTTCTGGATCCACTATCCAAATAAATGTATAAGAATATAGAATAACATTACAACAACTATCTTTTCCTCTATAGTTCCAATAAAGTTCTCAATGAATGAGCTCTACTCTACATCTAGCAAACCTCTCAACAACAATCTCACAACCACTAAAACCATCCTTACAACACTCCAAGGAAGGACTTTTCTTTTATGCAAGTTACAATAAGTAATTAGGTCGACTTGTGAGGACTTTCCTAATGCACAAATGACTACATAGACCCTTGCTAAGATACACATGGTATTTTAAACATGTATACAACAAATAAAAATCATAAAATGCGCGCCAAGATCCTTAATCCATGCTAGAAACCCTCTAAACACATTATCACCTCTGGTTGGCCCCAAATAGGTCTTCGCAAGATCACGCACCACATATGACATCAACACAATCCCAACGGTAAAAGAATCACATAGAGATGTTCTCCCATGTATCTTCTATCAAGCCTAAAGCTCACATACCTCAATCTATGCTCGCATCCAAGCTATACTAAAAACATAGAGACCATCTCTGTAATAATCCTTAGTCATTACAATGTAACCAATCTCCACCAAATAAACCATAACTCATGAAAAGAACTAGATAATGATCTATGACCTTAGACATAGGGTTTATACACCTTCTTCACAAATACAATCTTGCATACCCTAGAACATTGTACACTATCTACACCTCCCTATCAGATCTGTATGTTCTTGTCATAACCAGTATGGATGAGAATCTTGATTAAACCAATTGAAACATATGTTGACATCAATGACAAAACATGAATGTCAACATCTTAAACAACAACAATTCCAACAAACTTTCCACAAAAAATTATAATACCATGAAAGATCCTTGCCTCTACAACTGATTTAGGGGTTGTCCAAGTTAGGATTGCTTCCACCTTTGTGGGATCCATCTTCAACTCTCCTTTAGAAAGAACAAAGCCAAGGTAGACAAGTTCTTTTTTAATGAACTCACATTTCTTTAGATTAATCATAAGTTTCTCCTCATTCAACCTCTTCAACACCATGCCCAAGTGCTAAAAATGGTCCTCCTTTGTCCTTCTATATACAAGGATGTCATCCAAATACACCACCATAAACCTACCTTGGCATGGTTTTAGGACTTTATTCATCATCCTCATGAATGTACTAGGGGTATTAGATAAACCAACTGACATTACTAACCATTGGTACAAACCTTCATTAGTCTTGAAAGTGGTTTTCCACTCATCTCCTTCCCTTATTTTCATTTGGTGGTACCTAGTCTTCAAATCAATCTTGGAATAATAACATGCTCCTGCTAAACTGTCCATCTAGTCTTCCATCCAGGGTATAGGGAATTTATACTTGATCTAATGATATTTTTTATTTCTCTAGAATCAGTGCATAGCCTCTAGTCTCCATCCTTCTTGGGTGCCAAAAGAGTTGGCACGACACCAGGGATCAAGCTCTCCCTTATAAGCCCCTTATCCAACAACTCTTGGATCTAATTTCTAATTTCTTCATTTTTCCTAGGTGTCACCTTATAGGCTTCTTTTTTGGAAAGATTCATTAGGTATGAGGTAAATATGATGACTCACATCCCTCATGGGTGGTAGGGAACTAGATAACTCATCCACATTGATGTCTTCATACTTACCCAATAAGGCCTATTCTTCTTTTTGCACCTCCTTCTCACTTGTTGTCATGCCTGAAGTAGGTTTCCCTAAGATGGAAAAACCTATCTCTTCCTCACTCAAATCCTTCAAGAACTCCTCCTTAACCACCATCACACTTGTCCCCTCATGATCTACCTTATCATTTTCTTATAATATTGAAAGATTATAGGATACTCCATCCTTCATGATCACACATGTGTTCTACTCTCCATCATGCTTGGTTTTTCTATCAAATTTCCAAGGTCTATCTGGGAGTAAGTGGTACAAATCCATAGGGATAATGTCACATAGAATTTTGTTATTTGTAAGCCATGAGACCCTAACTAAGCCATGAGATCCTATATAGGGTAGGGTGGGGAATCATCTTTAAGTTTAATTTTTTACCATCTTCAAACATACAAGGTTGTTACTATACCATAACTTGCCTCTACTATACACATCTTACCTTGTTCATTGCAATTGATCCTGAATAATTACTTCCTTTGTGGGGGTTGTTTGGTGATTAATACCTTGAGTAATGTCTTCCTTATCATCAAGCTCTCACCCATCCCAAAAGTAACATTCACTAAAGGTGATTTCACACTTTCCTCGAAATCTTCTTGCACAATCTTATTTCTATGCTCTCCTCCATGGGAATTTGATGTTTTTTTTTCCGATCATTTCAAGGCTAGATGACCAAACTGGTTGTAGTTATATCTCCTACTAGAAAAGTCATTGGATCCCCTTCCCATTCCATTAGATCTCCCTCTACCATTTTGTCTTCTACCCCTAAAGTCACCCCTTGATTTGTTTCTTTATCCTTAACTCCCACTTGATTCACCTTGTGCCTTTTGTGAATGTGATCTAATACAAAATGACCTCTTCCTATAAAGCTTCTTCCTCTTCCCCTTCCTTTCTTCTCTTGTCTCCTTTTCAACTTCTCTTCTTCCCTACAGGCCACTTGAAAACACTCCTCAATTATCCTAAGAGTGACTAGGCTTGTTTCATCTTAAATATTGAATCTTAGGCGATCTAGGTACATGGTCGTATTCTTCCTCTCATTCTCTATATGATCAGACCTTATACTAAGTCTATAGAATTACTTGGTATAGGTTATAACATCCATAACCATTTGCTTCAGAGTCTACAACATTCTAAACACTTGCACTTCATAGTCTACAAGTAAGAATTGTGCCTTCAACTTGGCCACCATTTGGTCCCATAGTTTATCATTAATATCCCATCTTTACCCTCTCACCTTGGGTGTAGTTTTACTATGTCAAATAAGATCCCTTCAAATTGGTCTTTGCAAACTTGACCTTCTTGTCCTCTACCACCTCTTTGTACTCAAATTATTTATTCAGAGAATCCACCCATTCTATCACTTCTTTAGTATCCATATTTCCCGTATACATTGGTAGGTCTATCTTCACATCATAGGTCTCTCCTCTCATAGTCTTCATAAAATTTATGATGTTTCTCTCTTTAGGAGCCATCTCCTCTTATTGAGATCTTTCTTGAGGGTCCCCATTTTCATCCTCTTCCTCTTCTTCGGGGTCACTATCTTCTTTAGTACCCCCTCTCCTTCTCTCTCTAGATTCTAATGATTCCACCTTGTCCCTTAGGGTTTTCAACTCCCTAGAAACCACGAACCCACCTTTTGGAGGCATCTTCTCTTCACAACTTCAACTACTCCCTATCTAGATTTTCTTTACAAAATCAAAACCTTTGCTCTCATACCACTTTGACGCAAATGACTATGGATTGGATGCAAAAAGGGAAATAGACTCAATAAAAATGGAAAAACTATTAGTTTCACAAATGGATCCCATAACTAACTCTATATGACAACTTAGAGGGCAATCAAGCATGGCTACAAGGGTTATTTTCGTGGAGACGATACACCATCAAGAGGAAAAATGATTAAGGGAATTTTCTACATTAGGGGTCATCAAAAAAATCCTTACAACACTTGGTATCAACATTGATCAACAACCAATAACCCTTCCTTCACAAAGCACACCTAGGCTTAATAGCCCTCATAACCAGGTTTTTGGCCAATAAATTCTAGACCCTTTATCTCTAATGAAAAACAAGATAGATTCAGGAACCCATTTGGAAGTCATATGACATACATGAAATTGACTCCCTATTGTTTTGGAACATATTAACCAATAATTGACTGGTAGTGGGGTTTGAGGCTTCATTAGCCCTGTTTAACAAAGAAAGTATTCCAAACTTGAACTCCACAACTCAACCAATAGATTTAATAGATGAATGTCACCTCCAAATTGACCAATCAACTAGTTTTGGGCACCTAATCCTCATAAATCTTAAAAATTATGTAAATTAGATATCACATACAATGTTTTAGGCATCTCACATAGGGATGTCAAACCAAGGGCTTCCACATTCTCACTCCAAACTTGATATCCCACTCTGAAACCAATTGGAACATTGAAAGGAATTGAAAAACTACCATTCCACCCAAATTTAGCATATTTATCTAGAATATTTATCTACCAATTCTTCCAACTTGTCTTATGCCACTTGAATTAAGTATCATGCTACATGAAGGACAAACCCTCCTTAAGTGATAACCTTGAATTCGGGAGAGGAGAATTTGTAATATTCTTAAAGGGACTAAACATCTTATTTATACCACCACAATTTGGATCCATTTTAGGGGATGAACCATATTATTGCAATCTAGTGATCTCCCTTATAGGGGAAGAATTAGGTGAGAGCAACATATTAGCATTAATTGGTAAAAATAATGGACTACCATCATGATGTTTTATATCATGGGTAGAAGAGGTAGAAAAGGGGAAAATTATCTCTATATCCCCACACTCAATGCAAGGAGGTGGGTTAGGAGTAGTCAAAGGAGATTTGTTAAAAGATACATCTATGGCCAAACCTCCAACATCCGATTTCCCTTTAAGAGAAAAAAAATAAAGGTTTTTCTAGAAATCCTTACAAACACGAACATAATCCCCGAGTAGCTATTACAAATGGAGGTGAAATGTTTGAAGATACCCTAGTGATCCTCAATCTTCTTGAGAGAATCCATAATAATGAATTGTTGGATCTCCTCATTCTTAGGTTGGATGAGTATCGAATTTGGACAAGACTTACTAGAATTTAACATAATACAAAATTTGACCAAGAACTAACAGTTATCAAAATAATCAAGATTGTGTTTCAAAAACATTCCCACCTAAATAGCCATGGATTTAACCATATCTAAATCCATATACTCTAAAGGCCCAACATTGACAAAGAAAACTAGTGGGAGAAAAAAATTGGAAACAAAGATTTTGGGTTAAAATTTGGGAACCAAATCTAGGTGTATAGGCCATATCCATGCATGAACCAAAATTTCATTTATGAACCCAATCTTTATCTTTCTTACTATGAAAAATGGCAATAAAAAACCTCATTCCCATTATCATCATAGAAGATTTCATTAACACTAGGCCAATTGGATAAATAAGAATGTGAATAAGAAAAATCTCAAAACTTACCAATCAAGGATCTAGTTCTCAAATCATCAACTTGATCTTTAATAAGATCCTCTACAAAGGAAACCCTGATAGTCTGATTCCCGATTGAGGGTATTTTATAATAAGAGGCTTCAGGGATCAATTTATTTTGGGCCTAATGATGATTTGAAGGGGAAATATTTTTTTAGTGTAATTAAATATTCCTAATACACTTTACCTAGTTTACTTAGGATAATGTATTTTCATATTAGTTGTCATGTAGACACCTAGGAGTTTGCATTACATTTTAGCACACAGTGTAGGAGAATTTCTAATTTATGTGTGAGATCCACTTTTAGTGCTCTTATCACATTATCATCCTCTCGTTGTTGCACATATTGTCACATACTTTATTGTACAATGGAGGATGATCCACCTTTGGTGGACGTGTGATTACACCTTGTCTAGTTGATAGGTTATCTCTTGCACATCACTCCTAGTTATCATGTATTGCCTATATATTCAGGAACATCTACTTTTTATTTATTCATTGTATTTCATTATTTGATCATTATTGAATCAATTATTTGATCATATCATTTTGCCTATCTCTTTCGTACTATCAATTGAGCTTCTAGATCTTGGAATTTTTATTATTTTCCTTAGGAAAATTCTTACATGGTATCAGAGCCATAAAAGTTTCATTGGTTAGCCATTGGAGATATATTTGTGTCAATTTTGGAGGGCCACAATTTGGATTCAAGATATCATCATCTTGTGGGAACATCTAGAGTAAGAATTGACCTCGCCATTGTATTCAGGTGGTTGTTCTAGTAAATTTTGACTATATTTTTTATATATTGGGCACAAGTAAAATTTGAGGCAAAAATATTTTTGCAAATTGGATTTGGGTAGTACAACTTGTGATTGGGTACGATTCTATTTTCAAAATTTTTGATTAATTTTCAGATCTACAATTATTCAATTTCCATAATTTAATATTATTTTCCAAATATTTTGTTGCAAAATTTGGCCTATTAGGCCCCTCTGTGTTTGTCAGAGTTTGGACTCTTGCGGGCATAGTTGACAGAGGGAAAGTCATAGAATATTCAAAATTTTGTGTAGATCAGGTAGTCACCTCCCACATCTTTAGTCAAATCCACACTTCACATTTTCAACATCAGTGAGCTTTACAAGAAGTAGAGATTCAAAGGACTCATATCCCACCAAAAAGCATTCAAATACCCTGGTAGCCCTCAAGACACTTTTTTCTTTGTGGTTTGGGTAGTAGAAAGAGAAGCAAAACAAGATTTTTGGTGAATGTGGTATTAAAATACCTAACCAACACCTAGCTCATCTCACCGAGATGAGCTCACAACTTGACTCTCATCTCATCAAGTTGAGCCAAGTTGACCCTGTATCTCATCTCCCAGATCAGCCCAGCCCTATCTAGTGCAAGAGAGGACCCATGCAATGTTGGTGAGTAGACACATGTGGTGCCACCAATAGTGGCTAGATCCACCACCTCAGCTAGATCCACCGTCGACGGTCAACCTAATTTTCATCGCCACCTCAGTTCCCCCTACCCACTCACAAACTACCATGTTGTAGTATACGCATGCCAATACAACCACACAAGAGTCCAACAAAAGGACACATGAAAATCAACCCAAGTACCACGTCAACAAATACCTAGACTAGTGTTTTATTTAAAATATATATATATATATATATATATATATATATATATATATATATATATATATATATATATATATATATATATATATATATATTCATAAATTTTCATGAGGTTAAATTTGACACCTGTCTAGATGTCATTGGAGGCATTTAAAAAAAAAAGAAGCTATATAACTATCAATTTTTATCCCATAATGTCATCATTTTTTAAAATCTTAGCTTTGATGGTCGTCTAACTGTCATTTATGAGTCTTTTTGCACCATTTTGATGATTGTTTGAATGTCAATGTTAGACTCATGGTTTTATTGATGTTAACAGATGTTAAAAAATTGGACCCCTCACCATATACAATTTTAATTTGGCAGTCCAACTTTGAGATGCCATAAGTTGGTCATTCGGGCTCCAATTTGAGTGCAATTTTTTGGGGGGTAGAATCTCCTGAAGTGTTTTAGTGGTGTAGCTATTTTCTGGCTTTGATGGATGGATTTTGTAGAAATTTTAGTTTTTTGTGACAGTGCATGTTTGATCCCTATTTTTTCAATTTTAGAAGCTTTGTTTGGGCTCATACGCACACATTTCCAGGTGTAATTATTTTTGAAAGTGCATGATTTTTTGAGAAATTTCCATATTTTCTATCAAATTATAGGCTTATTTGGGAAAAAATATCACTTTTAGCATTTGGTATATTTTGGCCTATTTTGGCACTTGTAATTAATTAGATCCTTGAGAGATCTTATGTCTTATTTTGTTGAGCCTGCTATAGCTTCATATTTGTTGTTGTAATCATCAAAATCATAAGTCCACTTTGGTCTATTTTTGCAAGTGCCAATTGTACACACACTATATACAAAGTGCCAAAATCATCTATTTTGGGGGGGTTCTTTTATTGAATGACTTTGGGGGGGTGTCTTGAGTGATAGTGTTTCTCTTTCTCTTCTAGTTTTTTCATTTTACATCATATGTTTTCCTAGATTTCCAGTTTTAACTCCACATAATTATGCTACATGGAAAATTAGAGCATGGAGTAAAATTATGGAAAAAGGTTTAATTGGCTATATTGATAGAACCATGGCTGAACCATCTAATCTTAATGATCTAAAAGAATGGATTCATAACAATAACATTGCTATTGGTACTTTGAAGAAGTATGTACATGATGATCTTGTCTTCCATATTAAAAATTGTAAAATAGTCAAGGAAGCTTGCGATAAGTTTTCTAGCTTGTATGCTAAATTTGACAAAACTAGGGGTTTTGAACTTGATGAAGATCTCATGAAATTGGATCCTAATGATTTTGATACAATCCAAGACTATATCACCAATGCACATGAGCTAAGGAAAATGGTCAAGGATTGTGGAATTAACATAGAGGATAGACATTTGAACTACGCGTGGACATCCCAATTTGACATAGAGAAATTGGACACCCAATTAGACATTTGAACCAGGCCCAACACTTTTGAACCACTAGGGAATAGGTTGACTGGTTGACCTGTTCTGGAATAGGTCAACTTGGTGGAACTATTCTAGAATAGGATGACCAAGTTGACCTATTCCATAGGAGGCCAGAGTCTTTGGTTTGTAACCAAGGCTTCCAGAACTGTAGAGGATCTAAGTGTAATGTGTATCAAGAACTAATAAATCAAGGCTAGATTTAGGAAAATGGAGCATAGAAAGAGGAGGATGCATATAAATTAGATCCCACATCGGCCTATGAGTGAGAAAAAGGGAAGTCAAGGAGGAAGTGTTAGGTCCTACCTCAATTTTTCCTAGCAGAGAGAGAAAGAAAGAGGAAAGTGTGTGCTCCAAGTACAAATGTACAATGCAAACACACTAAAGAGGAGCTAAAAGGCCATAAATTAAAGTGTGTCCAATTTAAGATGATATATTTAACCCTCACTTTAGCAGTATATGACACTATGTGCATATGCAAGATAAAGTAAGAAAAGCATATATATAACTGAAAAAGGATATGGCTAAGTCCACATATGCAGTTCCTACAAGAAAACATTAGTAACCACATTCTGCAAAACCATGGGTTAGTGATAATAAAAATCACCTAGGACTTACTAGAGAAAGATGATGAATTTCATGGGTAACTATATGCCCCACATTTCGACTTTCTCATTTGAGAATGGTGAAACAAAGTATCATGCTTACCACAATGAACTAAATAAGGAATATGATGATAAGTAGCCTTCAAATCCATTCAAGATATATCTTAAATGTTCTCAAAGGTACCTGGATAGTAAGGTAACTAATTTACAATTCTGATGCCTATGACGTTGCCCAGATTATAGCTACCAAACTCACAATATGATTGAAAGAGTGGGGGAGGGAATTAATATCTAACAATGATAAGATAATTTATTTAAAACAAAAACAAAATGTAACCTAATTAGAAACAAATATAAAGTGAAGTTACCTTTTTGAAAGCTCGTTTGGAACATTTTCTTGAAGGTGGAGAAGGAAAAGGAAAAAGATGTCGAGGAAGGGGGAAATGTCACCAACATAGATGGAGGTACTTTGATAGGCAATAGAAGATGGCACAAAGACATAGGAGGTATGTATTGATGCTTGTGCCCATTTACTTACATTTTCCTTCCATTTCCATGCTTTATGTGGATTTAATAAGTTGTTATGCATGCTATAGGAAGCTATTTTTGATAGCTAGGTCAGGAATTTGACCTATTCCTAGGAATTCAACCTGTTCTTGGGAGGTTGACCTATTCCTTAGGGAGAATGTTGACCTCTTCCCAGGAAGTTGGCCTCTTCTTGAGAAGTCAACCTATTCCCTAGATAGGTCAGAATGCAGATATATATGTTTAGAACTACTATTTTGATGGTGAGTACTAATTGATCTTTTCCATGTTGCTATTACAAGAGCTGTCAGTGATGATAAATAGCTACATGTCAAATGTTATGATATACATTTGAGAGAATATATGAGAGCTAGACATGGTAGAGATAGATTATAAGAGACACTAGGGTCTACTAGGTAGCTTGACTACATCACATTTGATTTCATAGAGATATGCTACTAGCATTGATGGAGAGATGGGACGAGGATACATGATCATTCCATCTACCTATTGGGGAGATGAAAGTTACATTAGAAGATGCTTACGAGATCTTACATATTCCAATCTAAGGACTGATGGTTAGACCATGGGTCAACCATTCTCTATAGGAGATCAAGAGATATTTTAAGTATTGTATGGGACTGCCAGAGAGAGAGAGAGAGAGACTAAAGGGTATTCTACTTGGAAAAACTCCTTTACAGAGGAGGCTCATACTTTGTACCATTTCCACATCAGTGATGCCCAATAGGAAGGGCACTATCTTCTACACTCCTCTTACACATGTTTGTGACATGGAGAGAGAGAGAGAGATTCTACAGTATATGAGTGGGGTGAGAATATGATTGTGCATCTTTTCTATGAGCTTGGGAAGTTCATCATATATCAGAGGCACAACCTGATGATGTGTACACTTTTATAGGTGTGGGCCTTTGAGAGCTTTACATGTATGAGACCTAAAGGATGTCCTGCAAAGATACCAGTTGAGTCACTGAGAGTATTTTCATATGCATTGGACCATTCTTGGCAGTTTAGTGATTTTCTATGCTGGAGGGTTAGACTAGACTGACTACTAGGTACATAGGTTGTATGGAGGCCTTATTTTCACATGGTAGAAGGGTCAAACTCAATAGTGCAATTGAGATGGATACATAGACAAAGGCTACTAGAGGGTAGACACAATTATATAGTGGTGCCCTAATATTATGAGAGAGTGATGTGACAATTTGGTCTTCAGCAGGGCCCTCCAGCATAGGTACCTTGGTATACACACGCGAAGAGATAAAGGAGGCCTAGGACCATACTTCAGCTGAATATTGATGATATAGAGTTGAAAAATACTAAAAGTCCAAACTATGTCAAGGTCCCCTATAATCGAGGACATAGGAGTATCGAGGGACTACTTGCGATACATAAGTGTGTAGGGCACAAGGCTCATATTCCCAGATGACTATCCTATTGGAGATAGAAGTCCATATTCTAGGGCTTAGCACATAGATAAGGATGAGAAAGGGGAGGAGGAGGAGTAGGTACCACCAGGCAGAGAGGCCATGGAGACAAAGGGCAGGGAGAACATGGATGAGGCACCATCATCCATGCCCCTATAATCTTGATCAACACATACTCAGGTAGAGATGCATGAACCCATGAAGAGGTAGGAAGAGTGAGGGGAGTTTATTTGACCACCACCCACAACATCGGCCCACTGAGATACAGATCCCATCTTTTGTTACAAATATCCAGGTATGGACATATTTAGAATAAGTGCAAAATTAATGTATATGTGATAAATGATAAACTAAGAATGAGATATGGAGCTAGCACAGAGGAGTGGAGATCCTTTGTGAGAGATGTCCTTATGGGCATGGTCATTTCATTGAGGATTCCTTCTACCTTGTGAGTCCTTTATGGGGGGGCACAATATCTTGGGAGGCATAGTGATATCTTTGTACTTGCTGTGGTGGAGCTATAGTTGTTGGTAGAGAGGGTGGAGCAGTTAGAGCATGAGTTATGGGAGTAGAAGCACATATCTCATAGTCAGTCAAAGAGGATCTCATTCTAGATCCATACCTTTACCTTGACCATACATAGAGCAACACCATCATCCTGGGATAGATCTAAGAGATCTGACTCTCACCGTCCTATGGATGACACATGATGTACTATTTTGATATTGGACACATTGTGTTCAATGCCTTATTTGTATACCAAAAAAACTTTATATATATACATATGATGGACTTACATGTTTACTATCTCTTTTTATTATTTATGTGATTAATATATGATTAATAACATGAGAAATTTAAAGAAAGAAACATGAATTAATGACAAAAGATATACACTTACATTTTAAAGTATAACCTTTCAATATCATACATCACATTTGAGAAAATATAAAGAATACTCAAGAGAAAAATGTAAGCACATAAAGTAAGGATGAATGATCAAGCATAATGACGATGCAAATGCATAATATTAATAGGTTCCTTAAGAGGAACACCATTCATATCAACAATTCTATATGCACTAGAGCCATACACTTATGTGACAATGTAAGGACCTAGCCAATTAGGACTAAACTTTCTTTTTTCATTAGGTGGGGCATTCACATTTCTCTTATTTTCATAGAGAACCAGGTCTCCAATTAAGAAGGAGCATTCAATCACTTTGCCACTATATCTTTTGTTGAAATTTTTTTGATAGGCCATGATATGTTCTAAATAATTAATATGTTCATGTAACATCTCAAGCTCTTGTAATCATTTTTCTCTAAAAGTATCTTTATCAATAATTCCCTTGAACGAAACTCTTAAAGAAGGAATATCTAGCTCTAAAGGCATAACTGTGTAAGTTCCATAGACTAGATTATAAGGTGATGTTCTAGTCACAATATGAATGCTTATTCTGTAAGCCCATAAAGTATAGGTTAATTGGGTATTTCAATACTTAGCGTGTTTATTAATAGTTTTTTGAAGGATTTGTTCAATGACATTATTAGAAGCTTCAGCTTGACCATTAGATTTAGGAAAATAAAGAGTAGAGAAACGTTGATGGATGTTGTATTTCTCCAAGAAATCTTTTACCTCTTCGCTCTTAAATTGAGTTCCATTATCAGATATAATTGCCATGGGAATACCAAATTGAATGATGATATTTTGAAGAATAAAATCACAAATAACTTCCACAGTAGTTAAATGAAGAGGGATAACTTCAACCCACTTAGTAAATAGTTGTTGACTGTAATAATATATGTGTGTCCTTGAGAATAAGGGGGAGAGATGTTTCCAGTGAGATTTATGCCCCAAAAACTAAAGGGCTAGGGAGGCACTTGTGAACATAATGCATAAGTATGAGCATGAATCAGATTTTTATGATGTTGACACTGAGGGAACTTTTTGACAAAAGAAAATGAGTCATGTTCCATATTTTTCCAATAGTACCCCATACAAAGGAGTTTTCTAACTAATGACTTTCCACTGAAACGTCCTCTATAGGATCCAACATGAGCTTCTTGTAAAGCCATAGGGATTTCACTTTTACCAAGGTATCTAAGAAAAAGGCCATTGTAGGAATGCTTATAGAGAACATCCACAAGAATGATATAATGGGCTACCATATTTTGAATTCTATTTCTATAATTCCTAGTTGTCAACCCGTGCAATGAACCATCTTTTATGTAATAATAGATATGCAAATACCATTCATCAAGATGCATATTAAGACAAATTGTATCTAATAGAGGATCCTCAGAGATAGCGAGACAAGATAGAGTTTGGATAGTACACTAAAAAATTTCTACTTCATCATCTAGAGAGATTAAAGACGTTGCACTAGTCATAGCATCTACTTTACTATTACATTTTCAAGGTAATGTCTAAATGGAGGAAGACGAAAAATTTCCAAGAAAGCTTATAGAAAGATTGTGATACTTGGTTAATTTATTATTCTTCCCTTGATAGGTACCATTAATTTGTTGCATAATTTATTAGAAATCACCTAAAATTTTAACATATTTAATTTGTAAAGACAAAGCCTCCCCTAATCCTACAATTAAGGCTTCATACTCAACTATGTTATTAGTACAAGAAATATTGAGATTATAGGATAAAGGGATAGGTTTCTTAGATGGAGGTATTAGTAAAACACCTACACCATACCCATTTTGATATCTAGATCCATCAAAGTATAATTCCCAAGTATCATCTACTTCAATAGGGAAGACAAACTCATCAGAGAATTCTATCAGTTCTGATGTAGAAAGATGTGAAGGAGCCTCAACTAGGTGATTGGTCAAGGCTTGTCCTTTAATATATTTGTGAGAGATAAAATTTAAATCAAACTCTAATAGGAGGATGACTCATTTAGCAAGATGTCTTGATAAGTTAGTTTTTGAAAAGAGATGTTTCAAAGGATTGAATTTCTCATAAACATTAACCTTTACATTAAGGAGATAATGTTTGAGATTTTGACAAGAAAAAACTAAAGCAAGACATTTTTTCAATTGTGGTGTAATGTGTCTCATAATCAATCAAGGTACAACTTATATAATGCACAAGACATTCCTTACTATCTTTATCATGTTGAACCAAGATGACACTCAATTCTTTTGAAGAAGCATAGGTCTAAATAAAGAATGACTTATTTGGTTGACCCAGTTATAAAATCAGAGGATTAGCGAGATAAGTCTTGAATCGTTCAAATGAAATCTTGCAGTCCTCATTCCAAGAGAAGGTGGTATCCTTCTTAAGAAAGAAATTAAAAGGGATAGTGCGATCCACTAAATGAGAAATAAATCTATGAATAGCTTGTATCTTCCCTTGTACGCTATGAAGTTGCAAAATGTTTTGAGGAGGAGGCACGTTAATGATAGTGTCAATATTTTTAGTCTTCAATGCATATACTAGAGATAATGAGTCCGAGGAGCTTTCCATTATCAACCCCAAAGGTACTCTTTCATGGATTCAAACACATTTATTATTTATGTATCCTTTCAAAGATTTGTCTAAGTGTAGGAACATGTTCATTTCTTTGTATAGATTTAGCTAGAATGTCATCCACATAATCTTTAAGGATATTATGAATGTAATGATGAAAGATCAATGTCATAGCACATTGATAAGTAGCACCTGCATTCCTTAACCCAAAAGGCATGCCAACCCAACAAAGATTCCCAAGGGGTAATAAAGGTAGTCTTATATTGATCATAAGGAGGAATAAAAATTTGATTATATCCTGAAAATCCATCCATGAAAGATAATAATGAACGGTCTGCTATAGAATCCACAATCATATCAATGTTAGGAAGGGGGAAATCATCTTTCAAAGAAGCCTTATTTAAATCTTGAGAATCAGTGAACATCCTTATCTTATTCTCACCCTTTGGGACAGCCACAATATTCAAAATCCAAAGGGAATAATCTATAGGAAGTATGAAACTGACATCCAAGAGTTTCTCCATTTCAGCCTTAACAAGAAGAACAATACTAGGATTGATTTTGCTAATCTTTTGCCTTATAAGCTTAGTGTTAGGTGCAAGAACAATATTATGAGTGATGACCTTAGGATCAATGTCAGGCGGGTCTGAGTACACCCAAGAAAAAATATCTAAGAATGAAAAGAGAAGATCAATAAGTTGTTTATGTTCACTCTTATCTAGATATTTTCCAATCTTGGTAACCTTATTGGTGTCATTAGAATCAATTTGCACATCCACTGTATCAGTTATTAAGAGATTTATTTTCTTAATATCTTTGATAGGTCGGAGAGGATTGATCAAGATTTTATTCAGATTCACTCTCCTCCCCAAAATATCTATTAGTATTTAAGCAATATGGTTTTCTTTTATTATGATGAAAAGAAAGTAAATCCTCATATGCTCCTAAGAATTTTTTGATAACATCATCATATGAAAAGATGGCTTATGATCAAATGTGAGAAGATGTGGGTTGGTTAATTTTAGAAGACCACTAAAAATGTGATTAAAATTTAGAAAGAAAGAAGGTTGCTTATAAGGATTAAATCCTAACCCATAGGTGTGCACAACCATAATTTGTTAGGGGAACATGTATTCCTTTCTCAAACTTTCCACAACCTTGACCATTAAAACCATGTTTAGAAAGAAAATGATAACCAGGACCATAATGAGCAGCCATATCTGAAAGAGCTAAGGGATCCTTGTAGGTCACTATATCATAACAATTAAGTTTAATAGTTTCAATGGTTTCATTAACTAATGAAACAACAAATTTATTACTCAACTCTCTCGAAAGAGGAGTGGAAATAACTTTTTTAGTTTTAGATTTTTCTTGAGGTTTCATGAAAGAAAGATCGGAAACCTAATGCTCTCTAATGAAGGTAGGAGTAAAATCTAAAGTTCCCCAATTATCCTAAGACAAAGTAGAAGATAAGGGTTCTTCATTCGATTGAGTTTCATCTTCAACTTTAATTTCTTGTTTTTCCTCACTAGGCTCTAAGTTTTTAGTTGATTCAGTGTTCAAACAACTGTTAGGTTTATCATCCGCATGAATAGTGTACATCACATTGTTGAAAATGAATTTAACTTTATGATGAAGTGTTGAGGTAATAGCATGCAAGTTGTGCAACCATGGTCTTCCCAAAAGAAGGTTGTAATTGAGGGGTCCAGACATCATATGAATCGGGGTATCTAGGATGATCAGACCAACTTTGATAGGTAAAGTTATGATTCTCAAAGTCTTCTTAGCAATGTTATCAAAGCCATGAATAGGAATGTTATCAGGTTTAATAGTGGACATATCAGCCTTAATAGCCTTCAACATGTCTAAACTACACACATTCACATCCGATCCATTATCAATCAAAGTTCTACGAATGAGAATCCCATTAATGAGAACAATAAATATAAGAGCATCATATTGGTTTTGCACTTCCTTAGGAGGAAAATATACTTGAGTGAAAAAAAATTTGAGGAGTGGATATTGCATGAATACACTCCAAAAAGGAATTGATATTTTCTTGATTAGGTGGAGGGACACAAAGAGTAGACAAAGCCTTTTGTAAAGCCTAGTGATAAGTGGGAGAATTTTGAAGAAGTTTCCATAGGGAGATCTTAGCAGGAGTAGCACATAACTTCTCAACTTGATCATACTCCCTTCCTAAGGAACTAGGAAAACAAGTTGCTTGGAGAAGCACTAGTTGAGGTGGTGGAAGAGAAGTAGGAACAACTAGAATATTTGGTTGGGGATTATTTTGTGTCTGATAGGTATGTGCAACCAAAGTATAATCAGGATTTCCTTTAAGAACTATAAGAGGCTCATTGTTTTGAAGACAACCCTTAAAAGTAATGAGTAGTTGTTGAGGAGGACATCCTTTGAGAGTTATAAATGGATTAGAAAATAGAATGGGTTTAACAGGCTCAACACTGCAAATAGTCTCATGGATCGCTTCTTACAAAGGCTCAGAAACTAGGTGTAATTCCAGAATCAGGGATTGGACATCCGACCGAGTAGTTTATCCTCTTCATAAAAACTCATTTAGTATGTCAGACCAGAGATGTATTACTTGAAATGGGCCAGCAAATTATATGCACCAGGTATCACTCAGCTATACATTTTATCATTGCTGCATGAAAGAAATGTTGAAGAGAAACTATTCTATGATTGTAAGGAATGAGTGCTAGAGTAATGCCTAAACTAAAGTTGCAGAAAACTAAGTACTGGAATGGAAATTATAGAAATATAAATGCTAACAAAACATGAAGACTCTTATGAACTATGTTGTAGTACTTCTGTTGTTCCACTTCTTTGGCTACAGGAGGCGTCAACTGGTGTGTAGCTTTGGCTGCAGGAACAGTTCAACACTCACTACTACATTTGGGGCCAAATTTTGACAGAAGTTTCCAACAGGTAACTTTTTATTATGAATTTGGTGTTTTTTTTGTAATAGGCCCCGATGGTGTTGGTATTCTAATGGGTGTTTAATTAACCATCGGAATTCTGATAGATTCATGGTATAGATGAAAAAAAAAGTGAAACGGCCTCATCATTTTTATTTCGATTGGATAGAGAAGGAGTGGGAGAAGGAGCGAAAGCTGTGCACGGGAGAAGGTATGTGATTTCTTCATCTTTCAAGCCTCTAGCATCATATTCAAATGCATTGCATTTTATTTGATCATGAATACTCTCTGAAATGACTGCATTCTACTGGTGTCATGCCCTAGCCTGTGCTTTAACTCCATTATTTGATGTTATTGGTGCTTGTGCTCAAGAATATCCATTTTTTTGAAATGTTGATTGTGGTTATCAAATGGACAGCCCGTGAGATTCTAGCTAGGTGCCATTTGTATATTTGATAGCTTAGGGCATCAAATGTATATTGTATCATTGATAGTTGAGACTTTGTTAGAAGGAAATAGGACAAAGAATGATTTTGATTTAGTCTCTCTATTTTGATCCCTAAGTGGCTTACAACCCTAGAGAAGTATGTGCAGATTTATGAATGCAGTTGCAGGATACATAGTAGTTGATAATTCACAAGAAATCCATGCATCCAATTTAAATAGCAATTAATACAAAGAAATATGGTCCTCCAATGGCACAATCATCCAGACCTTGACTGTCCCCTCAACCAGTGACCCTTCAAAACTGGGTTATCATACAATTAGTGAGTGATCCTTCATTCTCCTGGTGAGCCTCTAGCTAGGCGCTATTTGTATATTTGATAGCTTAGGGCATCAAATGTATATTGTATCACTGATAGTTGAGACTTTGTTAAAAGGAAATAGGAAAAAGAACCATTTTGATTTAGTCTCTCTATTTTGATCCCTAAGTGGCTTACAACCCTAGAGAAGTATATGCAGATTTACGGATGCAGTTGCAGGATACATAGTAGCTGGTAATTCACAAGAAATCCATGCATCCAATTTGAATAGCAATTAATACAAATAAATAGGGTGCTCCAATGGTGCAATCATCCAAACCTTGACTATCCCCTCAACCAATGACCCTTCAAAACTGGGTTGTCATGCAATCAGTGAGTGATCCTTCATTCTCTTGGTGAGCTTATAGCTAGGCACCATTTGTATATTTGACAGCTTAGGGCATCAAAAGTATATTGTATCATTGATAGTTGAGACTTTGTTAAAAGGAAATAGGACAAAGAATGATTTTGATTTAGTCTCTCTATTTTGATCCCTAAGTGGCTTACAACCCTAAAGAAGTATATGCAAATTTACGGATGTAGTTGCAGGATACATAGCAGCCGATAATTCACAAGAAATCAATGCATCCAATTTGAATAGAAATTAATACAAAGAAATAGGGTCCTCCAATTGCGCAATCATTCGGACCTTGACTATCCCCTCAACCAGTGACCCTTCAAAATTGGGTTATCATGTAATCAGTGAGTGATCCTTCATTCTCCTAGTCTGCCCTACATCCAAACATATTGGAAATACATAATACAATGATAACAAGTCTTTCACAATCCCCCTTCCCTCAAGGAACACTATCAACCATCCCTTCCACATAGCATTTGACTATTTTATGAGTGGATTGTGTAGGAACAGTTAACATTAAACAAGGAGCAAAATCCTCAACACATCTTAGAAACCATTGAATTCAATAATAAAAGAAACCTAACACCAACATTATTCCTTCCATAGTTTTAGGATACATAGTAGTCGATAATTCACAAGAAATCCATGCACCAAATTTTTATAAGGATATCCTACTAATCAATAGGAATTTTCTTGAGATGACCAATGATTATGCATTTTGATGGTAGTGTGCTAGTTCAAAAGGATAATATAAATATGAAACAATTTTTTCTAATTTTCTCAAACTATAAATGCGGTTAAAGGGAAAATATTATGTGGAAAACCCACAAACCAAGCTAGCAAATGATTGTACATCAAATTATTCCTATATTTATTCAAGTATTGCTATGCTTCAACTACCTGACCTTTGAGCTTCATCTAGAGGAATATGTAGCTTTAAGATAGAGTTACTTCTTGGGCCTTACAATAGGGTGGAATATGATCAAGATTTTTTTAGGCTGTATCTTTGTTAGTCCCATTGTTAGGTTCTTATAGTTCATGGTCTGAATCTATTATGGTTGTGTAAGGGATTTGTAGATTCTTTTTCTAACATAATTATTGGACACCATGATTGGAACAACTGGTTGTTGGCTATTGTACACATGAATCATATCTATCAATGGTTCTTCGTGTTCAAGAATTTGTTGATCAATCTTTGAGATTTATTGTCCCATCTTTAAAAGAGTGATAAAAGATATAGTGATTGCTATCTTTTCCAAGTGTTTTGTGGGTGCCATTATCTTTTAGGAGTAATTGCTGGAACCAAATTATGTTCTTTGCCTCTAGTAAATATTGCAGACACAATCATCTTCTTGGTGAAGGGTTGCTTCCATCCCCATGAGGCACTATTGCATGGTTTCCATTCCATTGTAGTATAGTGAACCTAATTTAATACAAGTGTGCACTATTTTGGGATCCATAATTTATGGCCCCTACACTGTGGTTGTTAGCCTAAGACATGCCTACCTTTGCATATAATAAGAGGCCAACATGAAACAAACATCCAGAGGTTAGGGGGTTGTTCCCTATCCATAATTTATTATTTAAGTGCTAAGTGATGATGGGTATATTGTATAATTCATACCTAGTGTGTCTCTTTCTTTCTCTCCACCTTTCACATTAGGAGTATATGCTATAAAATACTAATGAAATCAACTATTGGTCAAATCTAATCAAAATTGCAATATAAAGATTAAAATAGATCTTGAAGAAATATGGGAACCATTTTTGACAAATATTGTACAAACGAAGAGAATACTCTAAAGAGGAAATGCTTCAATGTGGAATAAATGAAGGACAATATTTTACTTTTATATGCACATCTGCAATGTTTTTGATATATTTCTGAGATAACAAAACCAAAGAAAGAATAGCATATAGAAGAAAGTAAAGAATAATGATCATACTTTGAGATATTGTGGAAACTTAAAGGAAAGAATGCTTGGTGGGGTTATCATGCAATCAGTGAGTGATCCTTCATCCTCCTAGTCTGCCCTGCATCCAAACATATTGGAAATACACAATACAATGATAACAAGTATTTAAAAATCCCCCTTCCCTCAAGGAACACTATCAACCATCCCTTCCACATAGCATTTCACTGTTGTATGAGTGGATTGTGTAGGAACAGTTAACATTAAACAAGGAGCAAACTCCTCAACACATCTTGGAAACCATTGAATTCAATAATAAATGAAACCAAACACCAACACTATTCCTTCCATTCACTCCTACCAAGAATAAAGCATTTAATCCATTCAACATTACATATAATCATTAGACAGTTACATTTCCTGACTGTGTAGAGGAAAAATCACGATCAAAATGATCAAAACTACTTTCACCCTTGCACAAGATATTCCAAACTTCAAGTAAAATGAGCAATATGCTATATAAAATCATTCATATTCATAGTAACCATTCGAAGGATCATTTTGTCAATGAACCCTCTGACTGTACCCCTGTGGTAGAGAAAGGAAACCTCAAAATAGAGAAAGGAAACTTAGTAAAACCAGTCTATGTCACTGTTTGTGAGGGAAACTTAGTCACGACATCAAGTATCATCTCATCATGGTCTATTCACCATGTTTCAACACCCCATTCACTTTGATCTATTCAACTTACACCATTCTTCTTCTCCAGGACTCAAAGGCTTGAAACGATATATGTGGTAAAAATTCATGAAATACTAAAGAAGACCTACTATTTGTCAGACAAATCTTCATTGTCCCCCACAAAAAACTAAGTAATAACTACTCTACCCTTAATTTGTTTACCAATGCACCATATTAGATAAAGTAGGTTCTATCACACATGGCACGAACTCTCTTCAAACTCACAATACGTTGCATACGTAGAACAAAACTCATGAGATTTCAAAGAAGGCCTCACTCTTAATGAGTTATAAACATGCCATTACTTCAATTTTTCTTGTGAGTTATTATAATTTTTGTAAACATGCCATTGGTTTATTTTAGTGTATTCATTTTTGTCAGACAAATCTTCATTGTCTTCTAATTGTCTTCTTTATATAGTAGCATGTATTAATTGGCTGACAAATAAAGAAGCATTTAGACAATCAGAAGACAATGAAGATAATTTTAAATTCATCTAACACAATTTTTTTTTACAAAACTGAACCAATGGCATGTTTACAACAAAGAAATAAGAGTGATAATAATATGTTGAAAATTGTATTCTGTTTAATACACGCTAAAGGACCAGTCCCAACAATTCTTAAACATACTTTATTTGATATGATGAATTCTTAAACAATTAAGGTTGGAGTAGACATAGTTATCAAACAATTATTTTGTGTGGTACAAGGAAGATTTCACTGATTAAGAGTGAGGCCTTCTTTAGAATCTCATATAAATTTGGCTGATTAAGATGAGAAGAAAAATACAATTCATTAGTTAAATTTTTCAATTTCATGTATTTTTTCTCCTATTTATTAGGTGCATGAGTTGAAGGTTGAATGTAAGAGTCTTATAATGTTGTGTTACCTTTGGATCTCAAGTTTTTGATACTCCTATGATGATCTTTCGCAACAAGTATTTTATTCTATTGTTATTTTTTGAATAACATATTGGGCAAATACAAAATTGTGTACTTCTATAAGATAGTGAACACAAAATTGAAGCATCAAACAAGACTTGATCAAGTTGCAGGTGGAACGTGCACTCAAATAGTAAGTAATGTAGAATAACAAAATAAGTAATCTGTCGTGTCTAGATTTTGTTATTTTCTGAGATTACATCCATGTTCTATATTCATAGAATGGTTCAAAATTGAAATTTACAATTCGATAAAAGTATTGACGGGTGTTGTTCCCTGCACCCTCAATCAACAATTTGCCTCCATTTTATTTTGATTTACAAACTACTATATTATTTGAATATCTTTCTTTCTTGCCACAATAGGAAAGAGTTTGAGGTGGAAGACTACAATAATAGAAGTGTTTCAATTTGGTATACTATACTACAACATCATTTCATAACTAAGTTTTCAATTTCTATATATAATTAGGTTATAGATAATCTAAGTGATGAAGGATCATGTCAAACAATCCAAGTGAAGAAGGTAATGGGGATGCAATCAATAGATTGTGGTCGAACTTTAAAAGAAAAGGCGATGGAAAATGTTATTGTCCCTGCAATATTTGTAAGGGCTTAAACATTAGAAGATTGTTAATCAAAACAGCTAAGAGACATTGTAGGGATAATGGTCACATTGAAGGAGGGTTTGATTATCATGAATTAGTAAGTTTTTCATTATATTTATTTAACAATTTATACATATATACATATATATATATATATATATGAAATACACTTGATGATGAGATCATTATCATGGTTTATTTGTGTTCATCATTTTTATATAGGTTGACCTCCCTAGGGGAGTACGTGATATGGACCATGGAGGTGTGAATATTGAGAATATAGCTTTGGAAGTGGAGGATCATGGAGGTGCGAATATTGAAGCTGAAGATTATGATCTCATGGAAGATGACGATGATGCGCCAGAAGATGGTACTAATACATTGATCCATGAAATATTTGGTATTGGCACAACTGATGATTATGATGATCAAGATGATGTTGATGTCATCCATGATATACCTCTACTTGAGAAGGCAACCACGCACCTTTACGAAGGCTCCCAAACAACTCTTCTCTCTACTATATTGTTGTTGTTGAACTTGAAGGTTATGAATGATTTATCCAACACAACAATGTCACATATGCTAAGGTATGTCATATATGTCATTATAGTAATTAAATGGTGAAACATGTACCATAAATATTATTAATATTAACAACTTATATTTTTTTCTATATATTGATAGGTGAGTTCTTGTTACCACCATCGAATATTCTCCCTCGCTCATACCGAGAATTATGTGCCACTATGAAAGATATTGGAATAGAGTATCAAGCAATATATGCTTGTCCGAATGATCATATTATTTATCATAAAGAACATGAATTTATAATAGAATGACCTGAATGTCATACAAGTAGATATCGAACAGATCAAATAACAAAAAAGGTGCCTCACAAGGTTCTTTGTTACATCCCCATTATACCACATTTGCAAAAATCATTCAGGTGTAGTAGCTTGTCACAATTTATGGATTACCATGCACGCAATAGGAGTCAAGATGACATTATTCGAATGCCCGCGGATGGTTTTTTATTTAAGGACATAGAGGAAAAGTGGCCACACTTTATTGAAGAACCTCGAAATCTCATGGTTTCAGTGGTAGCCGATGGTGTCAATCCATTTGGAGAGCTAAGATCTGTATACACTGTTTGGCCTATTTTTGTCATCAACAATAACATTCCTCCATGGATGTCAATAAAGAGAGAGCACATTATGTTGGCAATGATTGTTTCAAGTATTTGATCATTTAATAGTTATCTACATGTAATTATAAATATTGTATTAAAATGGTCACAATAATTATGTAATTTTATTGTTCATTCAACTAGGTAAATACCAAGTTAAAGATATGAATGTATATATTGAACCTCTTATCGACGAGTTGGTGGAGTTATGGAAAGGTGTCACTATGTATGACATCTCTAGACCAATAGGAGATAGACAATTTCAATTCCATGCAATGCTTGTATGGACAATACATGATGCTCCAGGGCTAACACATTTTTCTGGTATATTATGGTGAATTCAAGTTGCACATAAAAATTCTAAAAATAAAAATTGACATATTTAATCCAATTGTATCATTACCTTGTAGGTGTTCAAATAAAGGGAAAATTTGCATGTCCAGTTTGTGGTCCAAAGATGAAATCTCGTCATTCAAAAAGTTTAGGAAAGTAGGTGTTTGATGAGCATAGAAAATTTCTCCACAAAAATCATAACTATCGAATTACCGAAAAACATCTTTTCAATGGGAAAGAAGAAACTACATCTAAGCCACAGAGAATGACACCTCGCCTATGGAAGTTGGAATATAATAGAATTAATTGTCAAGGTACTACCATTCTACCTAATGGTTTATGTTTGTAATTTGTACAGACTCCATGGCACCACCTACTCGTACATAGATTTTATTTTCTTAGGGCCATTTCATAATCGATTCAATTTATGCAACAGGGGATGCAACACTTGATGGTGATTTTCCTAGATGTACTAGTATTTCTAGTACGGGAATGGTGAAGGATTGCATATTGCTTGTGAGTGAAGAAGAATGAGTTCCCTTGAAAATAGCAAAACTTCCAAGTACTTTAAAGATTGGACCTTTCTTTTACTATACAATCATATGTTAATTACACCTTGCATTCAATATGAGAAGCTTACATCTATTGTATTGTTATTTTATACTATTATATCCTTCGACTAATGATCCCATGATTATTTTGTAGGGAATGATGTTTTTTATAGTAAACTTAATGATGAGTTTTTGTGGATATTCGAGCCCACCATCTGTATAGGGTGGAACATCATATCTGAACTAAAACCCCAATCCACTATTTTGATTTCATATCATTGCTATGATAGTTATCATTACATCCATTTTTTAATCTAACACTATTTTCTTTCTTAAAAGGTGGAAAACCCAAAATCAAAAGTTAAAGGATGATCTCGTAGAGAGTATGAAAAACTTTTTTGGACCTCGTGCATTTGAGAAGGGTAAGCTCCTTCAAAGAGATAGGATATGTTTGAGGTATATTAGGGACCAGTACAGGTGTACATTAACCAAAACCCCACATTACCAGCGCCCCCCTTGCATTCCTGATTTAGCGTGTAAATCTCTTATTCTAGATGTGAATGAGAAAATTGAAGTAAAAAAAGGAAATACACCACCAGAGAATAGAAGAAGGTATGTGATATTGTTAAGAATGTAATTGTGTACTAAATACTCTTCATATTTATATGAACTAACATATTTCAATCTCTTCATAGATTGCCTGACACATCAAAGGCAACAAAGGCAAGATTGCAAAAGCATGGGCAACACAAGCTAGGCTTTGGTGGTTATTCGAAACTTGCTGCATGAGTTGTAAGTGTTAATATTGTCAGAACTGAATGAGGAAAAATACAATCTGTAGATGGCTTTTAACACTGAAAATAATTCTTTGATCTTTAAATATTTATTTATAATTTGATATCTTTTTTTGTTTTGATGAAACAATAAAATAAAATTTGATGATACCAAGAAAAAATGCAGGGTGCGAAGTTCAATGTAAGTCTCATAGAAGAGGACAAAAGATTTGGCTTCCAACAAGGCTATAAAGCCGTGGCAAAAAGAATAAGAAGTGCACAAGGTTCTATTGATGGATCCATCGTGGTAAGTAAGCTAAATAGATGATATTTCAAATTTAATTATTTACCAATTAGTTTATTTGATGTTAAGTTCCAACATAAAGTGAGTAAATTTTTTTTAAGTAAGAAAACAATGATAACATGAATGCATATGAAATTGAAATGCAACTTGCCGATTCTTGCCGTACACAACCTATGCGTGTTGATGACAATGAGGATGTGCATCACAGTAATACAAGTAAATATCTTAAATTGATTGGTGTAGTAATACAAATTTAATTGCAATTGGTGTTTGGATTAATGTAACAATTTGTATTGCAGCTGTAGAGAGTGTAGAGGTCATTGTTAATGAGCATGTTGAGGTTGAGGCCGAGGCCAGACAAACTGACCTCAATGTTGATGATGTGACTAGATTAGGTAAAGAGCTATACGATTATGGCCTGTAAAGTACTGAAATACTTTAAAATGTTTTTAATTATAATAAAATGTTCTTAATTTAACCCTTTTATATGTTATTGCAGATGACCCCCCTTTGCATCAATAGAGAACTAGGCATGCATTGAGATCTAATGAGAGGGTAGATGATCATCATGATGATATCGATACTCATCTTAATGATTACATCTTAAAAACTAGAAATCAAAAGAAAAAAAAGAAATGATTGTCATCTATGCACCTTAATTGATAATGACTGATTTTTATATGCCAATGAATTTAATTATGTGGTATTGAATGTTCATAAATTTTATAATATGTTAATGAATGTTATCATGTGATAATTAATTAATGTCACATTTTATTAACGTGTGAATGAATGTTATCGTGTGACAATTAATGAATGTTACATTTTATTAATGGATGAAATAATGAATGAATGTTAGATGTTCACAGAGAATTTAGAGTGATGTTAGGGGGGGGCATGGGGCCAAATGAGCTTCCACCTTCACGTGGTTGGCCCTGTTTAGTACAGAATATAAAACTATTCTCAAAACAAAGTGAAGCTCAATAAGTTTGTTCCTTATATAGGGTCTCAAGTGTAGCTTTTATCCCACTCTCAACATTGCAAGGCTTCAAGTGGTGTTTTGATATTGGTTTCTCCATCTCCCACTGACATCTTGTCTTTCTCCTAAGAACTCTCACCGAGCTCTGATACATGGATGAGCAGAAGATGTCCCTTACAGGCTACACATATATAATATGGTAGATCTAGGGAGCAAATATACCACAACATAGAATGAGTCAACTTGAATCTATAGTTTCTTCATTCACAATGAAAATTCAAATTACAAGCCATATTTTAGATTTAATATTCATATTCATCTTCATCATGATCATAGCCATCATAGTCAGTATTTGGTTCAACTTCATTTGAACCACACTCCATGTCGAGTACCATTATAAGGCATGGAGTGTGGTCATACCCATGTTACCATAATAATGAGTTAGCCTATAAAATTATGAATAAAATACCTCGTGCATCATATTTATAATATTGTAGGTGCACCCAAGATTGGCCCAGGCACCCAAGTTCCTACCAAAGGAACCCAAGTCGAACCCAAAGGGGAACAAAAGTAGAACCGGAACCCAGCCTCAAACAAAGAATCGGATAACTTGGCTTTTTTCTAATTCAAGTTTATTTCTGAATTCTTCTCCAATTCCAACCTGATTATTCCATATTTTGTTTTCCAATTTTCCTTCTTCCTCACTCTAAATTATGTTATTTTGTTATTTCCTTTTACTAATTGTGTTATTTCAAGGATCACCACCCATGACTTGGTTAAGATGATGAATGCTGGAAATGCCTTTATTACCAAGGAATCATTGCCTGTCATTAATGAATATTAATGACCATTGTTTCCTAAGGGTAATCGTTGTTTGTGTATGCTGATCACCCAAGTCTTTGGCTGTGATTTGCATGTTGTGAGGTTTGTCATAAGTGGGGGTATGACATGCTGGTTGGATTATAATATATTGGCACTTACACCATGAAGAAGACAAATGATTAAACAGAAAGAGAGGACCAACTGAATCATCTTGTGGTCAGTCTATATCACATTGAGAAACAATCTCAAGACTCGAGAATCAAAACAATCAAAAGTTTCTTCAAGACCATGAATGATCAACAACATTTCATCAGAAAACAAAACACTAATCTATATTATCATTAAGCCATAAAATATGTCTTTAAAGTTTAGAAGCATCATAAAAAGTTTCAAGAAACATAGTACTATCCAAAATGAATACCCTCCAAATGATTATGATTATGTTGATGTTGATGTCTATAATTTATGTCTAATGATTATCATGATGTTGATGTTGATGTCTATAATTTATTTCACTTACTGATGCTTTCTTAGATTGAATTTTGAATTGCCAAGCTGGAGAACACTTTCAAAGTTTAGGGTCTGTTCTACATGATACTCTTAGTTACAACTCAAATGCAACTCAACATATTTTTGATGCTGGGCAACCCATTGCAGAAACTCATCCGCAGGTGAAATTTAATGCATTGAATCTTGGCATTGTTAATGTTATTACTTTTCCTCACGTTTCATATTTGTGAAAATGATTCTTGGCACTATCTTCTTTTTCAATTCCTATATTTTCAGCTTTTTAGATCATTAACTTAAACATTACATGTCTTTGTTCAAAGTTTATTCTAACACTATATTATATCTTATTCTTATTACAATGTTCTTTGTTGTGGGGTAGGAGGTCAATCTTCATTGTCTTCATTGTGGGGGACAGTGAAGATTTCTCTGACAAATAGCAGGTCTTCTTTAGTATCTTATAATAACATGCTAAATTGATAAAGGTGTTATGGGTATTTAATCTGCAATTACTAATAGACTAAGAATATTATTACTATGCTTAATGTTCCATTTAAATGCATTTAACACAAAAAACAAATTTGCAAAACTGAACCAATGGCATGTTTACAACAAAGATGTGTTGAGGAGTTTGCTCCTTGTTTAATATTAACTGTTCCTACATAATCCACTCATACAATAGTAAAATGTTATGTGGAAGGGATGGTTGATAGTGTTCCTTGAGGGAAGGGGGATTTTGAAAGACTTGTTATCATTGTATTGTGTATTTCCAATATGTTTGGTTGTAGGGTAGACTAGGAGAATGAAGGATCACTCACCGATTGCATGATAACCCAGTTTTGAAGGGTCACTGGTTGAGGGGACAGTCAAGGTTTGGATGATTAGGCCATTGGAGGACCCTATTTCTTTGTATTAATTGCTATTCAAATTGGATGCATGGATTTCTTGTGAATTATCAGCTGTTATGTATCCTACAACTGCATCCATAAATCTACATATACTTCTCTAGGGTTGTAAGCCACTTAGAGATCAAAATAGAGAAACTAAATCAAAATCATTCTTTGTCCTATTTCCTTTTAACAAAGTCTCAACTATCAATGATACAATACATTTGATGCCCTAAGCTATCAATACAAATGACGCCTAGCTAGAAGCTCACGGGCTATCCATTTGATAATCACAGTCAACATTTCAAAACAATGGATATCCAAACATTTGAAAACCAATGGCATGTTTACAACAAAGGTCTAATAGAACTCCCAACAATTCTTAAACATAATTTATCTAATATGATGAATTCTTAAATAATTAAGGTTGGAGTAGACATAGTTATCACACATTTTTTTGTGTGGTACAAGGAAGATTTGGCTAGGTCAAGTCTTCCTTCATGCTAGCAGTCTATAGAATTAGACGTTTATTAAAAATTGATCATATCAGATAACTAGTATGTTTAAGAATTATTGGGACTGGTCCTTTGGTGTGTATTAAACAAAATAAAATTTTCAACATATTACTATCATTCTATTTCTTTGTTGTAAACATGTCATCGGTTTAGTTTTGTAACTTCACTGTTGTGTGAGTAGATTGTGCAGGAATAGTTAACATTAAACAAGGAGCAAACTCCTTAACACATCTTGGAAACCATTGAATTCAATAATAAATGAAACCTAACACCAACACTATTCCTTCCATTCACTTCTACCAAGAATAAAGCATTTAATCCATTCAACATTACATATAATCATTAGACAATTACATTTCCTGACTATGTAGAGGAACAGTCACGACCAAAATGATCAAAACTACTTTCCCCCTTGCACAAGCTATTCCAAACTTCAAGTAAAATGAGCAATATTCTATATCAAATCATTCATATTCATAGTAACCATTCGAAGGATCATTTTTTCAATGAACCCTCTGATTGTACCCCTGCAATAGAGAAATGAAACCACAAAATAGAGAAAGGAAACTTAGTAAAACCAGTCTATGCCACTTTTTGTGAGGGTACAGTCATGATAAGTGCCTCTCAAACCTCTCCAAAATGTAATATTGTCTTTAAATACTTTATTGATCTCTTCTAAACATTAACCAAATCAAACCTACATTTGAATCCACACACAATAACCCCAAAATGAAGGGTTTTGTATCCTTTAATGAATCTTAGTCACTGGTAATGCATGGACAATCAAACTAGTAGTTTCCAAAGCATTCAATAAGTGACTGGATTGTATTTAATACACACCAAAGGACCAGTTGTATGAAATTGTCAATCACATGGCATTTCACTGTTGTATGAGTGAAGGAGCAAACTCCTCAACACATCTTGGAAACTATTGAATTCAATAATAAATGAAACCTAACACCAACACTATTCCTTCCATTCATTTCTACCAAGAATAAAGCATTTAATCCATTCAACATTACATATAATCTATTAGAGTTTTAGGTGACTCTACAACACCCCCAAGATCGAATGCAAGACCAAGATAACTTCCACAAGAGATTGGCAAGACAATTGCATTAAGATGCAAGAATGATATTATTGATCATGGATATATCTATTTGTCTTCCTGATTGGGATTCTTACTTGTTAGATATTGGTTCATTATTTGTGGAGTCTCATATTTCAGATTTGGGAGACATATTGGTTCATTATGAAGGTTCATTATGAATGTGATTTAATTAGTAAACTTTTAGGTGACTCTACAACACCCCCAAGATCGAATGCAAGACCAAGATAACTTCCACAAGAGATTGGAAAGACAATTGCATTAAGATGCAAGAATGATATTATTGATCATGGACATGATTAAAATGTACATAATAGGACTCCTTATATAGGAAAGGAGATAAGAGACAATGATAAGGAGCTGATAAGCTATCACCTATGCTAGGTGTAATCACATGTCCACCAAATGTGGATCATCCTCCATTATGCAATAAAGTATGTGCAATGGATTAGGATGATAATGTGATAAGAGCACGAAAGGTGGATCTCACACACAAAGAGGTATGTGATGACAACTATCATACATAAAGTGGAAATTCTCCTACACCATGTGCTTGAATGAGGTGCACACTCCTAGGCGTCTCAATCACTAACTACTATGCAATGCATTATCCTAAGTAAGATTAAGTTAAGTGTAATTAGGAATATTTAATTACACCAACATAATCATTAGACAGTTACATTTCCTGACTATGTACTAGAGGAACAGTCATGACTAAAATGATCCAAACATTTGAAAACAATGAATTGATATCCTTGAGCACAAGCACCAATAACATAAAATAATGGAGATAAAGCATGGGCTAGGGCACGACACTAGTAGAATGCGATAATTTCAAAGAGCATTCATGATCAAATAAAATGCAATGCATTTGAAATTTGTGGTCAAATATGATGCCAGATGCTCGAAAGATGAAGAAATCACATACCTTCTCTCGTGCTTAGCTTTCACTCCTCTATCTAATCAAAATAAAAATGATGAGGCCATTTCACTTTTCTTTTTCATAGCCAAATCTTCCTTGTACCACACTAAGAACATGCCATTGGTTCAGTTTTGTAAATTTGTTTTTTGTGTAATTAGTAATTGGAAGATTAAATGCAGATAACACCTTTATCAGTTTAATTAGCATGTTATTATCATATCAGATAAAGTATGTTTAAGAATTGTTTGGGACTAGTCCTTTTGCGTGTATTAAACATAATAGAATTTTCAGCATATTATTATCAATCTATTTCTTTGTTCTAAACATGCCATTAGTTTAGTTTTGTAGATTTTTTTTTTGTGTTAAATGCATTTTTCATGAGGAGGGGTCTTGTTCTGAGGAGATCGATGAAGATTGTGCACCTCAAAAACCAATTCATAAGGTACCAATCATGTTTCCTATTTTCTTATATTTTTGGATTGGTAAATCTCCTTATAAGTTTCATTTCCTTTCTTTTGATTACTATGGATGAGATATATATCTTACATTTAACATTCAACTTCTTTACATTTTAGAACATGTAGTGTGTTTTTTTAAGATTTTACCAAATCAACTTTTAACATAAATCAAAAACACCAAACTGATATCTTGCCCTTTCAACTTGACAAAATATTTGCATTTGACCAATAACTGCAAGCAATTGAATGATAAATCCACATACCTGTATCTTTGTAAAATACCTAGAACATCAAAAAGATGGCTAAGTGGTTGCCACCATGATTTTTATCTACTGAATATGGGAAAAAAAGAACCAAAAATAATCGAATAGAAAACATGATTGGTCATTTCAAAGAGCATTCATGATCAAATAAAATGCAATGCCTTCTCCCGCACTTGATCAACTTTCACCCGCTCATTTTCTCCCACTCCTTTTCTCTACAATCGAAATAAAAATGATTTGGCCATTTCAAAACAGTGAATCGATATCCTTGTGCACAATTATCTAGTAACCTACATCTATAAAACCTACATCAATTATCCCTTCTTTGGTCTCCACTCATTCCTCTTCTAAAAATGGTTATCTAGAAACTTTGGATACTATTTCTCATCCATGCACGAAATGTGCTAGTGATCGTATAAAATTACTTTAGGCCTCCAGTATTGATGAGATGTACAAGTGTAAAATGTTTTTGCGAGACTGGGATCAATTTGTGCAGTGTACATAAATGCAAGGTGGTGATTATTCTTGACGATCGATAGGTATAAGTCTTCCAGGCCTTACCTAGTAACTAGGACTAAATATAACACAGCTCAAGAGACCATCATAGGTTGTTTCTTTCTTCGGTCTATATTATTGACATAATGTTTCACCTTTCATTAGCTCATCAAATCCGGGGATTTGAAATAATTTAATAGAATATTTTCATGAAAACATATATTATTTAATTTGACGTTGCATGAATTTATCTACTTCACGCACTTGTAGACTATGAGGATGGCGATAAAGAAGCATCTTCTCCCATGGCCATGCTTCTTTATCACCATCCTCATAGTCTGCAAGTGCGCGAAGTAGATAAATTCGTGCAACATCAACTTAAATAATATACGTTGTCATGAAAATATTCTATTAAATTCTTTCAAATCCTCGGATTTGATGAGGTAATGAAAGGTAAAACATTATGTCAATAATATAGACTGAAGAAAGAGACAACCTATGATGGTCTCTTGAGTTGTGTTATCTTTAATGTGCATATCCATCGATTTTTTGACACTTTATAATTCATTCCAATGGAAGTGCTATACATCTGACATCATTTCCTGTCAGAATATAGGCCAACACATTGCCTATCTGACAGATAAAATGTCAGAGAAAAATAGTTTATGACAATTATTGTGACAGTAATGCTATACGTCCAATAGGGCAACCTGTCGGAGATATACTGCCCTATTGTCACTCTTCTGATAGACTGTTTTGACAGTAATGCTATGTCACTAACAGGTTTATCTATTAGAATTTTGTTGCAAATTTTTTGCTATTCCAACAGTTCAAATGTCAGAAAGGATATCTTTTCGACAGTTAGTTCCAACAACGATTGTATATTTTTGATAGGTCTTTGTGTCAGAATTCTGATAGATGGACCGTAGGAAATTCCATAACAAAGTTGTTATCATGTGCAAGTTTCCAATGTAATGGGGTGTCAGTAAAATGATGAATGTCTCTTCCATCACAATTTCTAACGCAAAAATGGTGACAGACACGTGTCAAAATGCCTACAAATGAGCATTGCAAATTCGACAAATGGCCATCAAAATTTGACCTCAAATGTACTAGTGACTTGGCACTGAAATAGCAGAAATGCAAGAAATGATTCTAACTAGTATGAATCTATCTAAATGTGGATTTATGACCAAGTGGGCCCCCTTAGATGAGTATCCTAAATCATAAATATGCTCAACTGAATCTCAACACTTCATTTATTTATTGATTGAATGATGGAGTACAAGAATTTCATAAAATAGGGAAAATGATTGAAAACTGTGTTGATAATAAACTTGAAAATTCCCTCTCTATTTCTCACATAGGAGCGGGGATTTATTTAAAGGAAAACTACAAACTACTTTCCTAACCATGCCATAGAAATAGGTAGATCTTTTTTACAACACTGTCGACTAAAAAGAAGGAAAGCTTTTAAGACTAAAATAGATTAAATCTAGAATGGAGGAAAGAGTTTCCATGATAGGAAATCTAACTTCCCACTCGCGCCTAGATCTTCTCAGGGAATTTAACATGCTGCCTTGCTCTTCGCTGGAACTGCCACCTTGTTCTTTGGAAACCTTCAACTGGCGCTGCACTGAATGCTTCTCCGCTGGAAGTTGCAGGAAGACCAGGTTGAGCACTCCATGAATGAATGCACTATACCTAGTCAAAATAAAATTTTCTATTCCGATGCGCTTACGCCTTCAAGGGTTAGGATAAGACATTTATGATAGTAATTATCAGAACACACATGGTCATTCATAATCAAACAACTAATCTACTCATTTGAAACACAACCATATCTTTCAGAACAAGAAATATATTAATTCATCCAAGCATAGCATATTTAAGTACGTTTGAACCAAGTTATATGTCTAATTGAAGCATGTCGTATAATAGCAGAAAAACATAGAAGTCTTAAGGTAAATGTATCAAAATAAGGAAAAAGGGTCTAGTGGATATCATTCTAGGGTATCTTAAACTATGGCATTAGTATGCCTCATCATTTTTCCCCCTACGAAGACTAGTGCATGTCCTCAGGCATTGAATTATTTTTAATTTTTTCTAGCACCCTAAAGTCTCCTTCTTGTATTTGTCTAATCATTGAATTGTGCACCCTCCAATAGAATCCATTCATTCTGTCAACCCTTACATGTCAGCTTATCTTTGAATCTTCATCCAGCTCATCATCCACACAACTATATAGTGGCCACATGAGTACAGGGGGCTGGAAAGTGAGAGGCATCCATCTTTTTGGTCTCGTTTGTTGTCCCAATTCTATACACCATTGGACCCTTTTCATGGAAGCTCTGAAGTTGATGACACTATGTGGCTTTGCCTTTTTTAGAGACATGGTTAGTCTGGCCCACCTCTGTTGTAATCCATTTGTAGCTCTATTTCCATCAGCTAAGGACAATCTTTCAAACTTTGTATGTACCTGCTCTCTATTTGCCAGTATCCTTCTCCTGTGTGTGGAATCATTAAAACCATAGACAATTTCCAACCACTTACAGTAAAGTTGTCTAGGTGTTTTTCTCTCAGGATGCAATGGAAGTGAAATATTGTGTTCAAATTCCCAGTACCTTTTCAATTGTTCCCTGTAATAGATTTCATTATTGACCCAAGAAAGTAGTGAGGAAAAATGTATGTCTCCCACAAATAATAGGGGATTCCATTTAGTGTTTGATGGGACAACATAATTGTGCAGATAAAGTTCACAAACAAGGTTCCCGATGAAGTCAGGTGACATCTCATATGCAGCCACAAAGGCTTGAGAGGTATCTTTGTCAACACTTAAATCTTTGATAATTCTCATAAATTTAAGCAGTAAGAATTGTTCCCTTAGGCACAGAGCATACACCCTAGGTGGTGGTTGACATTCTATAATCTTGGGAACCAATTTGATAACTGAATCCATCTTGTCCTATAAGAGCTTGATTTCTTGTTTTTTTTGCCCTATTTCCATTTTTAACCTATCCCTTTCTATTTCCCACATTGCCTTTTCATACTAAATCTTTTGAAAATAATCCAAAGACAAAGAATGTACCATTACCTGGTCTCAATTTTCTTGTGGAACTGGGTGTTCTATTCTTGCCTCATGTCCTTCATGTTGAGCCGGTACGAATGCTGCTGAAACATCATCTACTTGCACATTCCTTGGATGGGAAGACGATACATCATAAACATCCATTTTCTCTATTTCTTTTGGTATTGAGGCTGCAGGTTCCTTTTCCATCACATCATCACCTCCCATGGTTGGATTTTTCTCTTGTGGGTCCATGTCCATAGGTTCCTCAAGAGGAACTTCATGACTTGAGCCAATCATCACAGGTGAGTCCTTTGTCTTTTTCCTTGTGTTCAAATGGACACTGCACCGTACTGGTGTTTCTTCTGATACTGCAAGGCATTTTTTGTGGATTGGTTCTTGTTGAGGCAGACATGGTTGCAGGAGGAACAGGGGCATCACCTGCTTCATAGCCAAACATTTTTCCTTTCCCTTTCTCATTTTTCATGGCTTCCTGGGGACTATGAGTTTCTACAGGAACCTCAATTTATTCACCCTCCAAATTAGGGTTTGGAACTTCTACCGTTATGTCTTCTTGATGAAGAGGTGAGTTTTCCTAAGTTCTTTCTGGAATGGCAGGCTCTTCATTTTCAAGAATGGCTTCAGCATGAGGATTTTCCTGCGCTTCATGATGCTAAGGGTGTGGCTCTACATGCATGAGTTTGTCTCTATTTAATTGAACATGAGGGGCAGCAATAAATTCATCCCAGGTCATGGGAGAATTATCACGTAGGGATTTTTCTACTAGTAATTTTATTAACCAATGATGGGTAAAATTTTTTTGTCTACCCTTTCTCACTTCTTCAGAGCTCAAAGTCAATAGGGAGTATAGGACATTTGGAACATTAATCAGGTGTCCATGCCGTAAATGGCTCAAAAGTTTAAAATGCACAACATATGGAAAAGAAAATATTCCTTTGCAAGTAATGTATCTTACAATATTAATAGCTAACTAAGGGTAATAACCTGGAAGAGAAAGTCTTTTAGTACCTTGCTTGCTACTTTCCATTGCAACGTCTATAGGTAGGGATAATTTAGCTCTAGCTATGCGGACATCATGACTATGCAGAAAAGGTTTGCCTATAGAAAGAAGTCTAGAGACTTATGCTATTTGTACTTCTGAAGCTTCAACACGTAAACCTTTCACATATGCCACTCCATTACTAAATGTACACAAAAATTTCACTGCAATGGCTTCATCATGACCATTTAATCTGATAAAACAACTGAGCCAACCCACATGATTGAATTCCCAAACACTAGCTTGATCTTGCAACAAGGATGTGTGATTAGCTGGTTCTGACTGAATAGGTTTCCCACCCATACTTGTTCACTCAAAAGTTCCTGCAACCTTAGTTCTTGACTTCAACCTTTTTCAAAATTTCTCCTAATTTCTGAACTTCCCACTTTGCACTGATTTAGGGTTTCTTGCAATTTGTTCAGTAAATATGGGAGGTAAAATAATAGAGAATTTGTGATGAAAATTGAAGTTGGATTTGGTTTTGGGGTTTTTAAAAGGACTTAAGGCCATAAGATAAGGCTGATGGATTAATGATCAGACTGTTGAAGCTTATGTGCTAATAATGAAAAATTAATAAAAATCTTGGGCAAATTGATTTCATCTCATATAAACAGATTGCCCCCTACGAAAAGGATGTAGGTGTCCTCACATGCTTGGTTCAAAAGTACAGCATTGCTCTCTAACATCCTGATGATGGATCAAGTAGTATGACCCGAAACGTTGATGGTTAAAAACTATACACAATCGAATCCAAAAAACTGATACAAGTAAGAATTACTAAATTAAATGAATCTTAAAGGATAATTATGTTTAAATAAGTAAAGATTATGTGAGAGAATAGATGATTGTGTACCTGATGTGAAAGTACCATAAATACTGATATTTGAAAAGATATAATGACATGTATCATGCAAAGAGAAGTACGATGCGTAAAAATGTGACGGATGAATGAATGGAAGACAAAAAGGTGATGGGATGGGTTATTTATTATGACAGAGAATATTTTTGTGGGAAATGAAAAATTTATTATGGCTACAGTCGTGTAGAATTAAAGTGATGGTGGAAAGTTTTAGTCTACTGTAGGAGAATCACCATAGGAGGAGGTCCATTTGCTAGTTTAAAGCCTTTAGTTGGAGGAGATCCATTATGTGTGGAGGGTTCATTGGCTGGAGGATCTTGATTAGCTGTAGGGGGTTTAGCTGCAGAAGGAGAAATCTCAAACTACCGCAGGAACTCAACCTTTGTTTGTGGTTTGTGGTACAGACAAAGTCTGTGCCCATTTACCATTAACTTGAAACGTACTGGGTTGATGGTTGATAACTGAACTACACCATTAGCATAGACATTTTTTATTTCATAGGGACCTAGCCATCATGTAGTAAGCTTACCTTAGGTTTCTTGATAGCGAGAGTCATATAGGAGAGCCCAGTCACTAGGAGAAAATCTTTTGGTGAGGATGTGTGAGTCATGCCACCTTTTGCATTGTATCTGGATCATCTTTGTGTTTTGTAAGGCTTCCTTTCTCATTTCATCCAGTTGGTTTAGCTACAGGACCCTATCGCGTTGTGTTGTTGGAAGATCAATGTTTAATTATAATGTTCTTCTCAATGTTTTATGCTCAAATTATATCGACATTACAAAATTTTTGTCATAAACTAGTTCAAATGGTGTGAAATAGGTTGTTGTTTTCTAGGTTTTCCTATATGCCCAAACTGCTTCTTGTAACCTTGTGCTCCAGTCTTTTTTATGTAACTACACTATTTTGGTTAGGATGGCCTCTATTTCTCTGTTTGTAACCTCAACTTGCCCATTCTCCTATGGATGATAAGGACTTGATGTCATGTGATGAATGTTATATTCATTCATAAGTGCAGTAATCAGCTTTGATGTGAATTGAGTGCCCTAATCAGTAACCAGTTCTCATAGGACACCATACCTTGTGAAGATTTCTTCATACAAAAACTCAGCAACCTTGTTATCTCTAGCATGTTTCATAGCACGTACCTCCACTCATTTAGTTACATAGTCAGTACATACAAGAATGTAGGAATTTTCATTTGAGAATGGAGTAATGGGTCTGACAAAATATAACCCCCACTTGTCAAATGGAGTTACTACCACCTGTGGAAAGAGAGGCATTTCATCAGACTTTATTGGTCATCCCATCTTTTGGCATCGGTCACATTTCCTTGTATATTTGACTGAATCTTTATGGAGGGTTGGCCAATAATATCATGTGTTCAGTATCTTCATTGATGTTCTTTTGGCTGCAAAATTCCCTCCACAAGGCTCATCATGAAATGCATGGAGGATGTCATAGGTTTCATCGTCCCTTACACACCTTCTCAATATTTGATCAGACCCTTTATAGAATAGACAATCAGTAATCCATGAGAAATTGAAAGTTTTTTCTATGAGGAGTCACTATTCTTTTGGTGACAAATAGGGAGGTACCTTTTGAGAGACCAAGTAATTGGCAATATCTGTATACCAAGGAGTTTTGGCTGAAATGGAGAATAGGTGATCATCAGGAAAGCTGTCATCAATAAGCTGTGATTAATCCTTGTTCTGCAATTGTGAGAGAAAATCTACAACCAAATTTGATTTTCCTGGCTTATCCACTATGGTGATATGAAATTATTGTAACAATAGAAGCCATATAGCTAGTATCCCCATGATTGCAGGCTTATTTGCAAGGTACTTAATTGATGCATGGTCAATATGCACAAATATTTGGTATCCTATTATGTAGTGGTAGAATTTATTGAGGGCATAAATGATTGCCAAAAGCTCCTTTTCTGTGACTGTATAATTCAATTCGGCTCCTTGGAGATTTCTGCTGATGAAGTATATAGCATGCTCTACTATGTCATCTTTTTGGCTAAGCATGGCTCCTATGGCATGATTTGAGGCATCAATATGTATGTGGAATGGAAGTTCCCAATTTGGTCCTTGTAAGACTAGGGTTGTTGTAAGAACCATCTTTAGCTGTAGGAAGGCTTCCTCACAATTTTGAGTCCAAGTAAATTATGAATCTTTGGTAAGCAGAGAATGAAGGGGACTGGCCATTTTACTAAAATCTTTTATGAACCTTCTGTAATAGCCTTCATGTCCAAGAAAACCTCGGACATCTTTTTTCTTTGTTGGTGTTGGAAGGTTTTTAATGACTTCAATTTTGGTCGGATCTACTTGGATTCCTGCTGCGAATATATAATGGCCAAGCACTATCCCTTCTTGCATCATCATGAAACACTTTTCATTGTTAAGAGATAGATTATGTTCTTCACACCTTTTTAGGACCTTGTCTAAGTTGTTCAAGGCTTCCTCATAAGTTTCACCATATGTTGTGAAATCATCCATATAAATCTCCATATAGTCATGAGAGATATCAGCAAAGATGTTGATGGCTGCTCTTTGAAAGGTTGTTGGATCATTATAAAGACCAAATGGAAGAACTGAATAAGCAAAAGTCCCCCAAGGGCAAGTGAATGTTGTCTTTTCCTAATCCTCTGGAAAGATTCAGATCTGATTGTACCCACTATACCCATCTAGGAAGGAAAAATATTTTTTTCCCGCTAAGGAGTCTAATACTTAGTCAATGAATGGAAGGGGGAAGTGATCCTTTTTAGTTTCATTATTGAGTTCTCTATAGTCCACACACACACACCATTTGCCTCCTTTTTTTGGCAAAATTACTAATGGGGAAACCCACTGACTATCGGATATAGGATAAATAAATCCAGCATTGAGGAGTTTTTTCAATTCTATTTTAATGATTTCTTGTAATGCTGGGTTCACTCACCTTTGAAATTTCCTTACTAGAGGCTTGTATTCTTTTAGATATATCCTATGAGTGCATAGTTTTGGGTCCAAGCCTTTCATGTCAAAATAGTCCCAAGCAAATGCTCTAGTATGGGCCTTCAACATTTTAGTCAAGGATGTTTACTATTGAGTGGTTAGTTTGCTATTGATGTTCAGGCAACGGCCAGGAGACACCTCTATTTTCTTAGTCAACTCTATAATGGATGCATCCTTAAATGAGGGTGCTTGTATCTCATGGGAAAGCAATTGGTGGTAGATTTCTTTGGTTGTAGGAGAAGACCATTGGCAATCAGGGCTTAAAACTTGTAGAGAGCATTTGTTGGAAGCACAACTCGGATAATCCAGGTTTGCTCCATACTGGTTTTGCAGGATGTTGGTGATCACCTTGTCTTCATCCTGAAGTTGTAGGAAGGGGTCTCTTTTTATCATCATTAACTTAGATAGTGAATTGATAACCTCAGCTTCTTCTCCTATGTCGGGCCATATTGGTGAGGCTAATTCCATTTGGGTTTGGATAGGGGGATACAAGACTAAAGTCTTTGTATGCCGACCATAGGAGATGGTCATATCCCCTGAGTGACATCTAATATGAGCATCAATAGTTGCTAGCCAAGGCCTACCAAGTATAATCGAGTATCCTCCCAAGATAGCCTTTGGTGATAGGATAATGAAATCAACTAGGTACGACCAAGTCTCAAGGTCAACAACTATATCTTCAACCATTCCATGAGGTTTTACAGTGGAATTATCTGCGAGTTGTAGGACTGTGGGTGTGGTTCAGAGGTTGTTTATACCAAGTTGTTGCATTATATCCTTGGTCATTACATTTATAGTAGCTCCAAGATCTACCCATGCATTTTCAATGGTTGTCCCATTGATAATGACTTCAACAATAGGGCTGCTTGGGTCAGAATATTTTGGGATGGTAAGCTTTCCTAACATAATGTCAGCTATCTTACCTAACACATGCACTATCTGAGGATCCTTTTTCTTGCGATCATGTTTTTTAAAGCAAGCTTCTTTTATGGCTTTTCCATATGTAGGAACATCCTTAATTGCTTGAAATAAAGGTATTTTGACATTGATGTTCTTTAACTAATCAAGGATGTTAAATTCTATCTCCTTAGTAGGCTTAGGATTGTTGTGTTGCAACCTTTGTGGAAAAAGTGGTCCGGTAGGGTGGCTTTTATCATCTATAGGTTGTGTTACTAGTTGGGGAATAGTGTTTTCTATTTGTGTAGGCTCCTCTTGGGGTACTTCAGTTATGATTGGATACTTAGGAGAAGGAATAGTAGTCCCAGACTGAAGTTGTATATCATCAAGCATGATTGCATAGGTAGGATACTGCATGGGATATTGCATTTGGTTAGTAGTATACACACTTTGTTGAGGTGTGGGAGGCCTATTGTTTGGGTTTGGCTGAGGTTGTGTAGGAAAATGGGTTGGATTTGGAGGTTGATTATTAGCTATTGGTGGTGGTAAGAGTGCTTGCTGCTATGGTGGCTAAAGAGGTGGATTCAGATATCCTTGAGGCTAATTTGGCCATTGCTGGCCTCCTCACCACTAAGGGTTCTATTTCCAATTACCCTGTGGTGGCTGCCATGCCCCCTGAGGTTGTTGCCAATTCCCTTGAGCATTTTGCCACTGCAGACTAGGGTAATTTTTCCACTAATTTTGATAGCTTTTCCAGGGGGATTTCAGTAATTCATAGAAGGTTGACATTGATTGTTATAAAATGGATTGCTGAATATAAGTGGGTCCTAAGGTATACCTTGTCTTTGCACCCATGGTCATCGCTGAGCAATGAAGAATAGGTGCTCATCCTTTGGTTCAATTGGCTTATAGTCAATTGGCATCTAGATAGTTTCCATATTAGCAACCATCTTACACCAACAATCTCTCTTCTTTTGTCAACAGTGTGGATAGAATTCAACCAAAATAGCTTATGCTTCATCGTGCTTCTTCTTTACCTACAAGGTATCTAGTTGCATGGCCATGTTGTTGATGATATCCTACTTAAAGTCGAATAAGAGATGGGTTATCTCTGATCTAGAAGCACTTGTTCTATTTGTCTTTCCTATTGTGGCTTTATATCCCCTTCCTCTCTTACTAGCAGCTCTTGAGTACTTGAGGCATATCTTCTTTATATCATCCCAGGTAGATTGGGTTATATCTCCTCCTGTCATCAAGTCTAATGCTTAAGTGCATCCATCTTGTATACCTCTTAGAAAAAGAAGCTTATGAGATTCTTCATTAAGCACCTACTCTGTATTCCTTTGTAGGCTATACATGAACCATGAGACATAGTCTTCAAGTGTCTCATCCTCTTTTTGAGTCATTTTAAAGATATCTTCCCCTCACATATTAGTTCCCTGACAATACTCCTTATACTTGAGCAAGAATGCAGACTACATTTCTACCCAATTATGGAAAACATCTCATCCTAGGCCCATAAACCAATGCAAAGTGGACTCTTTGAGGGTCACAAGAAAGAGTTTGAGCTTGTGAGCATCAGTGGTGTAGTCATATCTTCTACATAGGATATCAAACTCAAAGAGAAAGTTATTCGGGTCTTTTGTCACTAGACTGTAGAATTTTGGCAGGGCGGAAGAAGGTATGTTTTTAAGGTTGTTGTTATCTCACTGGTCAGTAATAGGAAATGGAAATGTGGCAAGATTCACCATCCCGATAGGATTTATAGGTTGAGGAGGTGGTGGATGATACAGAGGTTGGTAGATGACCAGTTGTAAGGATTTTTCCTATCTGATAGGATTCTCAGGAAATCTGGTTCTTAGATGAGAGAAGACTTCTGCAAATGCATTAATTTTAGGTTGTTCTTCAAAAGAACCAAAATTTTCTTCTTCAAAAGATGAGGAGGAGGATGTAGTTTCAGGGAGGTCAATGGTAGCATCAAAAAATGAACTTTCCTTGTCAAAGGGGTGATTGGATTGATTTGGAAAGTACCTTCCTCTGGCGTCTCTTCTTCTATCATGCATACAGGTAGTAGGGAGTGATGCGATTTGTAGAGTTCCTCTAAGAGAAATGTATTCTAATGAAATTTGGAAATAAAAAAAATCCTAAGAATGGCTTAGTGAGGACTTGGTTTGGCACCATCCCCGACAATGACACCAAAAATGATCGCTTCTTACAAAGACTAGGAAACTAGGTATAATTCCAGACTTAGGGATTGGACATCTGACCGAGCAATTTATCCTCTTCATAAAAACTCATTTAGTATGTCAGACTAGGGACGTATTACTTGAAATGGGCCAGAAAAGTATATGCACTAGGTATCACTCGGCCATACATTTTATCATTGCTGTAGGAAAGAAATGCTGAAGAGAAACTATTCTATGATTGCAAGGAATGAATGCTAGAGTAATGCCTAAACTGAAGTTGCAGAAAACTAAGTGCTGGAATAGAAATTACAGAAATATAACTGCTAACAAAATATGAAGACTCTTACAAACTATGTCGTAGTAATTCTGTTGTTCCACTTCTTTGGCTGTAGGAGGCATCAGCTAGTCTGTAGCTTTGGCTGTAGGAACAGTTCAACACTTGGCACTGAAATAACATAAATGCAGGAGATGATTCTAACTAGTATGAATCTATCTAACTATGGATTTCTCACCAAGTGATCCCCCTTGGATGAGTATCCTAAATCAAAAATATGCTCAACTGAATCTCAACACTTCATTTGTTTATTGATTGAATGATGGAGTACAAGAATTTCATAAAATAGGGAAAACGACTGAAAACTATGTTGATAATAAACTTGATAATGCCCTCTCTATTTCTCATGCAAGAGTGGGGCTTTATTTAGAGGAAAACTCCTCACTACTTTCCTAACTACGCCATAGAAATAGGTGGATCTTTATTACAACACTACCGACTAAAAAGAAGGAAAGCTTTTAAGACTAAAACAGATTAAATCTAGAACAGAGGAAAGAGTTGTCGTTAACTTCCCACTCGTGCCTAGATCTTCTCAAGGAATTTAACATGCTTTCTTTCTCTTCTCTGGAATTGCCACCTTGTTCTTTGGAAACCTTCAACTGGCACTGTACTGAATGCTTCTCCGCTGGAAGTTGCAGGAAGACCAAGTTGAGCACTCCATGAATGAATGCGCTATACCTGGTCAAAACAACATTTTTTATTCTGATGCGCTTACGCCTTCAAGGGTTAGGATAATACATTTATGATAGTAATTATCAGAACACACATGGTCATTCATATTCAAACAACTACTCTACTCATTTAAAACACAACCATATCTTTCAGAATAAGAAATATAGTAATTCATCCAAGCATAGCATATTTAAGTACGTTTGAACCAAGTTATATGTCTGATGGAAGCATGTCATATAATAGAAAAAAAACATAGAAGTCTTAAGGTAAATGTATCAAAATAAGGAAAAAGGTCTAGCAGATATCATCCTAGGGTATCTTAAAATATGGCATTAATATGCCTCATCACTCACATAGAGGAATCCATGA
>BSBK01003840.1:1597500-1622500 GCA_027943335.1 Chamaecyparis obtusa
GTATAGGGCTTGACACATCCTTCACATCATGATAGTCACTTAGGGGACCTATTAGTGAGGAGTCATCATGATGAGTCCTACGTTGTCAATCTATCTAGATAGTACATAGAAACTTTCATCTTAGTGGTGTAGGAGCACCTTTGAATTTCTTAGTTTTGTAAGTGATCTTTGGCATGTTTTGATTTCCCTAAGGTCATGTTGACCAAGTTGTGGAATCCACTAGGGATTTGGAGTCTATCTAGGTCCTAGGTTCCAAATAAAAGTCTATAGATTAGTAGTCTTTCATTTGGCAAATGAAGATAAATGATGTCAGGGTGATGTCATGAGGTTTAGAGTGTGTGAAATTAATTTTGGAGTTTAGATATGGTCTAGTACTCCATGGGATCTTCCCAAAGTCCCTAGGAAGCAAGATTTAAAAAGTTGCTACATTTGTTGTAAAAGTTGCTTAGAAACTTTTGCAACTTTTTAAAGCTGCTCGGTGCAAGTTTACCTTAAGGCCCTAATCATCTTATTAGGGCTCTAAACCTCCTATAAAGCTATTTTAGGGTTATATAAGTGGACCTTGGCCCAAATCTTGAGGTTGGAGAAACTATTGTACGGAGTACAAATTTTGGAAGTGTGCACAGTATTTTGATTTGCTTGTATTTCAGTAAATAGAGAATCAATGAATGGAGTTATGAGTTAAATTTGGATAAATGGTGGATACTAGATGTTAGTGTGTGTTTGTTTACTTTCAAATTATGTAATTATTTTAGTCTTCCTTATTCATTTCTTTGTCTTAGTTTATATCTTTGTTTTATCTATGCTCACTGGTTCATACCAAGAGAGTTGTAGACATGGGGATCTATCCCACTATCCCACTGTTTATTTTGTATGGCCTTTTGGGGATAGTGAGTAGACTCCATGAGTGTAGCATATGTAGAAGCATGGGACCTAGAAAGCATGCCAAGTATTATTACAGTCAAGCCCTAGGCGAGCCATGGTGAGCCCAGCTAGGAAGGACTAAGCCAAGAAGAAGAATATGTTGCAGAGGAGAAATGGGAAATGTGGTTTGGTGATTAGAGACCTTAGATATGGTAATTAAAAAGATCTTGATGCAAGGAGAAGGTGTGATCAATCCATTTGATTACCCAAAAACAAGAAACACTTCATGCAATCAGTAAAGGCCTTAAACCCTACGAAAATCACCTATTTCTAGTTAGGGGATTGTACGGCCTGGGGGAACCCTAAAACCTCCAAAATACTTGAGAGGTTTCCCAATGTTGCAAGAATCCACAATTATTTTGTGGGGTCATTTGGAAGCAAATAGTTGAAAGATCCTATTTTCTCAGAAGAGGCCTAATGGGGCTCTCCCTTGTAGCCCTAAATAAGGAAGGAAGTGTGCGATTGGTGAGTGAGATTGGTAAAGTGAGATTTGAAACACATCAAATGGAACCACATAAGACATTTTCCAACACCTCCTCACCTCTACAAGTTCCTAAGTTTATTTGGAGGTGGTAAGCCCTTATCCTAGCTTAAGGGTTAGTGTAAACATGGAAGGAGTAAGAAAAAAGAATTGCTTTGTCTTGGTTGGATTGTAATGGTAGTTTGGTTGGGGTTGAAGACCAAAGGATTGAGCCTTTGAGGGAATCCTATAGGTTAGTTGTGTTAGTTGGGACACTTAAGGGTAACTAGGTAGACAAGGGTTAGTGATTAGCTCTACCCAACCTCCCTATCAGATTGGTATCAGAGCCCCAAAAGTTTTTGGGATTGCATAGTGCATGTCAAAGTGTGAATCTAGTGGGTCTTCAAACATGGTGACTAATGTGGATTTAGTCAAGAAATTTGAGGACCAAGAAGAATATAATAGGTTGTTAAGGGAAACGATAGCCCAATTGGAACAAGTATTGGGTGAAGTGTAGATGAAGATGAAAGAAGTCAGCGACAAGTTAAATTGGAGAGAGGCAAATGATAAGGAGATCCTTGAAGAGGACAAGACTCCTGAGCCAGACCCTGTGTTACATGAAGAGCCACACTTGAAGGCCTTGAAATCCATGAGTGGGAAGGCTCTATAAGGTATACCATTATTTAGTGGTAAAATGGAGGCAAATCTAGTCATGGACTGGATAGAGGGCATGGAAAACCATTTTGAATGTGATGGGGTCACTGAGGCACAAAAGGTAAGAGTGGCCAAATCTAGGCTTAGAGGCTCTTCCTTAACATGGTGAAAGTTTATCCAAATTGAGAGAGAAAAGGAAGGCAAGAATCCAATCTCTAATTGGAAGGGCATGGTGAGAAAAATAAGAGAAGCCTATATGCCCGATGACTATGAGATTCAACTGCATAAAAAGAGGCAAAGTTTAAGACAAAAGGACCTTGATGTGAATTCCTTTACAAAGGAATTTCAAAATATTTGTATGAGGTCAAATGTGTCAGAAGATGAAAGCATCAAAGTAGCCAGATATTTGAATGGCTTGAAGTGGAGTATTCAAGAGGAGATGACTCTTCTCAGTCCCAAGAAAGTACACCAGTGTTACCAACTGGCCATCAAGATTGAAGATAAGAGTAGAAGGAAACAAGATCAAACCTCCAAGAGTAGAGGTAGAGGAAGAGACCAAAGGGGACATAGAGGAAGTTACCAAGGTAGGGGAACTAAACAAAGAAGTCAGGGAGAGTCCAAACCTACAGAGCATAGTGGTGAGTCATCTTCTAGAGGGAATTTTGGCATAGGTAGAGGCAACCAAGGAGGCTCCAACAAAGGTATAAGTGCAGGAAGGAGAAATTCATATTTTTCTAGCATGAAATGCTACAACTATGGGTAAATGGGACATCCAACTTATAGGTTCCCAGATAAGGCATCTTCTTCAAATACAGAGAAGAGAGTGACCTACACTCAAGAGGAAACTTTAAGTGTCAAGTCACTAGAGGTTAGCCATATTGAATCAGAAATGGGTGAGAACCTCATGTTTAGGAGGGTTCTTATTAGATGGCCAACAAAGGAAGAGCCAAGACAAAGAAGAGCACTCTTTAGAGTGAAGTGTTCATGGGGAAATTTTGTAAAGTGGTTGTTGACTCTGGTTCCATAGACAACATCATTAAAGAAGAGGCAATCAAGAAATTCAACCTTCCCAAGCTAACTCACACCAATCCTTACAAAGTAACATGGCTAAATAAAGGACAAAGTGTCCTAGTAAATGAGCAATCATGGATTGAGTTTTCTATTGGTGAGTAAAAAGACAAGTTGTTGTGTGATGTGCTACCCATGGATGCATGTCACCTATTATTAGGAAGGCCATGGAAGTTTGATAGAGAAGCTATATACAATGGGAAGGACAACACTATCACCTTTAAGAAGGATGAAAGAACCTTCAAATTACAATCTTTTCTAGAAGAATGGGATCAATCAAAGACTCCTAGTGTGTTGTTAAGTAATGGAAAGGAAATTTTACATGCACTCCAAGCAAGGGAAAGTGAAGGATATGCCATAGTAGGGAAGCCTAAGGAAGAGGACAAGCCCACTCAAGCACCACTACTAAAGGAGATTCAGGGGTTACTTGGTAAGTACAAGGACATTGTAAGTATTGGGACACTAAAAAATCAACCACCAAAGAGGTCAATAAGTCATCAAATTGACTTTATACCAGGGGCCTCATTGCCAAACAAGGCATCATACAAATTTAGACTGAAGTAGAACCAAGAGGTGGCTAGGGAAGTTCAAGAATTGTTTGATCAAGGGCTCATTAAGAAGAGCATTAGCCCATGTGTGGTACTATTGGTCTTAGCATCCAAGAAAGGAGGAAAATGGAGGCTTTGCACTGATTCAAGAGCCATTAACAAAATAACAATTAGGTATAGGTTTCCCATACCTAGGATTGAGGACTTGATGGATTGTTTAGGAGGAGCACAATACTTCATCAAGCTGGATCTTAAGAGTGCTTACCACCAGATTAGAATAAAGGATGGAGATGAGTGGAAGAAAACATTTAAGATTACTAAAGGGCTAAGCTTACTAATGACCCTAGCACATTCATGAGATTGATGAATGAAGTGCTAAAGGACTACACATGCAAATTTGTGGTGGTATATCTTGATGATATACTTATCTTTAGCAAGACAAAAGAGGAGCACTTAACACATTTGGAGATTGTACTCAAGAGACTTCATGAGGAGAAGTTGGCAATCAACCTAGAGAAATGTGAGTTCATTAAGCAAGAGCTATTTTATTTGGGGTTTGTGGTATCCAAAGGTCAACTAAAAATGGACCCAAGCAAGGTGGAAGCTATCACAAATTGGCCTACACCAACCATAGGGACAAAAGTAAGAATTTTTCATGGTCTTTCTCAATTTTATAGGAAATTCATAAGGAACTTTAGTGGCATATTTGCACCAGTCCTAGAGACCATAAATGGTGGAGTGAAGACAAAATTTAGATGGACACTAGAAGCCAGCAAGGCATTTGAGAAGTTGAAGCAACAAGTGGCAAGACAACCTATTCTCCTGCTACCTAGATTTGATAAACTTTTCACTTTTGAGTGTGATGCAAGTGGCATAGCAGTGGGAGGAGTGTTGAGTAAAAAAGGTAGGCCCATAGCCTTTTTTAGTGAGAAACTTAATGAGGCTAAGAAAAAGTACTCAACATATGACTTAGAGCTAGATGCCTTAGTTTAGTCACTTAGGAAGTGGAGGTATTACCTCCTTCGTAAAGAGTTTGTGGTATTCACATACAATCAAGCCTTGAGTTACATCAACACCCAAGAGAAGCTATGTAATAGACATCTCAAATGGATGGAGTATTTGCAGGCCTTTACCTTCACCATCAAGCACAAGAAGGGATTGTTAAACAAGGTGGAAGATGCATTGAGTAGGAGACTGCTAATAGTCAAAGAGGTTCAACTCCAAATCATAGAAATAGATAGCTTCAAGGACCTCTAAAAAGATGATGAAGATTTCTCAGAGGCTTATAAGGTATGCTCTGATTTTTAGAACCATTTTCATAGTCATTTTGCTGACTATACTTTGAAAAGTGGGTCATTGTTCAAGGGGAATCAATTGTGTGTTCCCAAGGGATCAATGAGAGAGAATCTCATTCAAGAGAAGCATAATGGTAGTCTTAGTGGCCATTCGGGCATTAATAAAATAATGGAGTTGGTACAAAGGTTCTACTATTGGCCTAAGTTACCTAGAGATGTTAGGAGGTATGTAGAGCAATGTGTGATATGTATGAAAGCTAAAGGAGGAGACAGCAATGCAAGACTTTATCAGCCCCTACCTATTCCTAATAGGCCATGAGAGTGCATCAACATGGACTTTATAGTGGGACTTCCCAAGACAAGGACAGGGTTGAATAGTGTCTATGTGGTGGTGGACTGGTTTAGCAAAATGAGTCACTTTATTCCCTACAAGACAACACATAATGCCAGTCATATTTCTTAGCTCTTCTTTAAGGAAGTGGTAAGAATTCATGGAATTCCCCTTAGCATAGTCTTTGATAGAGATGCAAAGTTTATGGGTCGTTTTTGGAAGACCCTATGGAATAGGTTGGGTACTAACTTATCATTTGGCTCAACTTATCATCCTCAAATGGATGGCCAAACTAAAGTAATAAATAGGGTACTAGGTAACTTTCTAAGGTTCCTAACTAAGGAGTATGGAAAGTCTTGGGATTTAGTCCTCCCTCAAGCAGAATATGCATATATTGACAGTGTGAATAGAACCACAGGAAAGAGTCCTTTTGAGGTGGTTTATGGAATGCATCCAAGAGGTTCCAATGAGCTTAGAGACCTAGGATATTTAGATCATAGGAGTGGACATGCAAAGGACTTATCCCAAACCATGAATGAGGTCCAAGAATAAGTCAAGAGAACATTCGCAAAGGTAACTCAAAGATTGAATGCCAAAGTAGATGAGAGAAGAAAGGATGTACATTTTGTAGTAGGTGACTATGTTATGGTGCACCTGAAAAAAGCTAGGATGCAAAAATGAGTGCCTAATAAGCTGAAAATGAAGAGAGTTGGCTCATGTTGAATTCTGGCTAAGTATGGAGCCAATGCATATAAGGTGGATCTCCCATAAGACTTGGCTATTTCTCCAGTCTTCAATGTGGTAGACCTGGTCAGATACAAAGGACCTTTGACTGAGATAATTTAGAATATGTAGGAGGTACTTTTAGATATAAATTTAGTGGCCTTACCTCCAAAGTCCAAATCTCAAGCTATGAAGGTACTTGAATCCAGGGTGAAGAAACAAACCATACATAGAGTCTACATGGAGCACCTCATAAAATGGAAAGGATACCTTGAATCTAAAGAAACATGGATAGAAGAAACTGACTTTAAAAAGTCTAGAATCAATCCTTCTATCTTATCCTCTACTATTCCTTGAAGTCTTTTGTGTAGAGGGGGAGTATGGTGTAGGAGAACCTTTGTTTTTCTTATTTTTGTAAGCCATCTTTGGCATTTTTTTATTTCCCTAAGGTCATGTTGACCAATTTGTGGAATCCACTAGGGATTTGGAGTCTATCTACGTCCTAGGTTCTAAATAGAAGACTATATACTAGTAGTCTTTCATTTGGAAAATGAAGATAAATGAGGTCATGGTGATGTCATGATGTCTAGAGTGTGTGAAATTAATTTGGAGTTTAGATGTGGTCTAGTACTCCATGGGATGCTCCCAAAGTCCCTAGGAAGCAAGATTTAAAAAGTTGCTATATTTGTTGTAAAAGTTGCTTAGCAACTTTTGCAAATTTTAAAAGTTGCTCGGTGCAAGTTTACCTTAAGGACCTAATCAGCTTATGAGGGATCTAAACCTCCCCTAAACCTATTTAATGGTTTTATAAGTGAACCTTGGCCCAAATCCTAAGGTTGGAGAAACTACTATACGAAGAACAAATTCTGGAAGTGTGCATAGTATTTGGATTTGCTTGTATTTTAGTAAATAGAGAATCAATGAATGGAGTTATGAGTTAGATTTGGATCAATGGTGGATACTAGATGTTAGTGTGTGTGTTTACTTTCAAATTCTTCAATTAGTTTAGTCTTCATTATTCATTTATTTTTATTAGTTAAATCTTTGTGCTATCTCTGCTCACTGGTTCATACCAAGAGAGTTGTAGACATGGGGATCTAACTCACTATCCCATCGTTCATTTTGTATGAAATTTTGGCCATTGTGAGTTGACTCCATGAGTGTACCATATGTAGAAGGAGGGGCCCTGGAAAGCATGCCAAGTATTATTACAGTCAAGCCCTAGGTGAGCCATGGTGAGCCTGACTAGGAAGGACTGAGCCAAGAAGAAGAATATGTTGCAGAGGTGAAATGGGAAATGTGGTTTGGTGATTAGAGACCTTAGATATGGTCATTAACAAGATCTAGATGCAAGGAGAAGGTGTGATCAATCCATTTGATCACCCAAAAACAAGAAACACTTCATGTAATCAGTAAAGGCCTTAAACCCTACCAAAATCACCTATTTCTGGTTAGGGGATTGTATGACTTGGAGGAAACCTAAAACCTCCAAACTCTTTGAGAAGTTGCCCAATTTTGCAAGAATCCACAATTAGTTTGTAGGGTCATTTTGAATCAAATAGGTGAAAGACCCTATTTTCTCGAAGAAGGAGGCCTAATTGGGGCTCTCCCTTGTAGCCCTAAATAAGGAAGGAAGAGTGAGATCGGTAAGTATGATTGGTGAAGTGAGAGTTGAAACACATCAAATAGAACCACATAAGACCTTTTACAACACCTCCTCACCTCTGCAAGTTCTTAAGTTCATTTGGAGGTGGTAAGCCCTTATCCTATCTTAAGGGTTAGTGTAAGCATGGAAGGAGTAAGCACCAAGAATTACTTTGTCTTGGTTGGATTGTAATGGTAGTTTGGTTGGGGTTGAAGACCAGGGGATTGAGACTTCCTATAGGTTAGTTGTGTCAGTTGGGATACTTAAGGGTCACTAGGTAGACCTAGACAAGGGCTAGTGATTAGCTCTACTCAACCTCCCTATCACTTAGTTCTAGAGACACTTTTTATGTTTTTGATCTATACACATTATGTATTTGATGTTATATTTTGTCTCTAGACTCTAGGGTCGATTAAGATTTTACATTTGATATTATTTGATTTATATACTTTTGATCTATGTTTTATGATTGACATGTTATATGTTTAATGATCTAAGAACTATACTTGATTTGTGATTGTTGTTTGGTGTGCTATACTTGATCTATGTTTGATGATCTAATTTATGTGTGTTTGACATCATGTAATTTATATACATTTGATGATCTAAGTTATATGTTTGAATTCATATGTTTGACATGTAATTTATAATATAAATTTGATGATTTAGAAGTTATATATATTTGATTGTAGTTATTTCATCTAGGTCCCCTTAAGAGGTGTCCAAGTTAAGCAACTATACAAACAAAGTATTGGAATAAAACACATGTACACATTCATTGAGATAAGTAATAAACCATCCCCTTAAGACATACATTTAAATTGAGATAAGTATTAAATCATCCCCTTAAGAAGTGTAATATATTTAAATTGAAATAAGTATTAATATCACACATACATTCAAATTGAGATAAGTATTAAATCACCCCCTTAAGATGCGTCCTAATTAATTAACTATACAAACAAAGCATTGAAATATCATGCATACATTTAAATTGAGATAAGCATTTTATCATCCCCTTTTAATCATCCCCTTAATATGTGCAATGTACATTCAAATTTAAAAATAAGTATTAATATTGTTCAAATTGTAATAGTGTATTTAAAACAAATTTATCTCTATGTCAAATTGTTCAACCAAAATTCACACAAGTTGCAAACATGTATATACATTATTTCTATGGCACATCAAGTGGTTCACCTCGCTATTGGATAAAACTTAATATTCTCTCATGATCATCAACATCAAGTCTCAACTTATGAATGCCATGTCCTGTGACTAGATGAAGAGATAGAGTAGTGACAATTACAAGTTGGCTATACTAATAAATCTTGTTGTCAGGTTGATAATCAATAAACTGAATCCCATGTTTAAGTATTTTTATTTTCTTCAAATATGTTCCTTGCACAACAACTGAACTTGCATAGAAAAGAAACAACATAGATAAATTAACCATAGACACACAAAATTCCATTGCAATTTGTCTCAATTTTAATAAATTAAACATAAATACACTACTAGAACCTATGGGAAACATAATTTAATCACGTTTTTCATTCTTTGGTAGCTTCTTCCTCTCCTTGGTGCAACATAATAAATAGTAACTAATACCATCTACATTTCTAGGCTCTGCTATTACTACAAAAACATGTCCTACAAAATATATTTTTAACAACCTATAAGTTTAAATTAAAGAGACTTAAAGTATAATTTACTATATATATACATCTATATTGAATGGTAAATAAAAATTTACATGCTCACTAAATTTATGAAAATTGAGATTATGAAATCTAAATATATACGTACCAATTTTGATCAAACTTGAAATATGGTCATAATCAATTGAAATCAATGGAATGTCGTCGTAGCTTTCATCCTCAACTTAATCATTTGTATTAGTAATATCTAGTGGCACCAATTTCCATTCACTAACATATCCACATTGTTGGTTGATGCATCCACCATATTTTTCAGTAGTGAAGTCATAACAAAAGCATGAGTAATCTCTAGTGTACAATGACCATACATTACTATCCGTACTCATAACTGAATGTAGGGATCTTGTTTTGTCTACCTTCTTGCATCCATGCATTGATCTTCTATCAACACCTGAAGAAGACATGTAAAAATTTAAAACAAGTTAAACATATATGTACATGTTCAAATCAATATTTAAAGTACGTATATACAAATTTGATTTAATAATTTAAAAATATGTTGCATATATACCTAATATCTCCTAGAACACTCTAAATGGTATGACTCGATCCAACCATGATGATGTGTTAGCCTCATTTGGAACCACAAAGTGCATCTTGCACCACTCAACTACATCATGAGCATTATTTATATGATATCCCTGATAGTCCAATTGATACATTCTTAAAGCACGTTTGATATAAGCTCCTGCACCATCATGCTCACCCTTTCCATGTTCACTTTCAATTTTTATGTCTTTTTTTTCCAAATATCAAAAAAATGTCTTAAATAAATGCTCGACAAAATGTGTGTCATGCTCTTTATCATCAATAATGTATAAGTGATATTATTTCTTAATGACCCTTGCTTGATATGTACTTTCAGCACCATCCAAATCTAATTGTGTATGTGGATAATGCACATGGACCATAATAGTGACCTGCTCTATATAATAGTATTCTTCGTAAAGTTATTTTTGAGAAACAAGAGAGTAATTCTCTGCAAAGTCAACGATTGATAAAAAATTTCCAAGTGGGAAAGTTTCTCCTAGTATTTAGAATTGTTCTAATTTCCACTTAGAAAACAAACCATGACGTGTATATGGTTGAATCAATTTATGAAAATTCTCCAAAAATGCTCCAACAGGTATCTCCTCCTGTACATATTCCAACCTTTTTTATTCTTTCCCAACTTTTATTTCAAAGTTTATGTACTTGTAACTCTTACATTTTACCATCAGGTCGTCATGTCACTATCTTCAAATCTCAAAGGAAATTTAGCCAAATTCCCACATATTTCACAAGTTCTTCTTATACAATTTATTTCACGTATTGTATGTTCAATTGATTTGTCACATAAGATTGATGTTATGAATTGGCTTGGTCATTTAGGAAAAGCATTTTGAAAGCCATCACTTTCTTCTATCATCTTTTGAAACCATTGATAGTAGAGATCAAATTCAATATGATATCGACAACAAGTTTCAAAAGATTTATTTATCTTCACATAATATGGCTTTAATCTTTCAAACATTGTTTGTCCAATCTTCATGTCAGGGTTTGAAATACAAAATGAGAGATACATTTCATGTTGTCTAATGTCCAACCAATGGTTTATATGCTGCAAATATTCCTTAGGGCCAATCCTATGCTTAATAACATCTCTAAAATTTAGTGAAGGATGAGTATGATCAGTCCAAAAGTTCTTAATCAAGTTCCTAACTACTTCATCAATCCTATCAGAGCAAGGAGCTCTACACATTAGTACCCAATTACCTTACAATGTAGTATCATCCAAATTGATTCTCCTTTTCAAATAATGTGATATTATCTTCTTACTATACCCAGTAGGAGATGAAAGTGAATAAATTTGTCTTTTTGGGACATGTTTTCATTTAAAATATATGTCAATATCACTCTTCTTGAAGTGGGCTGATTCGTAGATCTAGTTATTTTCCCAATGGAATGAAAACCTTCCTTAACACTTTCAACAATATTTTTTTGTATGTTAGATGATTTTGTCTTTTTCAAAGTTGCATCTACACCCAAAAATTTTAATGACTCTTTTAACTCATCTTTAAGAAGTGAAATCGATAAGAGTTAGGTTTTTTCAAATGTATCTAGATGCTCAAATTGTGTAATTATTTCCTTATACTTTTTATTCGGTGCCCTCTTGTTAGTATTTGTAGGTTTTTTTTCCACATCCATTTCAATTAAATGGTCTATGATTTTACAATTTAATTTTCTCTTCAAGGCTTTAGCTAGAATAACATTCTCATCTGTTTCTTGAACTTGGGCTGCAAATAAAATTTTAAAAAAACTCTTAATAGAGTCTTAAAAGGCTACACATATTTTAAAAAAAAACTCTTAAGCAGAAGACCCAAAATACATATTCACCACAAAGAGAGAGGGATCCTAATTGGTCTTAAGTGGTCAGGACTTATTAGACATGTGTTAGGTCTTATTTGGTCTTAATAGGTGATATTAGGTCTTAATTAGTCTTAATAGGTCTTATTAGTTACATGTTAGGTCTTAATTGGTCTTAATAGGTCCTATTAGGTCTTAATTGGTTGAGTAATAGGTCCTAATTGGTCTTATTAGTCACATGTTAGGCCTTAATTGGTCTTAATAGGTCATATTAGTCTTATTAACTCTTAAGGGGTCTCATTAGGTCTTAATTGGTCTTATTAGGTCTTATTGGTTATGTTAGGTCTTAATTGGTCTTAATAGGTCCTATTAGTCCCATTAGGTCTTAAGGGGTCCTATTAGGTTTTAAGTGGTCCTATTACGTCTTATTAGGTATTATTAGGTCCTATTAGGTCTTAATTGGTCATAATTGAACTTAACAAGTCTTATTAGGTCTTATTAGTCCTATTACATCTTTTTAACTTCCTATTAGGTCTTATTAGGTCTTATATGTCCTATTAGATTTTATTAGTCCTATTGGGTCTTAAGCATCCTATTAGGTCTTATTAGGTCTTAATTGGTACTATTAGGTATTAATTGGTCAAGTAATGTCCTAATTGGTCTTATTAGTCACGTGTTAGGTCTTAATTGGTCTTAATAGGTCATATTAGTCCTATTAACTCTTAAGGGGTCCTATTAGGTCTTAGGGGTCGTATTAGGTCTTAATTGGTCTTAATTGGTCTTAATACCTATCCTAATAGGTCTTAATTAGTGTTAATTGGTCTTACTTGGTCCTAGTACGTCCTATTACTCCTATTAAATCTTAAGGGGTCCTATTAGGTCTTATTAGTAAGTATTGGGTCTTAAGGGTCCTATTGGATCTTATTAGTAAGTATTAGGTCCTATTAGGTATTAATTGGTCTTCATTGGTCCTAACCAATCTTAATAAGTCTTATTAGGTCTTATTGGTCCTATTAGGTCTGATTAACTTCCTATTAGGTTTTATTATGTCTTATAGGTCCTATTAGGTCTTATTGGTCCTATTAGGTCTTATTAGTCACATGTTAGGTCTTAATTGGTAAAGTAAGGAGTCCTATTAGGTATTAATTGGTCCTATTGGGTCTTAAGGGTCCTATTAAATCTTATTATGTCTTAATTGGTCTTAACTGGTCTTAATAGGTACTATTAGGTCTTAATTGGTCAAGTAATAGGTCTTAATTAGTCTTATTAGTCACGTGTTAGGTCTGAATTGGTCTTAATAGGTCATATAAGTCTTATTAACTCTTAAGAGTCCCTATTAGGTCTTATGGGTCCTATTAGATCTTAATTGGTCTTAATAGATTCTAATAGGACTTAATTGGTGTTAATTGGTCTTAATATGTCATATTACTGATATTAAGTCTTAAGGGGTCATATTAGGTCTTATTACTAGGTTTTAGGTCTTATTAGGTCTTACTAATGATGTTGGGTCCTAATAGGTCCTATTAGACCTCTTATTAGTCTTATTAGGTTCTATTAGGTCTTAATTGGTCTTAAAGGGTCCTATTAGGTCTTACATTACTCATGTTAGGTCTTAAGAGATCCTATTAGGTCTAATTAGACATGTTAGGTCTTAATTATCTTATTAATAGGTTCTATTAGGTCTTAATTGGTCTTAATATGTTCTAATAGGTATTAATTGGTGTTATTTGGTCTTAATTGATCTTAATTAGTCTTAATAGACCTGATTAGGTCTTAATTGGTCTTAATAAGTCCTATTAGGTCTTATTGGTCATGTTAGGTCTTAATTAGTCCTATTAGTTCCATTAGGTCTTAAGTAGTACTATTATGTCTTAAGTGGTCCTATTAGGTCTTACGAGTCCTATTACATCTTATTAGGTATTATTAGGTCCTATTAGGTCTTAATTGGTCTTAATTTATCTTAATAAGTCTTATTAGGTCTTGTTAGTCGGACTATTAGGTCTTATTAACTTCCTATTAGGTCCTATTAGGTCTTATAGACCTCCTATTAGGTCTTATTGGTGCTATTAGGTATTATTAGTCATATGTTAGGTCTTAATTGGTCTTATTAGGTCTTAAGTGGTCCTATTAGGTCTTAATTGGTCTTAATTGGTCTTAATAGGTACTATTAGGTGTTAATTGGTCAGGTAATATGTCCTAATTGGTCTTATTACTTACATGTTAGGTCTTAATTGGTCTTAATAGGTCATATTAGTCCTATTAACTCTTAAGAGGACCTATTAGGTCTTATTAGATCTTAATTGGTCTTAATTGGTCTTAATAGGTCCTAATAGGTTTTAATTGGTCTTAATATGTCCTATTACTCCTATTAAGTCTTAAGGGGTCCTATTAGGTCTTAAGGGTCCTATTAGGTCTTATTACTAGGTTGTAGGTCTTATTAGGTCTTACTAATCATGTTAGGTCCTAATAGGTCCTATTAGACCTCTTATTAGTCTTATTATGTCTTAATTGGCCTTAAGGGGTCCTATTAGGTCTTATTACTCATGTTAGGTCTTAAGAGGTCCTATTAGGTCTTATTAGATATGTTAGGTCTTAATTGGTCTTAATAGGTCCTATTTGTCCTATTAGTCCTATTTGGTCTTAAGAGGTGTTATTACGTCTTAAGTGGTCCTATTAGGTGTTAAGGGTCTTATTAGGTTTTATTAATTATTAGGTCCTATTAGGCCCTATTAGGTCTTATTACTCATGTTAGGTCTTTAAGGGTCATATTAGGTCTTATTACTCATGTTAGGTGTTGATTGGTCTTATTTAGTATTAAAATATCACACATACATGTTTCATTGAGATAAGACCTAACCATCTATGATACCCCAAAATTGGCACCTAATAAATTCAATCAATTTTGGTACATTTTCATCAATTTTACATCTCCAAAGTCCTAGTTTCATAGGCAATTTTCTCTCTCCTACCTAACTTAATTCAACTTAATGTCAATTGCAAAAACCCTAAATTGCATTAATCAAATATTAAAATTAATTCCTAAAGTCTTCGACTTTTATTAGCTAAATTACCCCTATGATAAATTAATTTAATTCTAAAGTCCTAAGTGCTTTAAATTAAATTAAACTCACCCAATTTGGCTAATATACATAAAAAGAAATTAATATTACTTGTTATTTGAATGGACACCTTTATTTGAATTAATAATTCAAATTATTCGAACGGTCACCCTTATGTGGCAATAAACATTCTTTTAATTAAGTAATTCATGCTTTTTTGTCTCAATTGGGAATGAAGAGTCAGGAGTTTCAAATCAAGAACCTCTTCATTCTCTCCCCGGGCTTGTCTATTTAATGAACCTCATTCTTCATTCAAGAGAGAGAAATTTTGAGAGTAACTAAACTATAGCATTTTTTTTTTTTCTCAATTCCATTATTTCAAGCTTTCATTTTCATATTTTAGATTAATTTTCATTTAGTTTAATATTGCATCTTCATTATAATTAGTTTTTGCTCTTAGTTTAATCTCATATTTCTTTCAAGCTATTTAGATTAGAATCTGCGTTTCATATTTTACTTTCACATTGTTAGATTAAAATCTGCACTCCATTATAGATCAATTGCACTTCATTTTAGATTAATTGTACTTTGATTATCTTCATAGCTTTCAAATCCTCCATTGTAGTATTGGTCTTATGGTTGTTGGCTCTCATTTTGAGAGTAATTAAACACCCCATCTACATAGGAGGAAACAGGTCGCTTCACCATGGATTTTGAATTGAGTAATCAATACTCTCTTTCGTAATTCGATTGTGTGAGTAATGACTATGTTGCGTGTGTAGTTGGATTAGAGGTCCACATTCAACCACATACATTTTGGTGCCCATCATGGGGCAGAAAAGATTAATTTTTGGCCTCATTCTTAATTTTTCTAACAGGAAATTTAAGCTTTGTCGTGCATCCATACTCCCTATGTATGGATTCTTGCACGAGAATCCAGAGCATACCATGCGAAGTTTCACTCCCAGTAGCACTCTCTCACGTGACATTTTACATCCTCGCGTGGCACCCTATGTTTTTGCATGCACTGTGGAGTACTTCCTCGCGCGAGATTTGGATACAGTTTTTAAATTTTTTCAATCTCTGTCTTTCCTGTTCTAGATTTTTGACAGTTTTTGTTTGTTGTTTAATTCCATTTCTTTTTTCTTTTCATAGCATAATAGTTTTCTGTAGGACATTTGACGAAGAACATAAAACATGCTAATGGTTTTATTGCAGGACAATAGTCAAAGATCTCATAAAACATTGTGTTTATTTCTTGCTTTCATTCACATAGTCTAAATAGGGCTCCATTAAAATTTCTTAAGAATTTTGATAGTGAGTAGGGAATTTGGCTCTTCATTACATGGAGGTGATGACCATGAATGAAGCTAAAAACCTAATGATCTTACTAATATGACAAATTCTTGGGGAAGTGGAGAAAGGTAGTGAATCTTTACGCTTCTACTTGCCAGGGGATTATGCTCTTCTCTCTTTGAGAGAACCAGAAACCCAAAAGCTTGTAGATGTGGTGGAGTGAAGCTAACTTGGTGATGAACTTGCTTGATTTTTTTGGGTGAAGTGATGAGGTAGAGAAGTATGCTCTTCTCTCTTTGAGAGAAACAAAAAATCAAACCCTTGGATCTAAGCCAAGTTGTGTCACCCTTAGAGGGCCTGCTAGAAGTTGAACCTTTGGGAATGACCCAAGTGAGTACACACCTTTTGTCAGTGATTCTGCCTCACTTTAATAAAGAATGCTTTTTTGAGTCTAAAGACTCCAAAGCCATATTAGCTTCCTTCTCATGATTTCAACTATCATCTTGAGAAGGCCTTGTTTGTTGTACTGAGCGGCGCCGCTCCTAGCCCTACTTGCGGGGGTGTACAGCTTTCAAGTGTTGGTGTGGGTGTGAGGCCTCAACCTTGTATCAGGGGCACCATAGGTTAGTATGAACGAAAGCCTATTAAAAACTTTCCTTAGCTAGTGGCCTACCCGGTTCACCTCTGGAAGGAGTCATAATCTTTGCGCAGGGAGGGGGAAGAATCTCTCCCATAGATTCCCATCATAGGCATACACCTGGAAACTTGAAGGTGGTATATGACATTGGCCCTTGCCACAAGGGTAACCTTTGAATGTATACTATTGATTCCTTGGAAACACCAAAAACACAGGTGCCCTCTAGGGGGTGACACGACTATGTGAGGTGCAAATATGCGCATAAGCAATGGGGAAAAGGTTTTGTCTTCTCACCATTTTTTTTGTAGGAATAAGCTATGTGTTTGTTATCAAGTCTTAAACATTGTCCAATCATTATCAAACAAAGACTCCCCTGATGCTATCAAGTTGCTTTGTCCTTGATAGGTTTGTTAATGACTACTTCTTATATAACAACTGCTTGATTTAAACCTTTGTGTCTTTAAACAAATGCTTGAAACCTCAAAATGAGATTGTTGATTAAATTGTTCTTCAAACCTATCAAGAAACTAGATTTTTTGTTAGACATCAATTCAGGTTGTACCTCAAAATTCAACTTTTACCTTGAAAACTATGTCAGACTATCAAATTTTGGACTTTTCCTACATGAAGTTTCACTCTTCAGAGCACTTTCTCGTGCGAGGTTTTGTGTTCTCTCGTGTGAGACTGTAGCCCAGTTTTCAAAAATAGAGACCTATTTTCTGTTGACTATTTGAATTTTTATTCGATATGCTTTTTGTTTGAGGTTTATTTTTCTATTTCCTATCATTCACTGTCAGAAACTGGTTGTCTCGAGTTAGGAATCAATTGATCTTTTCTTTGACTCATGTTGTCTCTCATTGGTTTACCTTATCTCTTTATGCCTTTGGTATCTTGTGTTGTGATAGTCTTATCTTGGCTATTCTAGCCCCCTCTTTTGATGATTCATACCAAGTCCATCTCGCATCTTAGCTATTCTATCCATTTATCTCCTTTCTGTTATCTTAGAGATAGAGTCTAGCATTATCCTGAGTCTTCTCTCATTTCATCTTCATCTATGAATGTCACGACTAGAAGTGGCAAGACTTATCCCATTCAAAATACTGATCAAGGTAGAAGCAAATCTCCTAATCAAGAAATAGATCATCTTGAATCTATCACGAAATTTGAACTTTGTGAGATATCCTCGATTTCCTCATTGAATACTTTGAAAGATAGTCCATCTCAACCATCACCTCTGGTGTTTCAAGAGTGTTTTAATCCATTGTTTGAAGTGCAACTTGGTTTCTCATTTCAAGAGCAAGACAACTCATTCTTCCAAGACAACTCATTGTTTCACAACTTTGGAAGACCTCTTCCTCAGACTAATCCTATTGTTGTACCTATTGATCCTGCTAAAAATAGTGACTCATTTGAACCTAGTGATACTGTTGATGATATCTTCTCATTTGAATTTATTAAATCTTTTGATCTTGTTCATTCACCAAAGGTTACCTTAGTTGCACCCTTTCGATCTCGTTCACATCACTTTATTAAGTCTTCATGTACTGTGCAAGTCTATGACAAGATGGGAGATCCATTTGATTTCCAACCAGACAAGTACAATCAAACCTTTGATCAATCTCAAAACAATCAGTATCATGGTCAAACCTCTAATGACCCATGTCATGCTCAACCTCGAAATGAGAAACCTCATGGTCAATCTCAACATGACCAAAATCAGTCCCACAATGATGATCAATCTCAAAGAAAACCTCAAGGTGATCAACAACCCGTGTATTTCTATCACCCTCCTCCATTTGATCAAAACCAAGATGATCAACAACAAGATCAGATTCCGAGCATTTATGAGATTCTTGGGAATGAAAATGAGGTGATAACTCAACATGATATAGATGCTGCCAAAGCTAATAAGAGTCTTATTAAAATGATGGAGATCCTCCTTCTAGAGGAGAAAGAAAAATACTTCCTTGAGTTAGCTAAACAAGGGGCCAAGTTACCCCCAGACTATCAAGTTGAAACACTCGTAGCCAAGGAAGAAGAAACTGAGACCGCAAAGTTGCAAAAAATGGTCCGAGACATGCAAGATTAGATTAGTCAACTTGTGAAGAATAAGGACAAACCCACTCAACAATTCACGATGGAAAGCATTTGTCCTTTCCATTTTGATAGAAGTCTTCATATGCCACCTTTTCCCAGAGGTGTAGAACTCCCTAAATATGACAAATACTTGGGTGCAACCGATCCTCAAGATCACTTAAGGGAGTTTGGCGCATTATCTATGGAATTTATGCATGATCAAACATATCTTATGTGCTTATTTCCTTATAGTTTGGGTGGACCCGTGATGGAATGGTTTTCTAGATTGCCTACTGGCATTAAGACTTTTGATGAAATGGCTAATCTATTTCTCCAACATTACTCGCATAATATTTAGCATCCGGTCAACATCTGAGATCTTTGCAATTTAAAATAGCGACAAGGAGAATCTTTCCTAACATTCCTCCAAAGGTGGAGACAATTATGTACAAGGTGTCCTCACAATCTACTAGAGTCTAAGAGACTCGACATTTTCTTGGACAATCTTGTCCCAAACTTCGGATACCAAGTGCAGTTACAAGGTCCTCTAACTTTTGATAGCATGATGAGACAAGTAGTGCGAATAGAGGCCTTTATGATCAATAAAGGTGAATTGACTTTGGGTAAAGACAACAAGCAAGGATCTTCAAACTTGATTAAGGATAAAGGGAAGTTTGTGAATAAGAATATAGATGTAGTGAATGATGGAGTGGTTGACAATGTGACCCTGCAACCTGCTAAGTCTATTTTTAATCTCTCTTCCACCATACAAGCAGTTAAAGTGGCTGAAAAGCCCATGGTAGAAAATCAGTAACCTTCGAGGTTTTCTAGAAATAAACCTTGGGCATCTTGACCCAAGTGCGAATTCACTTCCTTGGGAGAACCACTTGATGTGGTCTATAGAACTCTTGTGCATAATTAGATTCTTACTCCTTTGGAAAAATGTCTTTATGGCCCACAACCACGACCTCATTGGTGGAATGACAACGCTTATTGTGACTATCACCAGAATAAGGGTCATAAGACTTCTACTTGTCTTCAACTGAAACACAAGGTCCAGGATTTGATTGATAGTGGTGACATTGTTGTGGATGCCCATAACAAGAATTTAGACCATCAAGCATTTAAGGATTCCTTCCCTCCTCATGAGAAGGGCAAGTCTTCAAACACCAAGAATACCAATGCTAAAGTCAATTACACATACACTAATGATGACAATGTTATTGGTATGATCGAACTTGTTGAGATAGAGTACTGTGATGTGATTACTATTAAGGGGAGCGACGATGCTCCCAAACCTATGACTCCTTTCATCTTGCATAGTTCTGCATCTCATTCATCTAAATCTGAACAACCTCAAGACTGTATTAATGTTGTCAATTGATCATGAGGAAGATTTGTTTTGAAAGGTCCTGATACTTCTACGTCTACTCTGAAGAAAACTGCGGATAAGAGTCCTAATACTTCTACACCCGCTCCAAAGCAAACTACAGATAAGACTGTTGTTGGTCCTGCCAACAAGAACATGAAATCTATTCCTAAATCTAGCTCGGCTAGTTATAGCATCTTAGATCAACTCCAATGAACCAATGCTTAGCTTACCATTTTTGAGTTATTGAAGATCTCACCTGCTCATAGGTAGATTTTGGATAAAGCCCTCACTGAGGCAAACGTTCCCAAGGATCTCGATCTCAATGGATTCCAATCTATGGTGGGTCATTTGACCTCACCTCACTATCTATCTTTCTCTGAAGAAGATGATCACTCTCTAAGTCACCCGTATAATGCTCCCTTGCATATAGAGGTCATGATAGATCCTAAGCACATTCGCTGAGTGCTCATAGACAATGGTGCTAGTCTTAATATCTATTCCGCTAAGCTGCTCACTCAGCTAGGATATGATGGGAATTGTGTAGACTCCCACAAAAAGATTACCATCAAAGCTTATGATGAGGAAGAATGCAAGTCCCAAGGCTTAGTTGTGCTACCTATCCACATAGGACATGTTGAGAGAGATGTTACTTTTCAAGTTCTTGACATTCCTCTTGCCTATAATATCTTGTTGGGTAGACCTTGGATTCATGAGATGTAGGCTGTTCCATCTACGTATCACCAGTGCATTAAGTTTCCATTTTATGGGGCGGAATTCACTGTGCCTGCTAATACCAATTACTCTTGCAACACTCTTGCACAATTTGCAGATAGGTTTGTTCTGGAAAATAGAGAATCCATTGAGTTTTATGATGCTAAGCTGAAAGAAATGGAATAAACTTTGAGACTTAAGGATACAAGAATGGGAGAATACCAAATTGAACCTGTGCTATCACTTGCTGCTCTACCTCTGTCCCCATGCTCTTATGGGAGACTGTCCAAGAATAATAAACCTTCTAATGCTTCTCCTCAAATAGTTTATGATGGTGCCTTTGTAAGGGCCTCTATACCTTTAGAAGATGAGGATGAAGAAAGAGCTATCAGAGCTTGGATCTATAAGGGAAAAGAAACAGCTAAAACAACTACTCCACTTTAGATTTAGAGTAAGAACCATACAGTGAGGCCTTCAAGATCATGAAGCACTTTGGCTATAAGGGGAGTGGTCCTATAGGGAAGAATGATAATGGTTTGCTAAAGCCTATTGAAGCTACAGGCCATAGCACAAAGGATACCACTGGCTTAGGTTTCAAGAAAATCCCCTTTCATTTAGGGATTAACAAGTTTGTGCTAGAACCTAAACTTGAACCTGAACAAGAAATTGAAGATGCTACTCTAGAGGTAAATCCAGAGGCCAGCTCTGATGAAGACACATTTCTATATCCTATTCCTCTGGATCTTGTGACACTCTTTGCAGAACCTGATGAGCCTATCATACCTGTCCATATGGTAGAGATTGATACTGATTCTGATAAAACTTCTTCAGTGTATCAATTCACATATGAGGAATGGAAAGCAACACTAAATGATGATCCCAATTTTCTAGGTGAACAATATAGGCCACCACATTTTTAAAAGTATCTTGAACAAGAACAACTTTAGCAAGCTATTAATGCCACAAGGAATGAAGATGAGTCAGGTGATATGGCTAGTATTAATGAAATTCCTACATCAAGTTCTGACTCACATGAATATGAGTTCAATTCTTTGTCTGATGCTACTTATGATGTAGACATAGATAATGTTCACGTGTATGAAAGACTCCTTGAAGTAGGTGAAGGGTCTAGCGCTAGGCCACATGAATTAGACGCCACCGGTGTTAACTTGTCCTCTACTTTTGATGTAAGGTCTTATAGGGATTTGAACACTCCTTTAGACGAGATCACTCTAGGTCTTGACTTGCTTATCCATGCTTTTGATGGTTATACCATGAACATGATTGAACCAGTCACTACTTCCCTTTCACTCCACCATCCTGATCTGATAAACTGGAACTCCCCCTCCACATCCAATGAAGTCCTAATGTTCCAGAATGATTATGATCTAGCCTGTTACCTCCATGCTATTGAACCTAGGATGTCCTCCACTAGTGATAGCAGTGTCAACATAATAGAGGCAGATATCAAGTATCTTAGTCAAAAAATTAAAAGAAGAAAAAATAGATGCTCTGATGGTGAAAACCACTTTGTGGCAGTATTAGAGCCAAAAATAGTAAAAATAAAAGACATATCTGAGGGTGAAAACCTCTCTGAGGCACCCAAGGATGAGATACTTGATATGCTTCCGAGCCACTTTCAAGAGAGGTCATCAGTATTGATTGAGCCGACACAGCCAATAAATTTGGGTATAGAGGCTGCTCCACAGATTATTCATCTAGCACAATCATTGTCTACCAAATAAAAAGAAGAGTTCACTAGCTTCTTTTAGATCAAGAAAATAAACTTTGCATGGACCTACTCTGACATGCCTAGATTAGACCCCAATCTAATCATGCACCATTTGTCCATTGCACCAGAAATTAAACCTGTTAAATAGAAGCTACGAAAGATGCATCCACACGTAGCACTTTTGGTCAAAGTAGAGCTAGAAAAGCTTCTTAAGGTTGGTTTCATAAGAACTATTGATTATGTAGAGTGGATTTCAAACATTGCTCCAGTCACTAAACATGATGAATCCATTTGTGTGTGTACAGATTTCAGAGATCTAAATAAGGCATGTCCAAAAGATGACTTCCCACTGCCTAATATTGATATGATAGTAGACATGACAACAGGATATGAATGTATTCCTTGATGGATGGCTTTTCTAGCTATAATCAAATAAAAATTGTGCCAGAAGATCAAGAAAAGACTACTTTCACATGTGCCTGGGGCACCTTTTGCTGGAATGTCATGCCTTTTGGGCTTAAGAATGCTAGAGCAACATATTAGAGAGCTGTCACTACTATTTTCCATGATATGATGCATAAAACAATGGAGGATTATGTGGATGATACTTCAGCCAAAAGCATGCAGTGAAGAACTCATCTCATAGATTTGGGTCCCATCCTTGACTACATGGAATAATTTAGTCTTAGACTTAATCCAAAGAAATGTGCTTTCGGTGTTACTTCTGGGAAACTCTTGGGTTATATCATTTCAGCTAAAGGCCTAAAAGTTGATCCTAAAAAGTTGCAAGCTATTATGGACATGCCTCCACCCAAGAATATTAGTCAAATGAGAGGATTACAAGGAAGGCTACAATCTATTCGGTGCTTCATTTCACAGTTGGCTGACAAGTCACAATCATTCACTAAAACTTTGCATAAGGGTGTGACCTATGAATGGAATGAGGAATGTGACAAGGGACTCACTCAAATAAAATAGTATCTTGCTAATCCACCAATTTTGATGCCTCCTATTCATGGGAAGCCGCTTATATTGTACATCTCAGCAATGAACACATCTTTGGGTTCTCTTCTAGCTCAAGAAGATCAGAACAACAAAGAGAGAGCCATATACTATATCAGTAGAACATTGGTTTCTTATGAAATAAACTATTCTATCATTGAGAAGGCTTGTTTAGCAGTGGTATTTGCTTCTCAAAAGTTGCGGCATTATATGCTAGCTCACACCACAAGGCTTATTGCAAAAATAGATCCACTGAAGTACCTACTGAGCAAGGCTTCCCTCATGAGTAGGTTAGAAAAATGGGTGATGATACTTAGTGAATTTGACATTGAATATGTGGAAAGAAAAGCTATTAAGGGACAAGAAATTGATGATTAGCTGGCATAAGCTCCTTTGAAAGATCACCAGCCTTTGAGTATTGAATTCCTAGATGAATCCATCATGCTTCTCACACATCAATCTTGGAGCATGTTCTTTGATGGATCATTCACTCAGCAAGGATCAAGTACAGGCATTCTATTTATAACACCTCAAAGATACTCATTATCCAAAGCATACAAAATGTTGTTTCCCTGCACAAACAACATAGCTGAATATGAAGCTCTCATCAATGGTATGAAAATATCCCTTGAATAGCATGTGGATGAGCTCAAGGTCTTTGGAGACTCTCAGTTAATCATCAACCAAGTCAACGATGTCTACCAAACAAAAGATGACAAGCTAGTACCTTACAAAAGAATGGTGGATGATCTCAAATAGTATTTTACACACATTTCTTTCCAGCAAATTCCAAGGGCAGACAATAAAGTAGCTGATGCTATGGCCACTCTTGCTTCAATGTTACAAATGCTGGAAAATGACTTTAGACACAAATTCCTAGTGGAGGCATTACACTACCCTGCCTATGATATTCCTGAATCCAGGATGATCTATTCAATCATTGGACATGATTCATCCCACTACCACCATATCTTCTCCTACCTTCATGACCAAATCATTCCAGACACCTATACCCAGAATGAAAAGCATCATCTAATTTGTACTACTTCATGATATGTCCTCATAGAAAATGACTTGTATAGATGCGGTCTAGATGGCACCCTCCTTAGGTGTTTAGAACCTGATGATTCCAAACATACACTAGCTGAGGTACATGAAGGTATTTGTGGGTCTCATTCGAGTGGTCTGACATTAGCTTGAAAACTTATTAGAGCTGGTTATTACTGGCTGGACATGGAAAAAGAAGCTGTTCAATATGCCAAGACTTGCAAACAATGCCAATTTCATGGGAATCTGATTCATGCTCCTGCTAAAGAGCTTAGTCCTCTCATCAGTTTCTAGCCATTTCAGCAATGGGCCTTTGACTTGGTTAGTTAGATACATCCTTCTTCTTCAAGAGG